>JAGIQG010000007.1:126888210-127461165 GCA_024679065.1 Sphyrna mokarran
CCAGAGCTTCTGCTGTCTCTGTTTACACTCTCTTCAGCAACCTAATAGCACTTTGAGGACCAAATAATTTGCTGACTTTGACAGATGCGAACATGATGCTAAAGTAAGCCTACTTGTGACACTAATAAATAAACTTTAAAACTTTAATGTTCTAGTATTAGCTCCATGCACTTGCAGTTCAAAATTCCATGCTGTAGGTGTATAACTAATTTACATAAAATCATTGATCAGTAGAACAGAGGCAGCCTCATATTCTACTTTGCAATCAAATTGAGTAATTAGTTATGTTAATTAATTATTAATTTAATTAAAATTGTTATCACGAAAAAGCTGACATGTCATTGGTGAAATTTAATGCGAGCGAAGTGGTCTTCCCGAAAGGCTAGAGAACTGGCAAGAGCCCCACATTACCTATTTTCCAGAAGGCCGGTCACAATAAGTGCCACTCAGCCACTGAACAGGGTGATGGCAACCCTTCCCTGGAATCGAGAATTCCTGGAGTGGAAATCCTGCCCCAGAGAGCTCCCGGTCAGCTAGAGGCCTGTGGCTGTGCTCTGCTACAAGGAGGCAGCTGTTACTATGATAATGCACTGTCCAAGGTCCAGGGTCACTAAGGAACTCAGGCCACAAGTGAGTGATGGCAGGTTGGGGTTTGTGGGGTGGAGGTTGTAGGGGGAGGGGAGGGAGAGGTTGACAGCAAGGACTGGGGGAGGCTTTGAGTGGGAAGCTACTTTTCCAATGCCTGCTTCCTCAAGCAGATGCTGAGTGAAATGAGACTGACCTCTGGAAGGGATTCCAAATTGCTTTGCTTCTTGGGCTTCCTGCATGGCAAGTCCCTGTGGTGAATACTGCAGTGGTGGGACGAAGCCCTTAAGTGAACATTAATTGAATTAAGAATCTACTGATGATCATAAAACTATTGTTGATTGTCAGAAAAAGCTATTTTGTTCACTAATGTCCTTTATGGAAAGAAATTTGTCATCCTTACCTGTTTAGCCAACATGCGACTCCACAGCCACAGTAACATGATTGACTCTCACTTGTCCTCAGAAATTAACCAGCAAGTAGAGATGGGCAAGTAGAGATGGGCAACAAATGCTGGCCAACCAGCGATGCCCATGTCCCAAGAATGAAGAAGAAAAACCATTTTATAAAAGACACTTTATAAAAGTCAACCAGAAGTGTTCCCACAACAATACGGTAGCTTCATTATTACCAGTTATTCAAAACTAAATTAGTTAATTGGATTTTAAATTCCCCAATGCTGTAATGGGATTTGGTTTCAGATATCTTCATCATTAATCCTCCAGATTATCGGTTAAGGGACATTGTCACTGTACTATCTTTGCTGTGGTTTGTCATGGAATTCTGTTAAATTTCAAGGTTATAATTTGATAATGGATTATATCTTTATGCATATGATGTGGGGCTGACAAAAAAAAATCCTCTTTTTTATGCTGAACTTTTACTGTTCAAGGTTATGCACTAAAAGTTGGGAATAGTAAGATCTTCTATTTTAGCAGCATTGTATTTTTCAAGGTGAGTGAGATGTGGAAAAATATCCCCTCCAGTCTCACATGTGTGTCCCTTTCAAAGACTCATTTGCAACTGCTTGTCACAAAATGAAGAAACAGCTGTAGGGTGTTAGATAGTGTTTAATTGGCCTTAATTAGGTCTTTGTGGTTTTAAGTAGTTTAGCTGTCTATATTTATGTAGATATTTCTTGTAGTTTATAAACAGTAAAGCAGTGATCAACAGCCAAGGTTACTAAGTGGACTGCATGAGTGGCCCTCCTTCATCTCAGTAAAGCTGCAAGATTGAAATCGGGTTGTTCACTCACCGTGAATAAGATGAAATAACACATTTAATGTGTGTCAAATATTTCATAACAAGTTATAAAAAATGCTTAATCATGTTTATATTAATAAAACTATCAACTTCATTAAAAATAATATTTACACTTTGAACGCAGAGGGAATGCACGGCTCTCACAGTCAATGGTCTGCGCAATCAGTACACACCTCACTATAACAGTTCTTGCTTTACATGCATATTCCTTCAGTTGTACCAGTAGGATAAAAAGCTACTCTGATAGAGATCGGCAGAACGTGCAGCCCTGTGCACGAGCAACAGTCAACAAAATGTCTAGTGGACTGAACACAGAACCCAAATTGGCCGTATGTGGTCTCCAGGCACTGGTTGCCAGCCACTGTAGTAAAGGGGCTGGAGCTATTGGCTTGGTTGTGCACATGGCTATGTCTAACATTAGCCCGATCCTTAGGTATAGGTAATGTTGTGTTGTTTTCTTTTGTATCCTAGTGAGGATGGCACTGTACTCAAGCCATGTTAGCCCTACATATGACAGATCCTTATGCAAAAGAAACAAAATATATTTTCTGGATAGAAAGCATTTTTTGCATTTGATTTTCATGAAAACTTCTGTCATGAGCAGAGTAAAGTGACAATATAATTGTTTGGCTCGTTAATCTAGGAGTATCATTCACCCTTATTGGAATGCAAGAGGTCCCAGATTCAAATCCCAGATGAACGCTACACTTAGGACTGCACAGTAGCTCAGTGGTTAGCACTGCTGCCTCAGAGCACCAGAAACCTGGGTTCAATTGTCACCTTGGATCACTGTTGTGTGGAGTTTGCATGATCTCCCCGCATTTGCATGAGTTTCTTCCAGGGGCCCCAGTTTCCTCTCACAATCCAAAGATGTGCAGGTTGGATACTTTGGCCATGCTAAAATTGCCCCTTACCGTCCCAAGATGTTTAGGTTAAAGAGTTTAGCGGGATAAATGCATGTGGTTTCAGGGACAGAGCTGGGTGGGGTGGGGTGGGATGTTCTATAAGAGAATCAATGCAGATTTGATTGGCCAAATGGTTTATTTCTGCACTGTTGTGTTCTATAATTCTAACTTAGATATATTTGTGATTACTTCATCTCACTATTTTTCATAAAGTCATAAATACAAAGGAACAGAGAGGAAAGTAAAGGTTGGGGTCTCTCTGAATGAGATTGCAAAACAGGGCAACTTAATGCAGTGATTCAGTGTTCACTATGAGCTGTTTTAGGTTTCATAAAGAATCCCTAAGCAAAGAGGGAGAGATAGAAACTTTCATTGGTCTTTCCAGAGTTAAAAGCAGGTTTCCTGGAGTGAAGGAATATTACTCTAGTTTGTCTTTCTACCATATCCATATCTATGTTTTTCTTTAAGCCTCAGTGTCTGATTGAGGAACCATGCATTGGGAAGATAGTTATCTACCAAGAACCAGCCCCCCTGTTCTTGCTACCAATCCCTCCTCTCCCTCCAGGTCGTCACTCACTGGTGTCCTGGTGTTCTTGGTGACCCTGGACCTCAGCTCCATGCATTACTACAGTACCACCCTGTGGTGCTGCTGAACAATGGACAGTTATTGATCTCTGGATAACAGCCCTCTCAGGCAAGAGTTCTGCTCCAAGGCTCCTTGATCCAGTTCAGTGGCTGAATGGCACCTAATGCAGGAAACTTCCTGAAAATAGGCAACACGGACTTTTGCCGATTCTTCAACCTTTCGGTCACATTAAATTTTATCCAATGACGTATCTCAGCTTTTTGATGAGGTCCCCATCATCACAAACATCATTTTTATGGATTTGATTAATTAATTTATTCGATTAACTTCACATATTATTAAGAAATGGCTGACCACATTGGATATACAAAAGTTCCAACATTCACTCTTTAGTCCTGAAAAACCAGCCAGAACCTTAGCCAAGTTATTCCAGTACAATTACAACACTGGCATTTGTCCAAAAAAGTGGCAATTTCCCAGCTATATCAGATCTACAAAAAGCTGACAGTTTACTGTGTTCAGCCAGAGTATCTGAAACTCACCATTTCAATATAAGTGAGATCCAAGGCCCAATCTCTACATTCCCAGGTCTCACCATTCTGGCACAGGCATTGGCCCTTACATCCAAATCATGCACAGTTTCTGGTCTTCAGTGTCAAGCTATAGCAGTTATGTGCTCGTGTCCTAAGATTCATAATTAGAATTCTAATCAAGGAATTCAGATTTTCTTTCCTTACATGTGGCAGGAAAGAAATCACCAGTAATTACATCACTGGACAACAGAGTGAAGAAGCGTTTTTAATCCCAAAAAAACTGATTGAGTTATGGGTCACGTAAAAACTTCAAAGATCTCAATGCTGAAAATCTCCATCCTTGTTCACAGTTGGGATTCTCTGGTGCTGCTGAAAGTGAATGAAGTTTTGGATGGAATGCCCAATTTTACTTTCAAAGGGGTGAACACTGGTGAGATCAGAGAACCCTCCCCCATACCTAACCTCAAACTAACCATGCTTAGATTTAGTGGGACAGAAAGCAAGCAACTAACTCGCTCCCGGGAGGAAAGCTGGCCACTTTGATATTTTAATGGTGTCTCACATTCCTGTCTTACAGATTTACCACTGACAGGGTATGTTTTCCTGGCCTTGGGGCAACCTGTGGCAACTGAAGAGAGGAGAGGTGACTTCTGGGAAAAGGTAACTGCACATACAGCACTGCTTGTGGTCAGGAGGAGCAGGAATGATTCTTCCCAGGCCTCACCCACAATGTACTTTCTTCCTTGCCATTAGACTCCCCCACCTCTTGCATTGAAAGACCCTCATCTCCCCCTTAGCAGGACCAGACACTCCATCACCCTCCCAACACCAATCAGGCATTGGACTCCCACTCATCCAACAACTAATGCAACTGCAGTTCTTGCTGCTACCGCCAGTGTGGTCCTTCCCTGACAACGAGGTCATGCAAAAGAATTCCTGACTAGAGCTCCTTAGAAAACCCACCTCTGTCATGTCAAGGCCAAATCTTCAAAGTTTATGCCACTATTTTTATCAGTTGCTTATTGTTAATCTGTATGATTATAAGTTTTGCTCTATGATATGACTGGTGTGAACATAGCTAAATGTTGGACTTACCACAGTATTTAAATAATGTGTATTATATCAAGTGACTCCATATTGCTGCTATAAAAGGTCAACTTTAACAACATTCTCCTTATGGTGTGCACCCCCATACAGCTCAGTCAGAGCACTCAACACTTACCTTTTGCTAAATAAGCCTCCATCAATCACCAGTGATGTTATCACTTTCATTCAGATGACAAAGCGTTTGATAAGGTTCCCATTTTAGCAAAGCATTTGATAAGGTTCCCCATGGTAGGCTACTGCAGAAAGTGCAGATGCATGGGATTGAAGGTGATTTAGCAGTTTGGATTAGGAATTGGCTAGCTGATAGAAGACAGAGGGTTGTGGTTGATGGGAAATATTCAACCTGGAGTGCAGTTACAAGTGGTGTACCTCAAGGATCTGTTTTAGGGCCACTGCTGTTTGTCATTTTTATAAATAACCTAGATGAGGGTGTAGAGGGTTGGATTAGTAAATTTGCTGACAATACCAAAGTGGGGGGAGTTGTAGACAGCGAGGATGGATGTTACAGTTTGCAGAGGGACATAGATAGGTCGCAGAGCTGGGCCGTGAGGTGCAAATGGAATTCAATACGGATAAGTGTGAGGTGATTCACTTTGGCAGGAATAACAGGCATATGAAATATAGGGCTAATGGAAGGACCCTTAATAGTGTTGTCGAGCAGAGGGATCTTGGGGTACAAGTACATACCTCTTTGAAAGTTGGCACCTAGGTTGATAAAGTTGTTAAGAAGGCGTACGGTGTGTTAGCTTTTATTGGTAGAGGGATTGAATTTAGGAACCGTGAGGTTATGTTGCAACTGTACAAAACTCTGGTGCGGCCGCACTGGGAGTATTGCGTACAGTTCTGGTCGTCGCATTATAAGAAAGATGTGGAAGCATTGGAAAGGGTGCAGAGGAGGTTTACCAAGACGTTGCCTGATATGGTGGGAAGGCCTTATGAGGAAAGGCTGAGGGACCTGAGGTTATTTTCATTAGAGAGAAGAAGGTTACGCGGTGACCTAATTGAGGCGTATAAGATGATCAAGGGATTGGATAGGGGGGATAGTGAGAGCCTTTTTCCTCGGATGGTGATGACCAACACGAGGGGACATAACTTTAAATTAAGAGGTGGTAGTTATAGGACGGATGTCAGAGGCAGGTTCTTTACACAGAGGGTGGTGAGAGTGTGGAATGCCCTGCCTGCAGCAGTTGTGGACTCGCCTACTTTGGGGGCATTCAAATGTTCGGTGGATAGGTATATGGATGATATTGGAATAGTTTAGGTTAGAGGGTCCACTGGCCGACGCAACATCGAGGGCCGAAGGGCCTGTACTGCGCTGTAATGTTCTATGTTCTATGTTCTATGTAATGCTGCAACTTTATAAGACCCTTGTCAGACCCCACTTGGAGTACTGTGTGCAGTTCTGGTCGCCTCACTATAGGAAGGATGTGGAAGCTATTGAGAGGGTGCAGAGGAGATTTACAAGGATGTTGCCTGGATTGGGAGGTATGCCTTATGAAGATAGGTTGAGGGAGCCAGATCTCTTCTCCCTGGAGAGACGAAGGCTGAGAGGCGACCTGATAGAGGTTTATAAAATGTTGAGAGGAATAGATAGGGTGGAGTCTCAGAGGCTATTTCCCAGGGCTGAAATGGTTGCTACGATAGGACACAGGTTTAAGGTGCTGGGGGGCAAGTACAGAGGAGATGTTAGAGGTAAGTTTTTCACTCAGAAGGTGGTGAGTGAATGGAATCGGTTGCCGTCAGTGGTGGTAGAGGCAAACTCGCTGGGGTCTTTTAAAAGACTTCTTGATGAGTACATGGGATTAAATGGGATTGGGAGTTATAGATAGTTCTACGGCCTGGTAGGTATAGATATGATCGGCACAACTTGTGGGCCGAAGGGCCTGATTGTGCTGTAGTGTTCTATGTTCTATCTTCAATGTGACGCAGAATCTCAAAGCTCTTCACAGGAGCTTTATCAGACAAAATTTGACAACCAGCTGTAAAGGAAGATATCAGGACAGAGGACCAAAAGATATATGAATGATAAGGAAGGCAGACAAGAAAAGAAGGGAATTCCAGAGCTGAAGTGCTAACCAACCAAAGTTATAATTATCAATGATGGAGTAATGAAAAATGGAGAATCATAATTATAGAAACACGGAAATTTCAGAGGATTGTAGGTCCAATGGAAGTAATGAAGACAGTGAAGGGAGTCAAGCTAGAAAAGCAATAGTGAGAATATTAGGATAGGTAGATAAGGAAAAAGGATTGAATAGATATGGAAATAGAGTGGTAAATGTGGAATGAACTATCTATGCACATGCATGGTAAATACAAACTCATACTGGTTAGGCCAAATTGCCTATTTCTATTTTGGACTTCCTTTGTAAAAAAAAATGTGGTCAATGTGAGAAAAATGGCCAAATAGATTATCTATCCATATCTAGTATTATTCAGTGGATTCTAACCCTCCATAAGAACTAGCAGTGAGAACAAATGAGAAAAAAAATGTTATTTTTTCCCTGTTAAAGCCATTGGATGGAATTGTATAGAATTTTGTACCTGTAGTCAAATCATAAAGCAAATACTTTATACCAGAACAGCCCTCCACATTAATAAACAATGAGTGATCTGCAATTATATCATGGTGCTGCAGTAGAAGGAGTGTGGAAGGTGGTGAGAGCAGAGGACATGGCAACAAAACATAGTTATCACATTATCTCTAAAGTTCAACAATTAGTTCATCAAGTTGCACCAAAGTGATGAAATAATTTCATTAGAAGACTTGAAGGGAAAACTTACAAGCTTCCCAATGTCAATTGGTAGCTAATCTTGTGCTAGACATAATTCAGTCTGCACATCCACTAAGTCCTGCCTTTCAAAACTTTTGTCCTACAGGTTTCAGTGCAAAGCAAACTGATGCCACCATTCTTAATTCCATTGGTGCTGCTGGGGATGAGACTTAATAACAAGATTTCTTTGAAGGCAGCCAAACAAAAAAAAAACTAAAAGCCAACTTGACTTCCATTAGAACATAGAACATAGAACATTACAGCACAGAACAGGCCCTTCGGCCTTCGATGTTGCGCCGACCAATATAAAAAGCAATGCCCCTCCAAACTAAACCATTCCCTTCTCTTCCATATACTTATCAACTAACCTCTTAAACGCCACCAAACTTGGCGCATCTACAACTGCTGCAGGCAGGGCATTCCACTCCCGAACCACCCTTGGGTAAAGAACCTACCTCTGATATCCGTCCTATAACTATCACCCCTTAATTTAAAGCTGTGTCCCCTCGTGCTAGCTTTTTCCATCCTAGGAAAAAGGCTATCACTGTCCACCCTATCTAAACCTCTAATCATCTTATATGTTTCGATCAGGTCCCCTCTTAGCCTCCTCCTTTCTAACGAAAACAACCTCAAATCCCTCAGCCTCTCCTCATAAGACCTGCCCTCCATACCAGGCAACATCCTGGTAAACCTCCTCTGTACCCTCTCCAATGCCTCCACATCTTTCTTATAATGTGGGGACCAGAACTGCACACAATACTCCAAGTGCGGCCGCACTAGAGTTTTGTACAGTTGCAACATGACGTTGCGGCTCCGAAATTCAATCCCTCTACCAATAAAAGCCAAGACTCCATATGCCTTCCTAACAACCTTCTCGACCTGACTGCCTACTTTCAGGGATCTATGCACATACACACCAAGATCCCTCTGTTCATCTAGACTACTAAGAATCCTACCATTTGCCCTATACTCTACACATTTATTATTTCTGCCATAGTGCATTACCTCACACTTTTCCACATTAAACTCCATTTGCCACCTCTCGGCCCAGCTCTGCAACTTGTCCAAGTCTCTCTGCAAACTATAACACCCCTCTTCACTATCTACCACTCCACCGACTTTAGTGTCATCTGCAAATTTACTAATCCATCCTTCAATACCCTCATCCAGATCATTTATAAAAATTACAAACAGCAGGGGCCCCAAAACAGACCCCTGAGGTACACCACTTGTCACCGAACTCCAAGATGAATATCTCCCATCAACCACCACCCTCTGTCTTCTATCTGCTAGCCAATTCCTAACCCAATTAGCTAAATCACCCTCTATCCCATACATCTGCATTTTCTGCAGAAGTCTTCCATGGGCCACCTTATCAAACGCCTTACTAAAGTCCATATATACCACATCAACCGCCTTACCCCCATCCACCTCTTTAGTCACTTTTTCAAAAAACTCAATGAGGTTAGTAAGGCACGACCTACCCTTCACAAAACCATGCTGACTATCTCCAATCAATTCATTACTCTCTAAATAACTATAAATCCTATCCCTAATTATTCTCTCCAACACTTTTCCCACCACAGAAGTAAGACTCACTGGCCTATAATTCCCTGGAAGGTCTCTCTTCCCCTTCTTGAACAATGGGACCACATTCGCTATCCTCCAGTCCTCCGGAACCACACCCGTAACCAACGACGACCTGAAGATCAGAGCCAGAGGCTCTGCAATCTCCTCTCTTGCCTCCCAGAGAATCCTAGGGTAAATCCCGTCCGGCCCAGGGGACTTATCCAACTTCAAACCCTCGAGAATATCTAGCACATCCTCCCTATCTACTTCGATACCTTCCAGTTTGCTACCCTGTACCTCAGTGTTCTCCATAACTACATTTACATCACCCTGCGTGAATACCGAAGAGAAATATTTATTCAGTACCTCTCCAATCTCCTCAGGCTCCACGCACAACTTCCCACTGCTGTCTATGACTGGCCCTAATCTTGCCCTAACCAATCTTCTATTCTTAACATATCTAAAGAAAGCTTTAGGATTCTCCCTAATCCTATCAGCCAAAGTCTTCTCATGTCCTCTCTTTGCTCTCCTCAATTCACTCTTTAGCTCCCTCCTGGCTAATCTATAGCTATCCATTGCACAGGGGATATAGCTTTCTATTTAGATAGCTTTCTATTTCTAAAGATAGCTTTCTATAAAATAGCTTTCTATTTAGCCTTTGCTTCTTAGCTATTCATTGCCACAGCAATGCCAGGTCAAATCAACATTTCTTGGACCCAAACGATATCATTATATTGACACTGATTTATGTTTTTTAATAATACTCCCCAGCACCTATGGACTGAATGGCCTCCTTCTAGACTGTAGGGCTTCTATGATTCAATTCTATGATTATATAAGTTGTATTCTATTATAAAATAAAATTTTAAAGAGCAACGTACATTGTGGCAAATCCACATAGTATTACTTTATTTTGTGCTTACAATGGCCATTGGGAATAATCAGAAGGATCTACTCCCAGTTGTTCTGTTAAAATCATCTTTTATACAGATCTAATCAGGTGACTATATTCAATTCTGTACAGATCTAACCACATCAGCCATCTTTTATACTGATCTAATCATAGGAGTACATTCAATTTTGTACAAATCTTATCACATTCCTCAATACAATGGATTTCCTATCTTGCTTTCTCAATGGGTCTTTACCAAAATATAATTACTCTCATAACTAAGTCACTTATTTGATTTAACTTTCTTCCTAGAGCATTTCATTCTTTGTATGCCTTCATTTTATTTGATCCATGCTATCCTCTCTAAACCCTATTAAGTCATGCTAACCCATATCCTGAGTTAATCCTTTATTTATATTCTACCTTTTCACTCTTTTCCATCATGAGCTGCAAAATTCAACTCGTATCACTGTAATCCTGCATTCTTAAGGACTGAAATTTTAAGGCATTGAGTGTCACTGTACACAAGAAAGAATGATAGAGCAGAAGCTGCGTAATTACAGACCAATTTCTGATACATGGTTATGGAAGCACAACCCTGCAATTCCAATTCTCTGATAGCTTGCTTTCAACCTCCTTGTTAATGTGCCTCTGTCAGTACAGAACTTCTGAAAATAGCTTTGCACACTGCAGGTTTCTTTCTTTCATGTCCATCTGCATTTTGCCTTGTATTTTACTTTACACTTGCTGTTTCTTTCCATTCTGATTTTGAGTCAAGCCTTTGGAGTTGTTGAGGCTGATGATATTTTTTGAATGACATATGCCATATTTAATTTCGTGTTTCAGGATTATTTTCATTCAACAGGTTTTTTCTGAGGTTAACAGAATTTGTAGGCTTCTATGCCCCTTCCATTTCAAATTGCACTTTCTACTGTTGCATTTGCAAACCATTTTAGTATTCACACAAATACATTGCCTGTTAATGGCTGATGACACATTTTTGGTGCATTTCTGTACTCTGACAAACTGCCATTTGTTACCAGTATTGATTGGCTCCAATTTGAACTGGGGACATCAGGGGGGAGTCTCAGCAGGCTGGGCCATGGATGATGGGGAGGAGCAGCAATGATGGCACTGATGTGAGGCCTAAACAATGTTTAACCCAACAGTTTTAATAGTTCACATTTTAGCAATGTTGCAATATGTATCCAACCACACCAGACAGACAAGTTTAAGATTAGCCATAGCAATTGTGTTTTGGAACAAGCAAGCATTTCATTAGTTACATGAACAAAATGGACCTTTCCTTTCTAATAAAAAAAATGTCAGGCTAAAAGGAGGAATAGTCCATTAACTCAAATAACTACTGTCCCTCTCTTACTTTATGTTTGCTTTGCTGCCTGGGGTGATCATTCGTATCAAGTAATTTATCCAAAGATGATTTACAGGAGGGAAATCAATAAGCTGTCGAGAAGTTTTACATTAAGGATGGGAGTTTTAACAATGGTGCATTTCTCAAAGATTCCAAATACTGTTCTGTTACAAATGTCCCAAAGTCATTTTACAATATTAAACCTGGCATTACTTACTTTAAAAGGGTGAAAGTTAATTAGAGAAACGATCTATCACACAGTAAATAAAAGAGGCTTCACAACACCAAAGACTTGTATCGTAATATTGAAAACACTGTGGTAATCAGGATCCCAAAAGGCTGGGCAAAGATCCGGTCCTTTTCAGTTTTTGACGGGAAATCCATAATTAATAATTACTTGCTCTGAATATATGAAATGCAAAGCACAATGAACACATTCATAAATCTGTTACTAAATGAGTTAGAACCTTTGTCAACGAATGCTAATTTCTACAACTACTGCTGCAGCCACACTGAGAATTGCTATACAGGTAATTCCTGAGATATGTCACATCAAGTAATTATTTGAAAGGAAAAAAAAAGTCAAATTTTATTCTATTGAAGTAATTCTTGTTGATTCAGAACAAGTAGAAATTCAGAGCGAATTGGCAACATTTGTCATACCTCTCGTTGCTGTCTGTGATAACTTCACAAATATGCTTCACCAGGAAACTCACAAGTTAATGATAAATAATTGATGGCTATGAAGGAAAATGTTTATCATTTTGTATTCTCGTTATCATGCATTTGAAAGATAATCTTTAAATAAATTTACGATTTTATGATTCCTGGGAATTAAATTATGATACTTTCTATAAGCCTACAGATATTGGGAGCCATTTATATTTACATTGAACTGTGCTTTGGTGCATTAAACTTGAAAGTTCTGTGCAGTAGCGAGTCCCTTTAAGGGGTGTGCATCTGAAGGGTAATGTGGTCCAATCATTCACTCGGGACCGAGTGTGGGGATCTCAGGGCAGGGTATGGGCTTTTACATCCAGATTTATCCCAGAGCTGAAAATGAACACATTGACAATAATACTCTTGTTGTAAATTGTAATAAACCCATTGTTGATTGGTCGCTAACTGATAGTTGCCAATTATTGCATTTACTACAGTCTGCTTAATCCACAAACATATCTGTTCTCTTTTTTTGTCAGAAAATCCTTTCACAAATTTGGCTCCCAAATTTATTTGGAGTGTGGAATGCACTACCAAGTGGGGTGGTGGGAGCAGGCATGCTAGGGTTGTTTAAGGGTCTCTTGGACAGCCACATGAGCGGTCTGCAGATAGAGGGATATAGGAGGACTGTTTAAATACTTTATTTGTTTCCACAGGCTATTCGGTCCACCTTTTTGACCAACAAGGTGCATACATTCGGCAGGTCGTGCGAGGGCTGCTCTTGGGTGTTACTTCAGGAGTGGCCTAGTGCTTCATGTCATTAGTGTACGCTTAAACTGGACCATCAGATGAGCAACATGACAGCTCAGAGACTATCGCTGTTGCTGTGCTGACACATGGATTTGGGCCTGTGTCTGCGGGAGTTTGCGCGTTCTCCCCATGGTTGCATGGGTTTTCTCCGGGTGCTCCGGTTTCCTCCCACATCCCAAAAATGTGCTCTTAGGCTGATTGGGTAACAAATTGTCCCTATATTGGTCTCTATATGTCATTAAGACGTTATGACGGCGGCGCGGGCTCGTTGGGCCGAAGGGCCTGTTTCCCGTGCTGTGTTGTTCTTTGTTCTTTGTTCATTGTGGGGCTCACCTGATCTTTTTTCTTTTGCTTAAAATATAAAATCATCTTCATCTAATTACAGGCCTTTAACTATTGCTATTCCCCAATCAAATCGAATCGATGAGATCTATTCTCTGAGTTGTAAATTATTCCTGGCCTGACAGTCACTTCCTGGACTGAAGGATATTTCTCTACTATTTCCGGATCTTCACCAACTTTGGTATATCTTTTCCAGTCTCTGTACACTTCCTGAATCTTCAGCCCCATAAAAATCATAGCTCACCACGGCTTACTCAAGGATTGTCAGGAATGAGCAATAAATGTTAGTCCAGCCAGTGATGGCCACTCTCCATAAAAGAATAAAAAACATTCTTTCAGTAGTGTGTCTTCTAAAAATTCTGGCCTTTACTCGTCTATACTCAGTGTCTCTGGATTTGTAAAGTAGATCTCTCTGCTGTCTCTATCTTACCTAGTCGGACGGGCGTGGAATACTCTGTTTGCAGCAGTTGTGGACTCGCCAACTTTAAGGGCTTTCAAATGGTCAGTGGATAGGCATATGGATAATATGGGAATAGTTTAGGTTAGAGGGTCATTAGATTGGTTCCACTGGTCGGCGCAACATCGAGGGCCGAAGGGCCTGTACTGTGCTGTAATATTCTAAATACCTATATCAACTTTATCCCATCACAAAACCTCTGCCATTAACTCCTTCCTATTTCTAAAATAAAAACCGGTGTTTGTGTAGTATCATTATTGTAATAAAATATCAGAAGATACTTCAGAGGGGATTATAAATCAAAATATGTTACTGAGCCAGTAAGAAAATATTTGGGCAGATGACTAAAAACTTGGTCAAAGAGGTAAGTTTTAAGAAGTCTGAAAATAGGACAGTAAGGTGGAGATGTAGGAAGTTATAAGGAGAGAATTAGAGTTAATCACCTAGGCAACAGTGAATGTTCACTATATTTGTCCCTAGGGCATGGGTGTCATTCTGTGATAAGAGGTTGAGCAAATTGGTTTTATGTTCTCTGAAGTTTTGAACAATGAGAGATTATCCCATTGGAACAAAAGGACATAAGAAATAGGAGCAGGAGTTAGCCATCCAGCCCCTTGAGCCTGTCTCGCCATTCAATAAGATCATGTCTGATCTGATAGTGGTTCAGTTCCACTTACCCGCCTGCTCCACATAACCCTTAATTCCTTTATTTGTCAAAAATCTACCTGTTACTTAAACACATTTAATGAGGTAGCCTCCACTGTTTCAATGGGCGGAGAATTCCAAAGATTCACTACGCTCTGGGAAAAGAAGTTCCTCCTCAACTCTGTTCTAAACTGGTTCCCCCTTATTTTGAGGCTGTGCCCTCTAGTTCTTGTTTCCATTCTAAGTGGAAATAAACACTCTGCTTCTACCCTGCCTAGTCCCTTCATTATCTTATATGTCTCTATAAGATCTCCCCACAGCCTTTTAAACTCCATTGAGTTCAGGCTCAGTTTACTCAATCTGTCTTGATAAGCTAAACCTCTCATCTCTGGAATCAACTTGGTGAACCTTTTCTGCACCCCTCCAAAGCTAATATATCTTTTTTTTAAATAAGGGGAACAAAACTGTACTCAGTACTCTAGGTGAAGCCTCACCAGTGCTTTGTAGAATTGCAGCATGACCTCCCTGCTTTTATACTCCATTCCTTTTGTGATAAAGGCCAACATTCCATTTGTCTTCTTAATCACCTGCTGCACTGCAAACTGAGTTTTAGTGATTCATGCATAAGGACCCCCAGGTTCCCCTGCACAGTAACATGATGTAATGTTTCATCATTTAAATAATAGTTCATTTTACTGTTATTCCTTCCAAAGTGGATAACCTCACACTTGCCAATGTTATACTCCATCTGCCAGATCCTTGCCCACTCACCTGCCCTATCCAAATCTCTCTGCAGATTTTATATGTCCTCCACGCAATTTGCTTTACCACTCATCTTTGTGTCATCCACAAACTTTGTTACCCTTCATTCAGTCTCCTCCTCCAGATTGTCTATGTATGTGATAAATAGTTGAGCACCGATCCCTGCGGCTCGCCAATAGTCACTAACTGCCAAACGGAAAAGCACCCATTTATTCCAACTCTCTGCTTTCTGTTAGCCAAACCTACAAAGTTCTGAGCGGGCTTCATAGGGTAGATGCTGAGAGATTGATTCTATTGATTGGTGAGTATAAAACATGGGGCAATGTTTTTCCATCACAACACTTCACAATTGCAAACTCTTCTGTTAAATCTGCCTATCACCTTCAAATATCCCAGCGATTGAAAATTACCATAGTTACATTAGGCATGTCTTTTTTTACAGAGCTGGATGCTTGGAAATAGTTTGTGAAAACATAATATATATTCTGGGAAACAGAAACTCGGCTATGAGTCTTTGGTATTTAAATATTACTGGAGTCTCAGTCTCCAGGTACTCTGGGATGGCAAGGTGGCACTGTGGTTAGCATTGCTGCCTCACAGTGCCAATTCTAGACTCAGGTCACTGTCTGTGTGGAGTTTGTACATTCTCCCCGTGTCTGTGTGGATTTCCTCCAAGTACTCTGGTTTCCTCCCACACTCCAAAGGTGTACAGGTTGATTGTGCTGGTGTTGGTGCTAAGTTTCCCCTAGTGTCAGGGGGATTAGAAAGGTAAATATATGGGGTTATGGGAATAGGGCCTGGGTGGGATTATGCTGGTGCAGACTGAATGGGCCAAATGGTCTCTTCCTGCACTGTAGGCATTCTATGCTGAGTCAGAAGTTGTAACACTCCACAAACTTTCATACAACCTATAAATAAAAAGGATCTGCTAAAGGGATAGTGTCCTCTGCTGACTTATTTTAATCTGTGTTCAGTTTGCTGATCTCACCAAGGATTGGGAAAAGGAAAGTTTAGCTGAAGTTGGGTTCTTGATAAGTGATTCCAGCTGGGATCGATGTGGAGACACTGCATGAAATGAGGATTGTCCTCAGCTGCAATGTCTCAGAGTCAAATGCCTTGCCAGCATTCCTTGCCTAATGTCACTAATGAGTAATGACCACTTGGACAAGGTATTAATTTTCATGTTGTCCAGCCTGTTAATGGTCAGTATAATTGCATAGCATGAAATGAAAGCAATTATGCACAGTTTTTATCACTGGTGGGTAATTATGAAGTAATTATATGTGCACCTGCTAAGTTATTGCTCATGCTTTTTATGGCGTTCCATAATTCATTGACTAATAAACAGTGGAAGATTCACTTTGCTTCAATCTATTACTTGCAGTTTTGCTGATATAAGGGGCTGTACACAAATACATGTTTAGCTATTAATGCTGTTGCCATGGAAACAATCACACTTGGCACAATAACCTCCAGCTTTTACGAGCAAACTTCATTACATGGTTTGATTAAAATAAGAAGCACATATTTTTCTCAAAATACCTGTCCCCAATATCATATATTGAGTATAACAAGTTTTACTTCTCTTTGTGAAAATATTATTGAAGACAACTTATTTTTATTTTTGTAATATTAAATTGCATTTCCCTCTGCTATTATTGTGCAGTGATTTTTTTTTAGCCCCTGCCAGCTGATTTCATTCAATGCTCTAGGATTTTCTTCTAATATTGAACCTGTGCTGACAGAGCAGACATTATCACAATAATTACCCTGTCTTGTATTGTGTAATAAACAGTATTCTTCAGCCACAGTTGATTTACCCTTTAACATACACACAACAGAAAATAGAGATTATATAATCATGGTTGTATTATGGGGCCTGTAAAAGGATCACAAGTTAGTGAACACCTGCTGATTCTAATGGGAAGGGCAAATCTGATTGCCATGATGCCAATGTTTTTATTGGTTCCATTGATGTTGATTGTTGTACTGTTACTGCCTAAGGTGGCATGGTGGCAGTGATTAGCACAGCTGCCTTACAGCACTAAGGACCCGGATTTAGTTCTAGCCTCAGATTATAAGAGATTATAAGAGCAACACAGCACGGGAAACAGGCCCTTCGGCTCAACGAGCCCGCGCCACCGTCATGACTATATAGTAGCAATTCCATTATCCTATTATAGATTTAGGTTATTCCTAATATGGAAGACTCTCACTATAGGGACAATTTGTTTCCCAATCAGCCTAAGAGCGAATTTTTGGGTTGTGGGAGGAAACCGGAGTGCCCGGAGAAAACCCACGCAACCACGGGGAGAACGCGCAAACTCCCGCAGACACCGGCCCAATTCCAAGTGTCTGCACAGCCACATTGATAGTCTCTGAGCTGTCATGGTGCCCTTCAGATATCTATCAATGTGGAGTTTGCACGTTCTCCTCATGTCTGCATGGGTTTCCTCCTGGTGCTCCGGTTTCCTCTCGCATGTCAAAGGTGTACAGGTTAGGAGGATTGGCCATGCTAAATTGCCACTTGCTGTCCCAAGTTGTGTAGGTTAGGTTGATTGGCCTTGTTGAATTGCCCTTTAGAATCAGGGGGATTAGCAGGGTAAATACATGGGGTTACGGAGATAAAGCCTGGGTAGGATATTTTTCGGTGTTGGCTCAAAGTGCCAATGGGCTCCTGCAAATGTATTTTTATGAAATATTCTTGTGTCCATGTTCTTTTGAGAGAAAGGTCACATATGACATTGGTTATTTAAACATCTGCCCCTAACCAAGGGTTCAGACTCCCATAGGGGAGAAAAGAGCAGAAAAGTATGAAAGGCCATTCAACACCACTCCCAATCAGAATAGAAACATGTAATTTTAATAAATTGGTGAATAGTTCCTACCTCAGCATGTCAAACTGCATCTCTCCATTTCCTTGCAGATCTAAGATTCTTTTCAGCAATGATTGTGTTAATCAGTAATACTAAGCAAATGCACAGAGCTACATGAAACCCCAATGTGTGTTTTCAAGAATCATACATAGCAACGTAACAAATATTTTATATATTGTTGTGATCTGATTAAGCCTGCAAACTCTGCATAGTTAATTCCATCAAAATATAGATGATCAGAAGGTTGGAACTTTGCTATGTGATTTTTGGTAATGCAGTAATTAATGTGTTTTTGAAATATTCATTTCAAATTGAGCAATGGTTGGGTTGCAGCCTAAATGGAAACATTTAAAGCAACCATTGAAATATGGAGCTGCATTTTTGACCAAAAAGATACTTTAACATCAGTACTGATGGTGGTGGGGTTTGGTGAAAAGTGGTTACCCATGGTGTAGATCATTCTTATCTTTGGGAGAGGCAGTGGCATAGTGGTATTGTCACTAGACTAATAATCCAGAGCCCCAAGACAAGATCTGGGGACCTGGATTCAAATTTCAACATGGCAGATGGGGAAATTTCAATTCAATAAAAAAATCTGGAATCAAAAGTCTAATGATGACTGCAAAACCATTATCAACAGGGGCAAAAACCCATTTGGTTCACTTAGGCCCTTTAGCGAAGAAAATCTGCCATCTTCACCCAGTCTGGCTTACTTGTGATTCCAGCAAAGTGGCTGATTCTTAAAAAGCATGAGGTAAATGTAGACTAACAGGGCTAATTTCTGATAAACTCAGCCTTCTAACCCCTCAGCCATTCTACTATCCCATTGCTGCCTTGGGTAATATTGGCCTTGATTTAATCCCAGAACTGACTCCGAGACTAATGAAGAACAGTTACAGATGGGCAATAAATGCTAGCCCAGACTGTGACATCCACTTCCCGTGAATTAATTTAAAAAATCTTCTTTCCAGAAGAATTGTGATCCTAATGAAGTCAAGGTTAAGAATATGTCTCTGAAATGGGGATTGGTTGTAACAATGTGAACTTTATTCTAGTGAAAACAAGCAAAATAATTCAGTCAGTAGCGTTTTCAATCCACTTTGCTGATCCCATCAATGTGAATTGACAAAATAAGTAAAAACAAAATTTGAAGCTCAATATTCTAGCTTTGTTTATGTCTCAACAGATACTGCCAGACCTGCTGCAATTTTCCCAGTATTTTCAGTTTTTATTATTGAGAAATTAAATATTTTGTCCAATTCTTGACCAATTCTGACAACCTCTATCTGCAGCTTGAAAATGACCACAGTTGTGTAAAGTGTGAGAAAATCTCATTAGAATCCTACAATAATTTAATTTTGTGAAAGTGAAATTGTTCAGTGTTTCCAGAAGAATTTTTGATCTCGTTTTAATTTGTTATCAAGGAAACATTTGCGATGTAGTTCTCTCTACAGTGTTAAACCTCAGAACAATGTTTAGGAACATAAGAACATAAGAAATAGGAGCAGGAGTCGGCCATCCAGCCCCTTGAGCCTGCCCCGCCATTCAATAAGATCATGGCTGATCTGATTGTGGTTTAGTTCCACTTACCCGCTTGCTCCCCATAACCTTTAATTCCATTATTGGTCAAAAATCTATCTATCTGTCACGTAAACACACGTAACAAGGTAGCTTCCACTGCTTCAATGGGCAGAGAATTCCAAAAATTCACTACCCTCTGGGAGAAGAAGTTCTTCCTCATTTCTGTTCTAAATTGACTCCTCTTTATTTTGAGTCTGTGCTCCCTAGTTCTTGTTTCCTTTCTAAGTGGAAATAATCTTTCTGCTTCTACCCTGTCTAGCCCCTTCATTATCTTATATGTCTCTATAAGATCTCCCCTCAGCCTTCTAAACTCCAATGAGCACAAGCCCAGAAGAATCACTCTTGAACCCAATTTAGTGCACCAAAATCTCCAGCCACCAAACACCTTGGACTAAATTTTTGTCTCCTGACACTGATCAAACCCACATCTGGGAGACAAAAATGAGATAAGCCACATTTTTATACTTGCCCTCCAATTCTTATATTCTTCTATTTTCACTAGGTTGGGAAATGTTGGATCTGATGTTGCTAACAATACTGATGTCGGTTGAATTTGAGTGCATTATTTAAATATTTGCTGAAAATCCAATTTTTCTGAGATGGGCTCCTGAAGGCTGTGAACATTATGCCAGAAAAGTCAGTTTGCAAACCTTGAGGAAATCCTCTATGGAGTCAGGAACTTGTTGGTGGGTATGTTTAAAAACTCTTCCACATTTTTGTAATGGTGTATAATGATTTAAATAAGTTTTCAATACAGTGATTGATCACAGGGCTCTGCCCTTAAAAGGTAAGTACCATAAAATTGACCAAGGTTCAGATGCAGTAGAACATTTTCTCCCCAAATAAAGTCCCCAAATGCATTCTGAAGGAAGAAGAATCACACACATATGCATAAGGAACCAATGGTTTGATTTTAACATTTATGTGCTGAGCCTTTAGTGAACTCTCCCAAAATACACTTGGTATTCAACCGATAAACCGTGTAATAACACTGGCAAGCATTGAAAATATTATGAAAATGAAAGAAATCACCATTCAAAAATCTTTTTGAAAATAAATTTCCACTTTTACATTCTCATAAAATTGTCAATCAGACACAGGTCATGAAAATCTCATTGAGTAAACATAACAATCCACTTACCTTCCAATCAGATTCAAATAAACAAATAAGAATTGAAAAAACTACTTCAAAGCAAGATTATTTGTGACAAGTTTATTAACCAAATAAAGCTATGTAGAGAAAAAAAAACTCACATGGGGCTGAATAGCCAACTGGTCAGCTTGCTTCTGTTGATGCATTTGCCACGTGGCTAACGTTTAGCTGAGTTGGAATCAAGGGATCCCTACAGTGCAGAAAACCCATTGAGTCTGCACCAACAACAATCCCAGCCAAACCTTATTCCTGTAACCTCAAACATTTACACTGATACGCCTTATAGATGGCACAGTGGCACACTGGTTAGCACTGTTGTCTCACAGCTCCAGGGACCTGGGTTCAATTCAGGTCTCAGGTCACTCTCTGTGTGGAGTTTGGACATTCTCCCTATATCTGCATGGGTTTCCTCCATGTGTTCTGGTTTCCTCTCACAATCCAAAGATGTCTGGGTTAGGTGATTTGGCCATACTAAATTGACCTTAGTGTCAAGGGTATTAATAGGGTAAATATGTGGAGTTACGGGAATCAGTCCAGATTGGATTGTGATCAGTGCAGACTCACTGCCCAAATGGCCTTCTTCTGCACTGTAAGGATTCTATGATTCTAAGATAATCCCCCTGAGGAGAAATTTAGTGTGGCCAAACAATCTAAACCATACGTCTTTGAAGTGTGGGAGGAAAGCGGAGCACCCAGAGGAAACCTACGCATATTCACTACTCTCTGGGGTAGTGAGAGAACGTGCAAACTCCACACAAATGTGACCGAGGCTGGAATTGAACTACTATGCTGCCATGAATTGATACTGGGTGAAAGGATATGGTGAATGTATTAGGGATATGGAAAATATGGGTGGACTGGATGGGCCATTGGAGAATAGAGTGGACATGGATGATGTATGGGGGCACATGGGAAGCACGCCAAGGTTGAGGAATAGTGAGCCTAAAATAGAACTAGGCTGATTTCCCAGTAAACTCAACCTTCTAGCTGCTCAGCCTTGTCACCTTTTACCTCTGTTGCGGCCTCAGGTGACATTGGCCTTGATTTGAGACCACAACTGACTCCTAGAGACCAAAATATTGGGTGAATGGACTGTCTAATAGAAATCGGAAACACAAAATTTGAAACTGTCCCAACTTGCCGTTTGCGAAGGTAAAGATTTGGTCTAGTTTGGTGTATGGATTTACTGTGGAGTTGTGAATATAATTTATCTCCTGTCACCACATTTGCTTCACCTTCCAATCATTTTGCCAGGCATTTATTTTTACCATTATGTTTTTAGGGAGGATTGCAAATATTCAATAACTATTTTCAACATTTTTTTGCTGCTGAAATGAACGGCTTCTTTGAAAATCTTTGATGCAACCGTTGAAGGGTTATATATGTTTTTGCCGGCATTTTTTTGGTAAAGCTATTGTTTGTCAATACACACTAGGGCACAAACAGCCTGTGCACCAAAGTTGAGTGATGGTTGCATTGTACTCAAGACATAGGCAACAAAATTCAAATGTTTAATTGCTCTGGTTCTGCTACAATAAAAGAGATTTGCCCAGGACATTGTTAGTGATAACAAATAAGAGATCAGCTGCTAATGGGGGTATTAAAATATGTTGCTTTGTTTGCATGCCACTAAATACTGTTAACTCTGCACATTACAGGCAAGGTTATTTATCAATAACACAAAGGTAATCAAATTCTACTCCTTGAGTTTTCCATTATCCAGCTTTAAAATGTCACCTCTTTAAATCATCGCCACTAAATGTTACTTTTATTTATTATGGTGAATCTGCACATGTGTGTGTGTGAATTCTGTGGTTTATAGTTTCTAACAAATTATTCATGTTGACTTCCAATTTAAGAAAATCACATTTTGACAATTTAGTGAATATATTTTCTTTTCAGAATTGAAATGCAGGGACCATTGCCAACTGGTGAGGTTTAAAATCAAATCAAGCTTTGACATGACGTTTAATGCTTTGACCACAAATGATGTGTTATTATATGTCAATTCTCTGATGAAATATTTAAGGAAAACAATACATTATCTGATCATTGCAAAGTAATCATATTGGAAACTCTATAAATTGGTTTATATTTCAGTAAAGAGATATTATAATTCAACAATTATGAATCTAAGCATACTTCAGTGAAAAGTTTGATAAATCCATTGAAGTTTAAAATGTTATGGCAGGCAAACCTTTTTCCAATAAAAAAAAACCATAAGTTCTGTTTAAAGCAATGGGCATTGAAAATATTATTCATGGATGCAAGAAATCATAATTCCAATAGAAAATCCAATGGTAAGTAGACAGCATGTCGATAATAAGAAATATGCTGTCAAATAGAATGCCATAGAGCAGATAACTGAAATGCTTAAATCTTGCTCCTGCTGCCTGGGTCAGCCCTGCAGTGTTTGCCAGACTGTGTGTCATGATTCCTCTGATCTTCTGTACCCTGTGCAAATACTCAGACACCAAGTGAGGAGGAAGAGAAGAAGACGTGGAGTGGAAAGAGAAGGAAGAAGACCAGGAAAAGGGGGAGTAAGGAAGGAGACAACTAACAAACCCCTTTTCTGACTGAGCTGTGTTTGATTCATCCAATTGCGGGATTAATGAACACAAACCAATTCCCCATTCAACAGCCATCTCACATACTATCATCCCTCTGTTAGTGGCTAGCAGGGAGAATTACCCAGAGTCACATATAAAGAAATCATTGATTACTTTCAGATCAGTTGCCTCTTGACCACAGGCCACAATGTTGAAATAAAAGCCACAACAAAACAGTTATTCAAAACAAAATGCATCAAACAAACCCAAGGTTCCATTCAAAAATCAACTGGTCACCCTTGTGCATCCCCTGAGAACATGCCTTCTGTTTGTTTTTTATCTGCGTAGTGCTTTCCCAGTGACTGCAGCATGGCGGGTGGAAAATTGCTGATATTCAATGACAGATTGGTGATGATCCCTGAGTTGAATAGCTCTCTGCATCACAGTGCCATTGTTAATTTGAGACCTTGCACCCCTGCTTTCATCCATATAAGCTGGAAGAAGCAAACATGTTGGATGATTGTAAAGGCTAAAACACCAAAGAGGACGGTACTTTCCGGCCGCACTCACCCCAGGATGGGAAATTCCCACTTAAGGACAATGGACCTTTGTGTGGACTGTCGATCTGTTTGTCCCACCCGTAATAATTCTAATGGCAGGCAGAACAGAAGGTCCTGCCTAATGTCGTACTATATATTATTAGATCGAAGGTGATGGTTGACTTGGAATGATTGATGAAGACTGGAGTTCAGAACCTGTCAGCATCAGTCAATATGCCACACCTATTTTTATAGTCATCAAGGATTGTAAGGATTAGTGTGGGAACTTCAACATCACTATAATCCAGAATTACGTGATGAACAGTACCTATTATCTCACATTTAAAACCTGTTGGGGGATTGGCAGGAGGCAAAAATTTCAGCAAAATTGATCTGAGCCAGGCTCACTTGCAGATGAATGTGGACAAGACTTCACAGAAGCTTCTAACAATCATGACACACAAAGGTTTGTTCTGGTACTGAAGATTGTTTGGTACATATCTGCTCCTGCATTGTTTTAAAGGACAATGAAGCAGATCTTGAATGGACTGAACAGAGCCCATTGCTATCTGGAAGACATGCTAATTGCTGGAAAAAGTGAGGAGGAATCCCTTCAAAATTTGGATGTCATTCCCCAGCGATTGGGAGACTATGGTCTGAGAGTCTGTAAGGAAAAGTGTGAGTTTTTCCCAATCCTCCATTCCATCTTTGGGATGTGGATTGATACCACTGGCTTCAGGAATCCCCTTGTATGAGGAGATTACCGAGGTCCGTGCACCTCAGAGTATAAATCAGTTACGTTTCTTCCTGGGATTGTTGAATTATTATGGAAGATTTGTCTGAAGCCTGGCAACAATTCTGAAATCATTATATAACCTCTTGTGCCAGAAAAATGACTAGCAATCTCCAAAAACAGAATTTGCCCATTTTTTGGGCACAGTTGCAAGAATGAATTTCTGATGGTCTTAGAGTGAATCACCATGAAAAGTGTAGCTTGGGGCTTATTCCCACACGAGAGGCCAGCAGCATAACGCTGAGCAGGTCACTGTGTTTGTGCTGATCTGTCAGTGTGGAGATCGGCGTATGCACACCGGCATCATCCCCACCCCCAACATCTCCGGCTTCCCTATCACGTGTCTTCGAAAACTTGTCTTCCCCAGAACCCCTGTTCAGCTGGACATCTATTTAACAGAATGCTTTGCGCTGGCCTCACTCTATATGTCAGTGAGAAGACTCTATATGGCTTGTGTGCAGAATGAACAGACACAAGTAGAGGACGGATAATGATTCCCACGCCTTACCCAATTTTTTCCTCTCATTTGATCTGAAATTTTAGGGAGATGCAGAATGAATGCATCACCTAGCAGGGAGCCAGAATCTCATTTCACCTGTTTTGCTCCCTCTGTAATCAGCATTGCAAATTCTTATTGAAGAACAGTGAGCAAACTAATCAATCGCCCCTTCAACATAATGTGATTTTCTGAAGAGTTCCCAGAATATTCCGTTTTGAATGTATTGCCAAGGACTTGAATGGAACTTCCAGCAGCTAAAAGCTGACTTAAGATTTGTCATGCTTCTTAGAAAAGCTCCAAAACTCAGTAATGTAATTTGGTTGCAGAGGGAATCAAGAGCCTATTAACATGCTTTATAATTTAGAGCTGGAGAGGAACATAATTTTGTTTCCTTTGGCTTGTAAGGACGGTCTGATCCCTTTGTCTGGCTACTGCAGCAACAATTTCATAAAGCAGTGCTGATTAATCCCAATATTAATGCTGGCTCTTTGAATTGCTTGCCCATTATTTCTATATTCATTGCCAGTTCTTCATTATATTCATTGTTTGTCTATTATGATGTTTGTACACTTCAATAATACATAACAATCACTTACTCAAGGCATCAAAACAATAATAGTAACTTGTATCTGTGCAGCACATTTAACAGACTAAAAATCCTAAAGTGTATTATTGAACAAAAGTTGACACCAACTCACTTAAGATGGTAATAGGAGAGGTTAACCTTAAACATGGTCAAAGACTATTGGGTGATTTTGAGCGCATGCTCTCCATCTGCGGGAATGGTTCGCGTTCTCAAAATCTAGAGATTGGGTTTCACACCAGAGAGTTTCTGAGTTCCGAACTTACCAGCCCCTCACACAGTGGAGTGGTGTGAAAAACACTATGGAACCACAGAAAGCTCATTTCAATACAAGAGCATGTCATTAACGAGCACTCTGTGTGAGAAATCCCCCTTCACCGCGTGTTCAACGGGTATTGACATGAACATTACATCGGCACTATTTACAACCGTTCCATATAAACTGCATAGTGCAGGCACTAGTGGGAATCCACAAATATCAGCTCCTCAGTGGGATGGTGGGACTTCAGGGTCTCACTCCAGCTTTCCCTCCATCCCACTGAGGAGCACAGAGGCCTTCAGGAACCCAAAGGGAAGTGGATGGATGGGAGTCCAACTTGGGGCCTTCCAGCCAGGGGATGCTCAGTGTCTGCAGCCCATCTCACACTTCCCTCTCCAGCCCCTGACTGTGAAGCTGGTGCCTTTACCTCTGAGGGGATAATAGAGGGGCTGGTAAGACCAAATTCTGGTTTCCTGGGATGTCACTGCCTCCACCAGCTGTGGATCTTCAGCTGTAAGGTCCTAACCAGTGAGTGACCCAGAAGTCTGTCTACTTATTAAACTCACCGAGCTGGGGGTATCTGCGCGGGTACGGGTAACAGCTGTGATGCATCTTCCATGGTGGGGTTGGAGAACCACCCTCTGAACTGTTCTAGTCCGATCAGTCGGGGGAAGGGAGAGGTGCGCAAGGATGGTCTGTTCCAGTGGCCAGACTGCAAGAGAAAGGACAAGGTATCAAGCATTGCAAGGGATATGGAGGAAACATTGGTTACTCACTTGAGATGAGGAATGATGGCTTTTGTGTTAAAGATTCTCATGTTTCTCTGCTGCCTCCACTTCTTCAGCAACAAGGCAGGCTCTTCTTCCTCCTCGGCCAGCTCAAGGACTTGCTCCTCTAAACATGTGAAGGTTCAGAGCTCGGGCGTGACTCCAGCTGAGAGTCATTCTTTCAATGACACGGAGAGGGAGGGTAGAGGTGGGAATGTCGACATTAAAGGAGATGATAGAGTGATGCAGAGATTGGGGCTTGGGTGGGAGCCGGAGTTATGGAGGGGAATCAAGGTGAGTATGGGAGGATGGAGCGAGGGGCTGGTGCCTGGTGTTTGCAAAGGCCATGGTGCCAAGTGAAAAAAAGGTTGGGAATGCGAGGGGTGCGTGAGGGGTTTCAGTGAGAGACTAGGGTGGTTCACTTACCCGGGCTAAGAGAAAAAGATCATTCTTCTTTTTTCGACACTACTGCCCTTCTGGAACATGCTAGCACTAACCAAGGCTGCTACTGTAACCCAGGGGGAGTGGTGACCCTGCTGGACAGTCGTCCTGCCTCTGCACCATTCCATCCAGCGTCCTTGTGAGGGTCGGCTCTGCTTTCTTGCCTGCCATCTCCTGTAGTCATTGTGGAACAAGTGCTGGGGAGAAAGAGTAGCATAAAAATTATTGTCAATGAGGCATCAGATTTGGTTCAAAAACACATCAGCACCATCAATGAGAATCACTCTGTTTTTCTTTCTGGGACAAACACTCCATTTTTTTGGTAAGACCTCACCCAAGGAGGTAAACAAACACAGCAATCACCTGAAAGTTTCCTTACAAGTTACAAACCTTTCTGAGTTGGAAATACAGCATGGTTCCTTCATCATCAAAATCCTGAAACAGCCTATCAAACAATACTGCAAATCCACAGTAAATATAACGTAAGAATGAGGAACAGGAGAGGCAATTCAGCCCCTCGAGCCTGCTCTGTCAGTTAATACAATCATTACTGATCTCATCTCAGCTTCCTTGCCTGTTTACCATAACCCTTCAAACTCATTAAAACTCTGTCCATCTCTTTCTTAAATTTACTCAATATCCCGGCATCCATCACATTCTGAGGTAGTGAATTCCACAGCCCCATGGCCCTTTCAGTGAAATAGTTTCTCCTCATCTGTTTTAAATCTATCACCCCTTATCTTAAAACTATGGCCTCTTGTTTTATGTTGTCCTACAAGAGGAAATATTTTCTTCACATTTACTTTGTCAATCCCCATTATCATCTGCTACACCTTAATTAAATCTCCTCTCATTCTTCTAAAGTCCAGGAAGTATAAGCCTAAACTGCCTAATCTCTCTACATAAGACATAAGCCCTCATCTCTGGAATCAATCTTGTGAACCTTCCCTGAACTGCCTGCAAAGCAATTACAACCGTCCTCAAGAAAGGGGACCAAAGTTGGACACAATGCTCCAAGTGCAATCTCCTTAATGTTTTATACAGTAGCAGCAACACTACTTTTATATTCTATTCCTTTTACAATAAACATCATTAATATCAGAATTCCATTTGCTGACTGCAGTAGTTCAAGAAGATGGTTAACCATCTTCTCAAGGGCAACTAGAGATGAGCATTTTAACTGCCCTTGTCAGCAAAGCCCACATGCCAAGAAGTAATAAGAAATAAAGTAGATCATAAGAAGCTCTTAAAGAAGCAGAGTAAAGTCAAGAGCAGTGAGGGAGGAAAGCTATTGGCAGCCATGCTATTGGCATGGCTGCCAATAGCAGAGCAATGAAAATCAGGGGTGTTCAAGAAGTCAGAATTGGAAGAGTAAAGAACTCCCCGAGGATTTTAAGATTAGGAGAGGTTAGAGAGGTGAGGAAGGGAAAGACCATGAAAGATCTTGAAAACAGGGATGGGAATTTTACAATGGTGGAATGATCAGCCCTGGGCTCATTTTTATGACCTGTGATGAATTTGGCTTTTGGGTAATTCACTGGCAGGTTCAATTTTGTAGCACTGGCCTCATTTGCATCTGTGAGCAATGGAGCTCCAAACAAGTACTCAGGTTATAAATAGCATATATCCACTGTAAATGTAGATGCCAGGTGGGTTTGACAATTGTGGTGGGACGGTTGGGCCCAGGGCAGTGGCAATGGTACAGATGTTCATTGGAGCTCAGAAGATCATTCTTCCCAATAGGGGAAAACAGTTCAGACTAATATTCTTATTTCTCCATTTTTCCAGTAGGCGATTGTCCAGTGGTATTATCGCTGGACGATTAATTCAGGAACTCAACTAATGTTCTGAGGATCCGGCTTCGAATCTCATCATGGCAGATGGTGGAATTTGAATTTAATAAAAAAAATCTGGAATTAAGAATCTACTGATGACTGTGAAATCATTTTTGATTGTCGGAAAACCCATCAAGTTCACTAATATCCTTTAGGGAAGGAAATCTGCCATTATTACCTGGCCTGGCGTACATGAGCGACAGCAATGTGATTGACTCTCAACTGTCCTTGGGAACTAAAGATAGGCAATAAATTCTGGTCAGCCAGCGATGCTTCACATCCAATTCATAATAATAAAAAACTGTTTATTCCATCTGGGCACAAAAATTCTGCTCTCCTTTTGGCTGAATCTTTTTGGGTCTCTTGTCTGTGGAAATTATTGGAATATCCACAGCATATGCTCTGACCATTTCAAAACTAAGATCTCAGTGTCTCAAGAGCCCAGTTTGCATATGAAATGAGCAGGTAGTTTGAATATCTTATTAAACATGATATCAGATGTGACACCAAGGTTAACAGGATGGTAAGACCACTGAAGGTCCCAGTGACACAAGACAAAAGCGAGATAAAATTAACCACTATATAAGTGTTTACAAATAAACTTAATCAATCAAGAACAAACAAAACTTTTAGATTACGGGGAAAAAATGACAAGATATTAAGAGATCCATTGCATTTATCTCATATCTATTTTGACCACTGGAATATTTAAATTTTGATTTGTGTTTAATTTGGTATTTGTATGAGTTCATTTACAGATTTGCTGCTGCATGTTTGGTCTCCCTATGTGCTATCAATAAACATGTGTACCTTATTAAAGCTTTTTATATAGCTTCTTTTCTCAGAGGGTAATAAGGGTGTGGAATGTCCTGCCTGCAGCAGTTGTGGACTCGCCAAGTTTAAGGGTGTTCGAATGGTCAGTGGATAGGCATATGGATAACATTGGAATAGTTTAGGTTAGAGGGTCATAAAATTGGTTCCATTGGTCAACGCAATATCGAGGGCCAAAGGGCCTGTACTGCGCTGTAGTGTTCTATATTCTATTTTCTATGTTCTAAATAGAGAAGGCAGACCAAGCACAATGTGGGGAAGGAGGAGGGAAGAACCTGGGTCAGAAACTGAGTTCATTTGGCTCATGCCACCCGAACATTATTGAGAAACTTTGACAGCGTCTTTGTTAAATTTCTTCAACCACACTAACACAGTTCTCTGCATCGCCTTTCACAATAAATGGACCATTACTTTTTGAGAAAGACCTCAGTAACATTGCACTTGCCAACTGCCTGCCAGATTCATCTTGGGGCAGCAGCAGGGTTAGGTCTGTAAACATCAGAGGGCTCAGAGGCCACAGGCTAACAGTCAAATAGGTATTGGTGGGAGTGGTGGGAGTGGTGGGGGGGTGGTTAGGTGGTTTGCCAATGCTAAGGGAGGCAAGCCCAAGGCACAGTCATCCAAACTTTCTTTGTGAAGACTGGTGCAGCACCACTCCTCCTCTCAGCCCCAAAACACATACTTGGCAACCTTGGTGTCTGTCAGGGCTGGAGGGACATCTGTGTGAAGAGAACTATTTAATAGATAATTAGGACATTCTCATCTAAGTGATTGGACCCCCAATTTGCATATTTCTATAAGACAATGAGACAATTCAATCAACTCAAGGAAACGCCTGAGATCAAATAATGGCCAGTCAGGAAACAAGCATAAAGCTCTAATTTCAAATTTTATTCCACAGTTTTCCTCATGCAGAGAGAATCATCCCTGTGCTTTACATGAAAAATAATTAATTATATAACATTTGCTAATGGTCTGACAGAAAACTTACTGACCTTGGATAAACTTGTAAAAATGATTCTTTGATTCACATTGTGAACCAGTAATAAAATTATCTAAATGCACACTTTATTCACTCAGCCATGATGTTCAAAGGCACCATTACACAGCTCTGAAAACAAGTACTGAAAGCTTCCTATGAATAATTCACTAACTTTTTCAACTTTGTTTTTCTATTATTGTAATGTTATAGTTCCATTACCTTTAATTAAATGGCTCTTGTTTAACTCCCATGCATTAACAGTACCCTGTGAGCAGAATTTTCCCTTCCGTGGTATCATAATGGGTGGGATGTAGGTAGTGGCAGTGGACTATGCAAAGGTCCTTTAATTTCAGATGGGATTTTCTGGTCTTGGGGTGCACGCAGTTGCAAAATTCTACTCAATTTTTGTAAGTTATGGACCAGATCTTTAATATCAAGAGGAGCAGTTCAAGTCAGGAAATTTCCAGAATCATAGCGACACTGACCTAAATTCGATTCCCGGCCTTGGGTAACTTTCTGTGTGGGGTTTGCACATTCTCCCTGTGTCTGCGTGGATTTTCTTTGGATGCTCCATTTTCCTTCCACAGTCCAAAGATGTGCGGGTTTGGCGGGTTGGCCATGCTAAATTACCCCTTAGTGTCAGCGGGACTAGCTGGGGTAAATATATGGGGTTATGGAGATAGGGCATGGGAGGGGATTGTGGTCAGTGCACACTCAATGGACCAAATGGCCTCCTTCTGTACTGTAGGGTTCTATGATTCAATGGGTAGAAAGCCCTCCATATGATGTGATCTTCATTTGGGAGGGTGTGACTGGTGGTGTGGGTGGGAGATGGAATCAGATCCACCATCTCTACAAGATAAGCTTAGATGAACATTGGGTGCAATGAGTACCCAAGTGGGCTGATTAGAAGGTCTACCTTTAAAAGGACTCCATCCCAGTACATCATGATACCTCGGCACTCTAACCCTTAGCAGAAAGTACAGGAAACATATTTGCCAGTGCATCCATATCCCAAGAAAATATTTTGAAACTAAATTTTCAGCAATCTTCACACCCCACAAACAAATAAAAACAACATGCTTTAATCAGACATTTTGCGTTCGGTATCACGCTGTAGTCAGACATGTTAGAATTCTTGTACATCAGTTACAGTCATACTCAATTTAAGTCCACTCAGTTAGACAGAAAAGAGTTTTCTTTTTAAATCTTCCTCGTTACAAAACTCAATTCTTTTAATATGATGATACTACATTAGCTTTGCAAATTCAGAAATATTTGCAATTTGGGAATAATCTTGAAAATTAAATGAAAACAAAAGGTTGCTGGATTCTGAGTTGGTTCTTTCTAAATGTATTATTGAATGCTCAGGTTTAATGAGATTACATTTTCTTCTCAAAAAAGTGGTGTACATATGCACAGAGGAAAAAAACTGTGCTGCTCTGTCCCTGGAACGGTAGAGCTATTTTGATATTTTTCCTGTGTTTGATCTTCAGACAAATTAGTTTGTTGCTTTGTTAGCCATAGTACAGAAAGGGAATCTTTCCCCATGTGACACCATCACTTCCTCAGCAGCCATGTATATCTCATAAAGACTGAGATTAAATTAAGTTCTTCATGTTTTAAGAATTATTAACGGTGTGCTGATGTTCTCTTGCATTGATGTTAGCTGGAGGCTGCAAATTGTGGCTATTGAATACACATAAGAAGTGAAAGCACTTTCCAAGTAAAGGTTTTAAAAGCATTTCTTGATAGATGTTGAAATTTAATCATATCCAAGGCAAAGTGAAAAGTCTTACTTATTTGTAGTATGACTAATGAGTCAAGGCTCAATATAGAATCTAGAAGCATGAGTAGGTCATTCAGCCCTGTGAGTCTGCTCACCATAAATTATGAAGATGGCTGATCATCAAATTCAATATCCATTCCCTCCATTTCCCTTGATCCCTTTCGTCTCAAGAGCGATATCTAATTTCTTCTTGAAATCAGACAATGGTTTGGCCTCAACTATTTTCTGTGGTAGTGAATTCCACACATTCACTACTCTCTGAGTGAAGAAATTGTTCCTCGCTTCAGTTCTAAAAGATTTACTCTTCATCCTTAAACATTCAGAAAGAATGATCCCTCGTTCTGGACTCACCCACCAACGGGAACATTCTTTCTGGATCTATTCTGTCCAACCTTGTTAGACTTTGTAAGTTTCTATGAGATCCCCTCTCACTCTTCTAAATTCCAGTGAATATAATCCTAACTGACTTAATCTCTTCTAATATTACAGAGCTGCCATCCCAGCCTAGTAAACTTCTGTAGCAAGGACATCCTTCCTCAGATAAAGACAACAAAATTGTGCACAATACTCCAGGTGTGGCCTCACCAATTCCTATAGAATTCCAGTAAAACATCCCTATCTCGATACTATGATGGGAGGCAGTCAAGGACATGTAGGGCAGTGAGAAGTGTGAGATATACTTTTGTATCTATCATTTCTCACCTTAAACCTATGCCCTTAAGTTTTTCCCTACGTTTGGGGAAAGATATTGACTCTCATTATTTTATAGACCTCTATAAGATCATCCTACTCCCTTCTACATTTCAGAGAAAAATGTTCCAGTCTACCAAGCCTCTCCTTATAATTCAAACTAACAAGTCCCGGTAGCATCCTAGTAAATCTTCCCTACACTCTTTCTATTTAATAATAGCCTTACTATAATTGTACAGCAATCCAGTGTATTGTACAACTTCAACAAGACGTTCCAACTCCTGTATTCAATGTTCTGACCAATGAAAACCAAGCATGCAGAATGCCTTCTTCATCATTCTGTACATCTGTAACTTCACTTTCAAGGAGCTACGAACCTGTACCCCTAGATCTCTTCGTTCTGTAACTCTCCCCAACGCCCTACCATTAACTGAATAAGTCCTGTCCTGGTTCAATCGACCAAAATGCATCATCTCACATTTGTCTAAATTAAACTCCATTTAATCTCTCAAGTGGGATTTTCCAGTTTAATCATGAGCGAGGTCAGTAACCCCTACCACGGTTTTCAGTCAGAACCTGACACTTTGGCTGGAATTTTCTGAATGTCACATACCCTGCCATGGCTGCCAACATTCATTGCAGCAAGACTGAAAATTCCCAGCTGTGGGTGAGGTCGGAAAATTCCAGCTTTTGCCATTTATTAGGGAAAGTTCTGCCCAATGACTGAGTGGACCCAAATACAGCCCTGAATGCGAGTGTATCCTCTGCATCTCAGTTACCCTGCCTCAAACTCTCACGACCAAATGCCTCAATCCGTACACTCCTTTCTTACATGACCAAATCCTGTAAACCTTTCTGTGCATGACCATTACTGCCCAGGGAGGCCTTCCCTTGCCCTTAACCAGGACCAAGCCATACATACCAAGCCCAGACAGTAAGGCCTTTTTCCTGGATCGTTACTTAAACATGCCTCCTAAACAGTCTTTCACCCGCCACCTCTGATGTATCACCTCACTCTCTCATCCCCCATCTCACGAGTCCTGTCTCCATCTTATCGTTCTCTTCTTGTCCTCAGGTAGGTGATCCACATAAAGAATCAATTCTTAGAACAATGCTTGATTATTTTTTATTTCTCTCTGTATTCAGGAGCATTTAATGATGCGTCAGGATGTGGTTTGGAATACAAATGACCTTGTTTGGATGAAAGTGTGAAGTTTTGACCTATTAGAGTACTGGTCCGATTCATTTTTTTATGCTCCTGTTGTTCATTGTAAAGATTGCATTGAATTTGCTTAATTTGGATTGTTGCCTTCAGTTTAGAACATAGAACATAGAACATTACAGCACAGAACAGGCCCTTCGGCCTTCGATGTTGCGCTGACCAATATAAAAAGCAATGCCCCTCTAAACTAAACCATTCCCTTCTCTTCCATATACTTATCAACTAATTCTATTCAATCACTTTTGTAGAGGATAAATGACATCCATCTGGCTACACAGATGTCTGTCTGCTTTTGAGAGATTTAAAAAAAAATCACCCACCATTATTTGCTCTATCATCTGACATAATGACACAAAAGTTCCACTGGTAGTTTCATGCATTTTATGATGATGGCATTTCTGTCTATTCTTAATGAGCACGATTATACAGAGACATTTGGTCTCTTCGCATTCAGATAGTATCCTGCTAATTTTATTAGCAAAAGCTGCAATTAAATACCCAGGGTAAAACAAATCAAAATGGGTACAAACAAACTTGACTCAAGGAAGGAACAGAACGTACATTCTTTAAGTCAATTTTCATTTTTTTAAAAATATACACACCAGCATGTATGAATAAAAAGGAAGTACATTTTTGAAAAGTGCATTTTGAGAGTTTTTATCAATAGATTTTGATGCCAAATAAAAGCATTCTAAAAGTGGAACATAGCACCCAGGTTCAGTGAGAGATTTTAAAATTGAAGAAAGATTGTCATGAACAAACAGAAACTTTGTGGTGAAAACTCAGGCTTGTTTAAAAGTGATGTAAATGCAGGAAACATGAATTCACTGATCTTTTACATAGAAACAAAGCAAAGACATTGAGTTATGTGGCATTTACACAGGAACTCGAGGTAGTGCAAATGATCAAGCAAATTTGTACATAGACAGGCCTAGTATAAAACCAGCACTGGTGACCAGAACAGGAATTTTATGATGGGAATCTGAACCCATTTGTGGGTTAAGTTTTTATCATGCCCAATGCCCTCAATGCTTCAGAATGAGCAATGGAACAATGACAGAGCTGTTGATCAGGATCATAGAAAATAGGAGTATCCATTCGGCCCTTTGCTATTCATTATGATCATGGCTGATCATTTAAATTAACAGCCTGATCCCATTTTCCTCCAGCATCCTTTAATCCCCTCCGCCCCAACAGTTATATCTAGCTCCACCTTGAAAACATACAGGGTTGAATCTTCAGGTTGTCCATGCTAACGGGATTCACTGACTTTGCTGCGGTGAATGGAGATTAGGACTGACTGCCAAATTCTCCGTCCTTGCTAGTAGTGGTGACGGGATGTGAACAGCTGGAGAATTCTGGCTACAAGGTTTTGGCGTCAACTGCTTTCTGTGGTAGGAAATTACGCCAGCTTACCATTCTTTGCGTGAAAAATTTCTTCTCACCTTAGTCCTAAGTGATTTACGCGGTATCCTTAGATTATGAACGCTGGTTCTGGACATCCCACTACCTGGACTTTTGGAGATTTTCCTTTCTCCAGTGTAACAGATTTTGATGCCGTATAAAAACATTCCAAAGAGTAGAAAATAGCACCCTGTTTCAGTCAGATTTTTTAAAAAATGTTAAAATTGGCGTGAACAAACAAGCATTGGAATGAAAATTCACGCTTATTTAAAATTGACGTAAATTCGGGAAACATGCATTCTCATCTTTCATCTTTCTTACAGCTTTCCTGCATCCACCTTGTCCACTGATGTTAGAGTTTTATAGTATCCTATGAGATGCCCCCTTATTCTCCTAAACTCCAGCAAATATAATCCTAACTGACTCAATTTCTCCTTAAATATCAGTCCCGCTATCCCAGGAGTCAGTCTGGTAAACCTTGGCTGCATTCTCTCCATAGCAAGAACATCCTTCCTCATGTAAGGAGACCAAAACTGCACATAATACTCCAGATATGGCTTCACCAAAGCCCTATATCACTGCAGCAAGATATTCCTGCCACTGTACTCGAATCCTTTCGCTGTGAAAGCCTTCTTTATCACCTGTTGTGCCTGCATGTTATCTTCAGCAACTGGTGCACAAGAGAATATGGGTCATATTACACATTCCTCTCTCTCCATCTACAGCCATTCAACTAAAAAAAAGTCCCACTTTCCTCTTTTTGCCACCAAAATGGATAATTTCATATTCATCCACATATGCTGCATCTGCCATACATGTGCCCACTCAGTTAGCTTGTCCAAAACATTGAACATCTCTGCCTCCTCCTCACAGCTCACCCTCTCACCCTGCTTTTTGTTATCTATAAATTTGGAGACGTTACATTTTATTACCTCATCTAACTCACTAATATATATTACGAACAGCTGGGTCCTATCATCAAAACCTGCATTACCTCATTAGTCTACCATTCAGAAAAATACCTGTTTATTCTTATTCTTTGTTTCCTATCTGCCAACCAGTTTTCTATCCATCTCAATACATTACCCACAAATGAAGTAGAAATAGGTGAAAGCTTCAAGTTTTTAGGTGTGTAGATCACCAACAACCTGTCCTGGTCTCCCCATGCCAACACTATAGTTAAAAAGCCCCACCAACACCTGTACTTTCTCAGAAGACTAACAAAATTTGACATGTCAACTACAATTCTTACCAACTTGTACAGATGCACTATAGAAAGTATTCTTTCTGATCATATCACAGTTTAGTATGGCTTCTACTTTACCCAAGATGGCACAAAACTACAAAGGGTTGTGAATCTAGCCCAAACGATCATGCAAATCAGCCTCCCATCCATTGACCCTGTCTACACTTCCCACTGCCTCAGCAGAGCAACCAGCATAATTAAGGATCCTACACACCCTAGACATCAGTTGAATCACATTTTAGTATGGCTCCTGCTCTGTCCAAGACCACATGAAACTATGAATGTTGTAAACGAAGTCCAATCCATTATTTAAATCTGTGTCTGCAATTCCTAACGCTCCAATAAAGCTGTCAGCATAATCTAGGATGCCATGCACCCTGGATGTACTTTCTTGCACCTTCTTGCATTGGGAAAAAGATACAAAAGTCTGAGTCACATACCAACTGATTAAAGAACAGCTTCTTCCCTGCTGCCATCAGACTTTTGAATGGACCTACCTCATATTAAGTTGATCTTTCTCTACACCCTAGCTATGACTGTAACACTACATTCTACACTCTCTCATATTCTTCTCTATGAACAATATGCTTTGTCTGTATAGTACACAAGAAACAATACTTCTCACATCAAACAATACTTCTCACAATACTAATACATGTGACAACAAAAAAATCAGTCAAATCAAAATCCCATGAGCTTTAAGTTGACACATTACGGTTTTATATGGGACTTTGTCAAAAGCCTTGTGAAAATCCAAATTAACCACATCCACTGGCTCAACCTCATCAACCCTAATTCTTAAATTTGTCAAGACTTGTCAGATTTGTCAAACATGATTTCCGTTTTGTAAATCCATGCTGATTCTATCCTATCCCACCACTGTTTTCCAAGCCTTTTGCTATTAAAGCTTTTATTGTTAGATTTTAGAATTTTCCCAACTACTGAAGTCACGCTGACTCGTCCATAATCCTGATTCCTTTCTAACTTTTGTTTATATAATGGGATTTCATTTCTCCACTGTAGAGAATCTGTGATATAAATCATTTTGTACTATTCACTACTCACCAAGCTGTACGAACTGTTCCAGAATCTATAGAATTTTGGAAGATAACCACTAATGTATCCACTATTTCTAGTGCTATTTCCTTATGTACTCTGGGGATGTAGATTTTCAGACCTTCAAGATTTATCGACCTTCAATCCCAACAATTACCCCAAAAACATTTTCTTAGCAATACCGATTTCTTTCAGTTCCTCACTCTTACTAAACCTTGTCTTTCCCAACATTTCTAGTATGTTATTTGTGTTTTCCTTTGTGAAGACAGAAGTCTCTATTTATTTGATCAGCCATTTGTCTGTTCCTCATTGTAATTCCCCCTGATTTAGAGCTGTATCCTTCTATTTCCATAGCAATAATGTCAATGACTTTCTGCCATTCCAGCTCAATCCTCAGTCTTGACCCAAATCTTCTCCAAACTAAATTTTACAGTGAGTTAAAAATCTATCTGCGCATTTACCAACCAGTTGCCTATCAGGTTTTTGGACTGATAAGTTTTCTTTTCTGTAGATAGAAAATGGGCTAATTTTGACTTTGGGCAATAGGGAAAATGACCAATATTGAATCCATTATCTGTTGTACATCTTTGCTGATCTTTATCTCTGCTGAAGGCAATGGAAGTGAAAACCGGGGTGGGGTGGGGAGTGAGCGGGAAGAGATTGTGTAATGGTGACTGATTTGTCTCTGTTATTTTACACAGATACCCAAAGTGAAAATTACCCATAATCTGACAAAGTCATCAAAAGATGATTCTAATAATTGTCCAATCTGTTAGAAGAAAAAAAGAATAAATGGAAGAAAATTATTACCGCAGGATGTCAGCCTGGCTGGAACATTAAAAGCAGCTAATATCATTTGTTTAATCATCAAGGAACAGACAAATTGGAACACAGAACAAGGTAATAAAAGTGTCTACCTTTTTTTCTTGCAGTCGAGATCACACGCCACTTCGTAGCATATCTCTGCATTTAATGTGGATTTATGAACAGATGTGACGATGCCTAGGTAGCAAATAATTGCCTCCGTACAGCATATAAATGCAGAATTGGCAAAGGTGAAATTTTAAAAAATGTCGAGTTGGCTACTGAATGAACACAAGGATGACATGAAGATAAAAACCCTTGCCTTAATTTGACACATTAAGTGTGGTCATCAAAACTGTATTAATATTCATGGGAGAACAATGTGGAAAAAGCAGTCTGCAATAGACTTTCATGATAAAGGAAGCAAATTTTGACTCGAAAGACATTGCGATCAGGAGAATGAGTAACTGGGTTTAGATAAATGATAAAGATAAGACCATTCATTACCTTGAGGCAACAATAGGGAAATCAGTACAGTGACTGATATTATAACAAAAGTAGCAGGTGAAACACTCACAGCTGTAAAGAACATGCAGTTGCTAGAACAGATACAAATCACTGACCCTATTTGCTTTAATTTTCCATGATCTACATACTTAAGTTATATTAATTAGAGTTCATTACTGGCTCATTTCTTTGATCCAAACACTAGTACATGTAATTATATCAATCCTGTAGTGTTTGCTCCTATAGGTACAGTTCTTCATCATCACTGACTTCCGTAGCACTTTAGAACGTGCCTCAGTTTAATTGAAAACATTTATGAGATCAGAATTTGGGATATGTTGTTCCCTTTTTCATGCTGGCTTTGTCAGGTCCATTTCTGAGGTGTCCCTAACAGCTGCTTTCCACTTTGTTTTTCATTTTGAGCAATTCCCCTCCTTTTAGGGAGCTGCCCTTTTTGAGTTGTCCCTGAGTTAATTTGATTCTGTTTATTTAGTTGAATACAAAAAGATGTCCTTAACAGCTACCTATATCAGAGATTAGGTTCTTTTCATATAATAATGGTGGAAATAAAATCTATTTAAAATCTATGTAAAAGTTGGTGAGAGTCTCAGCCGACATGCCACATTTCCTTAGAAATTCCTTTAGAAAGTAGAGACATTGGTGTTTTTTTTTTAACTATAGTATTGGCTTGGGAGGAGGACCAGGACAGATTGTTGGTGATCTGGACATCTAAAAACTTGAGGATCTTGACTAATTCTATTTCATACCCGTTGATGTAGACATGTCCTCCACTACGCTTCCTTTGTTTTGCTCTAATTGAGAGAAAGATTATTGTTATCACCTCAGTTCACCAGATTCTCTGGGACAATTCTCCCATTCCAACCCACTAATGTTTGGGCAGGTTCGGCTGGGAGATGCATGTGTGGACCTGTTTGTGAGATTTGTGCATGCACCAGATCTGACCCTATAGTGGTGTCATCAGCAAACTTGAAGATTGAGATGGAGGGGAATGCTTACATCTTGCAGCATACACAGGTATCCTGGCAGTTCACATCTCCTACAAGATTGGCTGAATGGTTCCTTGGGTGACAAAAGCTATATCTTGAAGAGTTGGCTTATGACCTCCCTCCATCTCCCAAGAACTGAGGCTGAGAGCCTGCGGTATACTTTTTGGACACAGAAAAGTTCTCCTGTCTGTCTTGCAAAAATTATTTTTTAACTTTCCTTTTGTTGGAACTCTGCTGCTAGTGAAACCTATCACAATGCATTCACACCACTGATATCAGATCACGGCTAGCTGAAAGTATTGTAATGTCTCTTACGGTTTCTGTGCATCATTTTATCCATCAATAAATCCAACTTTTAGTTGTAGAGCGGATATACTTCATGATGCCGAGCGCCTTTTGTAACTGGCAGGAGAACACGATCCGTAGCATCCCACATCATAAAATTCACAGTGAAACAAACTAAGTTTCACATAGACAGGGTGACTTCAATTGTGCTGATGCAAGAGAGAAAAAAAATATTGACTCTGCGTGGATGCTGCAATTTCATCCATTTCAATTTTTTTTTCAGGATAATGTAATAATTTGATGTGCTGGAAAAAGGGGTCAGTGCCTTCATTTTATTTGGCACCAGCATAAGTAAAACTCATCAATATTACCTGATGAGACTTTTGCAAAAATCAATATAATATGCAGTCATTTCATCTGGCATGTTTTGAAAAATTAGCAACTCTTGTCATTGCTGAAATTGATTAACACATACACTTACAGCATCTTACAGTGCCGGTGGATTACTCTCAATAAAAATGTTGATTGTTTGCTGTAACTAAATTCATTGCAAATGACCATATTCCCATAATTAACTTCCATTTCAGTCATGAACTACGCCTGCAAAGTCAAAGCTATCTTTGAATTTACAAACTGATAGCAACACTTAAAAATAATGGACTTCTGAATTTTAATTTTGATTGTAGCAGTAAGCTACTAACTATTAGTTGTCCAAATGTCACCCTCAAGGCTACAAAGCACCTAAGCCAGCAAGAATGTAGCATAATGTATAGTTCAGTCTTTGGTTAAATTTATTCGGAGCTCTGTGGCACAGGAGTTATACCCGAAGATTGAATGATAGTAGTTACTTGCGAACTTCTCGGGGGAGGTATATTCAAATAGAAGTCTGTGTGATCACAGTATAGTAAAATAAAGACACTGTGATGCTGCAGGTCATCCAAAGAAGAGTCACGTTGAACACAAAACATTAAGTTTGTTCCTCTCTCCACACACGTTAAGTTTTTCAAGTAATTTTTGTTATAGAACATAGAACATAGAACATTACAGCACAGAACAGGCCCTTCGGCCTTCGATGTTGCGCCGACCATTATAAAAAGCAATGCCCCTCCAAACTAAACCATTCCCTTCTCTTCCATATACTTATCAACTAACCTCTTAAACGCCACCAAACTTGGCGCATCTACAACTGCTGCAGGCAGGGCATTCCACTCCCGAACCACCCTTTTGGTAAAGAACCTACCTCTGATATCCGTCCTATAACTATCACCCCTTAATTTAAAGCTGTGTCCCCTCGTGCTAGCTTTCTCCCTCCTAGGAAAAAGGCTATCACTGTCCACCCTATCTAAACCTCTAATCATCTTATATGTTTCGATTAGGTCCCCTCTTAGCTGCCTCCTTTCTAACGAAAACAACCTCACATCCCTCAGCCTCTCTTCATAAGACCTGCCCTCCATACCAGGCAACATCCTGGTAAACCTCCTCTGTACCCTCTCCAATGCCTCCACATCTTTCTTATAATGTGGGACCAGAACTGCACACAATACTCCAAGTGCGGCCGCACTAGAGTTTTGTACAGTTGCAACATGATGTTGCGGCTCCGAAATTCAATCCCCCTACCAATAAAAGCTAAGATCCATATGCCTTCTTAACAACCTTCTCGACTTGACTGCCTACTTTCAGGGATCTATGCACGTACACACCAAGATCCCTCTGTTCATCTAGACTGCTAAGAATCCTACCATTTGCCCTATACTCTACACATTTATTATTTCTGCCATAGTGCATTACCTCACACTTTTCCACATTTAAACTCCATTTGCCACCTCTCGGCCCAGCTCTGCAACTTGTCCAAGTCTCTCTGCAAACTATAACACCCCTCTTCACTATATACCACTCCACCGACTTTAGTGTCATCTGCAAATTTACTAATCCATCCTTCAATACCCTCATCCAGATCATTTATAAAAATTACAAACAGCAGGGGTCCCAAAACAGACCCCTGAGGTACACCACTTGTCACCGAACTCCACGATGAATATCTCCCATCAACCACCACCCTCTGTCTTCTATCTGCTAGCCAATTCCTAACCCAATTAGCTAAATCACCCTCTATCCATACATCTGCATTTTCTGCAGAAGTCTTCCATGTGCCACCTTATCAAACGCCTTACTAAAGTCCATATATACCACATCAACCACCTTACCCCATCCACCTCTGGTCACTTTTTCAAAAAACTCAAGGTTAGTAAGGCACGACCTACCCTTCACAAAACCATGCTGACTATCCCCAATCAATTCATTTCTCTCTAAATAACTATAAATCCTATTCCTAATCATTCTCTCCAATACTTTGCCCACAACAGAAGTAAGACTAAGGAGGGGCATTGCTTTTTTATTGGCGGCGCAACATCGAAGGCCGAAGGGCCTGTTCTGTGCTGTAATGTTCTAGTTCTATGTTTACTCACTGGCCTATAATTCCCTGGAAGGTCTCTCTTCCCCTTCTTGAACAATGGGACCACATTCGCTATCCTCCAGTCCTCCGGAACCACACCCGTAACCAACGACGACCTGAAGATCAGAGCCAGAGGCTCTGCAATCTCCTCTCTTGCCTCCCAGAGAATCCTAGGGTAAATCCCGTCCGGCCCAGGGGACTTGTCCAACTTCAAACCCTCGAGAATATCTAGCACATCCTCCCTATCTACTTCAATACTTCCCAATTTGCTACCCTGTACCTCAGTGTTCTCCATAGCTACATTTCCAGCACTCTGCGTGAATACCGAAGAGAAATATTTATTCAGTGCCTCACCAATCTCTTCAGGCTCCACGCACAACTTCCCACTGCTGTCTATGACTGGCCCTAATCTTGCCCTAACCAATCTTCTATTCTTAACATATCTAAAGAAAGCTTTAGGATTCTCCTTAATCCTATCAGCCAAAGTCTTCTCGTGTCCTCTCTTAGCTTATTCTTCTCGTGTCCTCTCTTATTTCCATGAATTCCATGTTTACTGTCAACTGAAAACTTGCTGGTAGCAGTTGTCTTCAGCATTGGATTTGTAACTTTTACATATCTGTAATTTTCATTTTTGAGGGAAGCTCAGGGTGCTTCAGAGAACGTTGTACGCAATTGATGCCAGCTGATGTTAGTACCGGGGAAATCAGCTGTCAGAGTGCAACCCAGCATCATGGATCTTTATTTAGAGAACTGGATGAGCAGCCACTGTACTGCCAAAGAACAAACTATTTATTAAACAAGGGAAGATTAATATTAATACACCATTTCTTCACCCCAGCTGTAGATTTAGAGATACACAGAATTGTAAAGACAGCACAACGCACAAAATATGTCTTATGCGCTAACATTCCCAATAAGCCCACCGTCAATATAAACCAATAGGCAACATGTCATCAGACACTCATATTCTGAAACAATATGGTAGAAGACAATTTATGTGGATTTCTCATCAATTCACCCCAGATTCTTGTTACTCTGTAAGACAACTGGTCTCACTGGAACTTTATTTTTCATATGAGAGTTTCTAAATGCTACTCTTGAAGAACATGTTTGGAATTTTCTCCTAAACAATGCTTTCTTGCAAATTTCTTCATCAAGGATCCACATCCAGGATTTCAACCTTTCCTTTCAGTATTTCTCTACCTTGGAATACAAAGTAGATTCAAGCTTCCACACAATCTTCCAGGTGTCCAGTCAAGCAAACAATAACACTGCTTCACAGATTGTAATAAGATGTCACCAACTTGTCTGGACATCTGGCTTTTCGCTAGACAACATCTCTATGCACCTTGCAGCCCTGTCTTAACTGGATGCCTCTCTCTTTACTCCCCACCCCCGCCTTCACCAATCAGTACCCTTTTTCCAGATTTATGTTCCTTTCACTTCTTGGAATTTTCATTCCCTGTTTCTTAGTTTCTGGGACTTGCTTTCTGTGACCATGTATTATCCAGCCTCTTCTAGCAGTTTCCATGAAAATCTTCTTCTCTCTGGATTACATGGTTCTAATTGCTTCTGCTTTCTCAGTGTGGGCCTCTGTTTGCTAAGCAGCAGTTTAGTATTTTAAACTCCATAATTGATTTTAAATTGTAAAACATTCATTACAGTGAAGGTAAAATTTAAAATGAAACTAAACTTTCAGATTTTCAATCTACCCTTTTCATACATGATCGCCAACCTGGCATTTCTGAAACCATTGTGCCATTTTTAAAGGGCATACTGTTCTGACACAGTCTCCCTTCCCACCCCCTCCCACAATGCTGACCAAGACAGCATCCTACCCCTCAACACAGAGAGGAGCCCTTACCCCAATCACCAACAGAATGGGTCACATCTATCCCCCATACCATGCAGACACGAGAGTTATTCAAGCCCCTCTGCCACCCATCAAGCTCCATCTCTAAGGCATCCCCTCCCAGCCCTCATCAGCCACCACCCCCCTGCCCTCAGGTCCCCCTCCTTGGTAGTGCCAACCTTTCATTGCCCCCCAGCTCCGTGGCAGTGAGGCAATCTGGTGAGTTGGACTCTGAAAGGAGTCAAGGAGGTAAATGCAATGCCCATGCACCCTTCTGCCACCTGCAGAGGGAGGGTCCCCCAAAACAGCTGGGGATTGGGGGAGTTTGGGCTGAGGGCTGACTTCAGGACTGTTCCTAGAGTGGGTATCTTGAGGCTGAACTGATCCTTCTAGCCCTGAAAAACCTGAAGATCAAATCCTTGGCATGGTGAAGTCACTGCTCATTGCTTCAATGCTTTGTAATGACGAAGACAAGATTGTAATTGAAAAATTCAATTCAAATCCCACAGTGCAAATTGCAAAAATGCAAAAAAAAGGGCAAATCATTGGTGAATTGTTTTGATGTTTTTTTTCTAATTTTTGTAGGAAAGTCTATAATTGATTGATTGAAAACCAAGCCTACCTGTTGTCAGCATGTTCATAGAGTTAGTCAATATTGCAATCTACGGGGGTGATCTTAGCAAAAAAATTCTAAATCCCAAATGAGCAATCATACTGTTTGTTGGGTGGTCTGTGATACATTATCTTATAACATTTAGGAAAAGAAATGATTCCAAATATGATTCTTGTCAGTACAGAGAGTGGGCGGAGTCTATCTGGGCTGTGAAGCCAGTTGAAGATTGCTGGCTCCAGCTGAATAACTATATAAACGTATATTGAACTGGTCAACAACATAATGATGCAGGTCCATTCCTAGCAACACCCTGACTCCAACTGTAGCCCTGGAAACGCTCACCCAATCCCAACTTGTCCTGGTTCACACATTCACAATTTATTAGCTCCATGAAGAAATTTCCCTTTAAAGGAGCCACCATAGCACAAGAAACCTTTGTCTGAATTCAATTTGCTTCACTGTATTTTTCAACCTTTACTGGGTATTGGTTATTTCCAATGCTTACAGTTAAGTTGGTTAAATTATTAATTACTAATACTAAGGATCATGTTTCCATTTCTCTTTTCCTAACCTTTCACTGTAACTATTCGTTACCACTTGCATTATTTATGCAGAGTTTGCATCAACAAATGCTGAAATTATGTTGGAAAACAATCCTCAATATCTTCACCAAGATGGTTAGAGAAAGCTACCTCAAAATATCCTAGTGAGTCCACCAGAATAAGATTTATCATGATGGATACCAACAAAGATGCTTATTGTTACAATTATGTGAAAAAAAATTGAATGACTGAACTTACCTATTGGAATTTAGGTCTTAAAATGAATTAGTGACTGATTCCTAAGGCTGAATATTTAGTGAACCCATCTGTTTGCAGCCTGGTGATATGGCACAATCTCACTATTTATTCTGCAACTGGTTGAAGCTTTTGTTGATGAGAATCTATATTTCCATGGGGATGGCCCATGGTTAGCATTGCTGTCTCACAGTTCCAGAAGCCTGGATTTGATTTCAGCCTTGGCTCACTGTCGATGTGTAGTTTGCATGTTCCCCCAGTGTCTGCTTGGGTTTCCTCTAGTTGCTCCGGTTTCCTCCCACAATCCATAAACATGCAAGTTAGGCAAATTGGCCACAGTAAATTGATCTTTACTTTGTCTGTCTCTGTGTCTGTTCTCTGTGTGTGACTATGAGTGTGCTTAATTCATGTGGTGCACCACAAATTATAAGCTGACAGACTCGTGGCATGTTGTAGGAACAATTGGCTACAGAACCAGATAAAAGTCTGACTTATGCACTGTCAGAGTGCAGAAAGGTTGAAAGAGCGAGAGAGATATTTCCATAGCAGATATGAAATGTAACGCCTAACTTTAACAATGAAACTTTGGCATATTACTGTATGTGACTATCGACTGCACTTCACCTCATATCATTCAAGTTCCACTGTAAAGAGATGGATTTGAGTTGGTTGAGAACAATTGCTCTTGTTGCTGATGTATCTGCTGAGGAAAGAAGAACCATGTTGCCAGAACAGAAATCAATAACACTGCAGTATATTACTTGGACTATTTCGAGGTTAGTAACAAGAGTTTGAAATTCTTGCAATTGAAAGCAGCAAAATGCAGATGAGTAAATTACCTTTGCTCATAACTTGCTATCTTTCTCCCCTTTGAATATTTGTTACAGATTACTATTGCACTTTCAAATAGAGGGCAAGCATAGTGCCTCTAGACTTGGCTGAATGTTAACACTAAAATTTGATATTGACATGTAATATGTCCCCATGAAACTAGATGTCAAAAGAACGCTGAATGTTGGCACTATGTCAATGAGCTGCAGTAAAGGCTGTGCACAAATTTTATTTTTAAATGGTGAATGGAAGAATCATTTGTTCAATAAAACATGAATTTATCATCATTAATCATATTGCAAATGTTGTTCTTAAGTGAAAGCATAAAAAATAATCAACTTTAGAATGAAATATTGCTTGCATAGATAAATTAGGAATCCTGTATCCTTTTTTGCTAATTTATCAAGGGGAATACATGTCTTTATGATTGTCATTAATTCAATACTGTGTCCAGTGCTGACTATAAAATGTGTAGTAATGATACTAATGTAAAAAAAAAGACACCGTTTTCCAATCTCAACTGATAGAAAAACATTCACTAACAGATTGGAGAGATTTGATGATTTGTTTAGTAACTTCATTCAGGTCAGATGATATTAGTATCACAGTGGAGAAAAAAACCTGGCAGAACAAAGAGGAGCAAGCAGACAGATGGCAGAGGAGTAAAGATCTGTTATACCTCAAAAATTGAAGCAGCATGTATTCACTATTTGCATTAAATCAGACTGGTAACCAATATTGATATATCCCTTGGTAATTAAATGACATCACTGCAGGTTTGGTTTAAAAAGAGATATCAAACAGTGAGCATTGCTTTTGACATCATTCAGACTAATTAAATCTAACAACTTAAAAGCTGTAAAATTTGGATGTAGCTGTTTGAAGGGTGCAGTAAATATTCAGAGTGGACCTCCCTGATAATTTGTTTTCAAAAGAATATTTACTGGTGACTAAAATTCTCTTCACAAAATGGATCTTCCCACTCACGGATAAAAGCATGCATATAAAATCTTGCAAATTAAATGATTTTGTCAATACATTTGTTCAAATTTCCCATTGATAACTGCAGTTGATTTGCAATTAGCCAAGAGACTTTCTGTCAACGCTGACAAGTTGTTAGAGGGCTTCAAAATACTTTGGATTTTAAATATTAATAAAGACTATTGGAACAGAGTGGATTAACTTAGGATAAGAATCACAGACTGCCTTATATATTTTACGAAGTACTATCTGCATAGAAACACATGTAATCACAGTTAGAGAATTTAAACATCCATTTCTGAAAAGTATGTTACAGTTTGGCTAATGGCACAGAGTACTAAGGCATCATGGTAAAATAGTCCAGTAAAGTGAACCACATTCTTTATAACAATACACTCACAGAAGCATAGCTCTTATCGACATGGAATCTAGATATTCCTTATGAATAGAAAATTTATAAACCAAGGGAAAGACGAGCAAACTCAGATGGCCTAATGAATAGACAAAGCTTTCAGCCAGATAAGGCATTTGATAAGATACCACATAAAAGTTGACTGTACAATATAAGTACCCATGGTTTTGGGGATGATGTATTGGTTGGAATGGGAATTGGATATGTAACAGGAAATAAAGTTTCAGGATAAATGGATCATTTTCAACTTGGAAAACTGTAACTATTGGAGAGTCATGGGGGTCAGTACTGTGGGCTCAATTATGAAGACTCCCCAGTCTTCGTTCATTAACCAAGTAAAGCACAGACATTCAACATTCCTAAAAAAGTACATTGGTCTGATTATCTAATCAAATTGCCATTCAAACTCAGCCATTAAATTGCAGGATCTTTTCTCCATTTCATAATTACAAATCTTGTTTAAATAATGACATAGACAATGGAGAATCTCTTCAATGAAACAGCAGATTATTAAGACAATAGATATGTCAATCAAGTAAAGATGTTCCTTCCCTAAGAAGGTGGTGGTAAGCTGCTTTCTACCAAGATCATAACAGCCGTGACTAGGCAGACAACAATTCTTGGATGTTTAAAAGCAAGGAACCAGAGAGGAGAAGGTTAGGGTCTGCAAATAGTGTGAGTTAGAAAGCAGGAGGTCATCGATCACAACATCTGCAATTTAATTTCCATGTAAGATAGCAGCATAAAGGTGAAGTGGAAGTTGAGAAAGAATATAAGACAGGAACTCTGTGCTATGAGTTATGTAAGAAGTCTCACAACACCGGGTTAAAATCCAACCAGTTTATTTGATAGTAATCCCACAATGTTTCAGAAACGGCATCCCTTCATCCAGTGTGTGGAAGGTTCAAGAGGCTGGAAGATATACGTATCATCAAGCCTATATAGTTTGTCCAAATAGGTGTACTTATATAGTCCCCATTCTGAAACTGAATCGGAATTTGCGGGCGTTGCAAATTAACTGTCAGTAGAGTAGCGTAGATAGATATGTACCCCTTACCCAGAGTCTAAGATCTCTAGATTAAACTAGCAGGAAGTTCAGAGTGTAATAAATTGGACCTCAACCATGCATATCAGCAGCTGGAGTTAGATGAGCTGGTGACAATCAACATGCACAAGAATTTGTATAGAATCTGTAATGTTGCCTTTTGGTGGAAAGCTGGATGCAAGCTTTTAACAGGAACCAGTCTACATCCTTTCAAAACATTCCCAAATATCAGACAGTCTCAATAAAGCTGAAGACCATTTCCAACCAGCAGCAATATAAGAATATATAGATTCCAGCAGTGTTCAGCGTGTAAGGGTAAAGGTGAGGTTAAAAATGTGGATTTTGAGTGAGGTTTATAAAGATTGTTGGAAAGCAAATAAAGTGGGTGTGGTGAATGGAACAGTCTATAAGGTTAGTGATGCAGTTGATAAAAAAAAAAGCTTGCAAAATGCATTTACTGACCATAACCACTCGTGTAAGTCCTTTCTGAGCTGCATTCGAGTGCTCAGGGTTAGATTTCTTACATTTATTACCACAGTGACTGATTCACTTTGTATTCTTAGGGTTTGTCTGGAGGGCATCTTGCACTGGCCCCCTGAGGGGAAATGCCCCCATTCTCCTGTTGACCTTCTGAGGCCTCCAACGAAGCACCCAAGAACTTTGAGACATACTGACTGGCCATAACATTCTTTCGTTAAGCTTCTTCCTGGTCTTCAAGTATAATTCCTTCAGCAATTCCAGACCCTGTTGCATCCAAATATTGAGTCACATGAGCGCATGATGGCACAATGTTCAGCATTGCTGCCTCACCGTGCCAGTGACCTACGTTCAATTCCAGCATCTGGTGACTATTGGAGTTTGCACATTCTCCCCATGCCTGTGTGGGTTTCTCCGGGTATTTTGGTTTCCTTCTAGAGTCCAAAGTTGTGTGGGGTAGGTAGATTGACCATGCTAAATTTCCCCTTGGTGTCAGGGGGACTATAAGAGTAAATATATGGGGTTATGGGGAGATTGTTGTCAGTGCAGGCTCGATGGGCTGAATGGCCTCCTTCTACACTGCAGGGACTCTTTCCTGAAACATTCAGTGTTGGGCTGCCTGTCATAATCATCATCATTAGAAGGCAGCACAACATTTGCATATTGTCTCAAACACTTTGAACAGTGTGTGGTAAGTGGGCATTATAATTACCATGACCAATTTCAGGGCCCATAACTCTGCCTTTTTTATTATTTATTCATGTGACATGGGTGTCATTGGCCAGCCAGCATTTATTGCTCATCTTTGGTTGTCCGAGGGCAATTGAGAATCAATCACATTGCTGTGGCTCTGGTGTCAAGTGTAATCTCGACCAAGTAAGGATGGTGTTTTCATTCCCTGAAGGGTGGGTTTTTCTGACAATCAACAACAGTTTCATTGTCGTCAGTAGATTCTGAATTCCAGTTATTTTTATTGAATTCAAATTCTACCATCTGCTGTGGTGGAAAAGTTAAAGCTTATTTATTAGTCACAAGTAAGGCTTACATTAACACGGCATGAAGTTACTGTGAAGTTCACCGAATCGTCACAGTCCAGGGCCTGTTCAGGTTAACACACTGAAACAGCACATCTTTCAGAATGTGGGAGAGAAACCAGAGCAGCCAGAGGGAACCCATGCAGACACAGGGAGAACGTACAAACTCCACAGAAACAGTGACCCAAGCCAGGGATCAAACCCGGATCCCTGGCGCTGTGAAGCAGCAGTGCTAACCACTATGGCACCATGCTGTCTGGATTGAAACACAGATCGCTAGAACATTAGCTAAATCTCTGCATGAATAATCTGGTGATAATACCACACAGCCTCGGCCTCTCCAATTCTGTTCAGTCTCTGTTGAAACTTTGATATTTTTCCTGTCCTTTGCAGAAGTAACAAATGAGTTTGACTGTAAATATTCAAGTTTTTTGGGGGGATTTCAGTGAGCAATATTGCAAGTTTCTCCTGCTTGTCACTTAATTTTATCAGTTTTTAAAAACATTTTTGTTGTATGGCGGCTAACCTTTGCAAGTATGTTTCAACATTTTAATATACACAGTTAAGAACTCTGAGACCATCTATTGTCTTTCATGCTCACATATTTACTCACATCTATTTTTTAATTAATCATGCACAAAGTATTCTCATTTTAAATGTTTTAAGTCCATATTTTTAAAAAGTTTATGGCAAATTACTATTGTACAAGTTGGAAATCTCACATTTTATGGGCAAGGACATAGACACAAGAACAAAGTGTCCTATTTTTGGACTGTCAGCAATAAAATTATTATGTTTTTCATCTAGCCGTTATTACCGCACACACTGCTACACCTGTGATCAGAACTATTCAATACTTGGGATACAGCCAACAAGCCATTCAAAAGGTGCTATCAGCATAGAGGTTCCCTCTCCAGCTGCTCACAAAATAAAACTGCTAACTTAGGGAGCTGGGCACAAACATAAATCACATTTTCCGATGAAGATCTTCAAGTTCTTATCTTCTTCTAGTAGTAGTCATATGACAGTGTCATTCAGAGCATCACACGCTCAGACATTCTGATAGGGTATAAAATAGACAGTAATACATCACCCCTTTCTCTCCATGATACACCTAGCTCCATCAAGCAATAGGATAATGGGGCAGGATTTTCTATAGATGTCCCATCCCATACTGTCAATGTTGCCTGCCCCAATCTCTGTCAATGTTTAATATCATCCCATAGATATAAAGAAAGGGCTGATGTTTACACTGCTCCCAGGACTCTGATTCAAGAATGCTCACCTTTCCCTGAGGTAAAAATAATTACTGACCCTCAGGCCACTAATTAGGTCAAAGCAGGCCTTGCATCATCACCCAAGAGGAAGTCCCGCCACCTTGATTTGCCAACTAGTCAGAGGGTTGGCAGCCCTTTTGTCACAGCACTCTGCCAGGAGTGGTGACCACAGCTTGGACATCAGGCAAACCTGAAGGAAAGATACCAGTGGAGCCTGGACTTAAAGCAAATCCAGGAACTCGGTAGGGCCAGGTTGGCAGGATTGTCAAGGTGGGTTGAGAGGGAAAACTCAGGCAGGAGAATTACCTGGTGATTGTGATGTTGGAGGTTCTGTTAATTCCACCTGATTACCTGGGCACTTGGTGCTTTGGTGCCAACATCTCTCCATTGATTGGCTATTTAAAAGCTTCAATAGGATCACAGGCGAATGGGCTGCCCATTGCTTTTGTTGCTGTTGGTTAAGTCACAGTAGGGATGGTAGAGGGGTATGTGCTATTACTATGTGGCCCAATTTAAGCCTGCCATCCTGGCACAGACAAGTGAGTGTTGATACATGTAGGCCTGGTGGACATCTGGATGCTGGGATGACTTGGGTTCAAAAACAGCCATTAAGGACTCTGAGGAATGTCATTTGGTTATAGGCAGCCCTTGTGCACCTATCTGGAGAAAAAGTCTCCCCTCGGAGATTGTTAGCCATCTGACTGATCCCTGTTTCCTGCTTGAGGATCAAGTAGATTGCCCTGGCTTTCACTGAGTTTCACTGGCTTCCCCCATCCCTCCTTACTGACTGCCTTTTGCCAACTGAGAAATTGCAGCTGGGGTATGAAGTGACCTTTAAGAGATCATTAATTCCATTCAAGATATTTGCATCACCTGAGTCTGTTACACCATGGATTTATCTGAAGATTCATTGGCTTCTTACTCTCAAAGGGATCTTGCTGGAGGCAATTGTCTTTCTTTCAAAAACCCTTTATATCCATCACTAACTATCCACAAGCTTACAGAACATTAGGTTATAGCTGGAGCTACTCTCTGAGATGCTTCTCACTCATCTGCTCTCAGTGAGTCATATCACTACGATATCATCAGTTCCCTATGCACTTGCTCAGAAGTTATCATTAAAGTTAACTTTTTATAAATCAGCTTCAGAGCCCTTATCGCAATATTATTATATAAACATCCTTGACCACCATCACAACTGTGCTATTATGAGCGGCACGGTAGCACAATAGCACTGCTACTTCACAGCTTCAGGGATCTGAGTTCGATTCCCTGCTTGGGTCACTGTCTGTGTGGAGTTTGCACATTCTCCTCATGTCTTTGTGGGTTTCTCCAGGTACTCCAGTTTCCTTCCACTGTCCAAAGATGTGTGGTTTAGGTTGATTGGCCATGCTAAAAATTGCCCCTTGGAGTCATGAAATGATAGGTCAGAGAGATAAATGGGTAAATATATCGGGGTTAGACTTGGATGGGATTGTGGTTGGTGCAGACTCGATGGGCTGAATGGCCACCTTGTTTCTATGTAAGGTTTCTATGTTTCTATGATGATTTCTAACTCCTCTCACACAAAGTTTGCTTTTAAACAGAAAATTCTCTTCAATGATTTCACCAATCTTCCTGAGCAAAAGCAGACAGAGCTCCTTCTGAGGAAGGTAAGAATCTATTCGCTCCAGTGTCAATTCCTGAGGCTTCCATTATTTATAAATCTGCAGGTGTGACATTCCACAGGGTTTCAGGCAATGCAGCCCATTCTGCTAATCGTTGTCAGTCCATTAAAACCAGGGAAGCTCTTTTCCTTCAGATGATGCTTGTCTGTGTCCTGGTTGAGATGGGAAACAAAGTAAATCTGGTTCAGCCAGACTACTAGACAGATATCTGTTTCCACAGTGGACAATTGTTGAACTCATAAAGTAGCTCCACATGATTACATCCTAACTTCTTGAAGTTCCTGATTATTTGAAAGTGAACAAAGTCTGGGAATGTAACACTCCTTGCCTCACATAAACAATCTAACTCAGCCAATGTTCTCCCAGATGAGATGTCTGCCCCAGCCAGCTATGATAAAAGCCACAGTCTGCAGCTCAATCCCCAACATGGCATTAATGACCTAAGTGTTACCTGTTCAATCACACAATGACTTTCCAATTGAGTTTTGTTTAGTCAACCTGCAATCAGCATCAACAAGAACAAAAGGAATGCTGGCAACTGTTAAATAGTTCATTATTGCAGCCCTGGGAAAATTTGTGCTTTGCCCAACATTTGGTAGAAGTGGTGGGACGAATGTCACTAGACCTCCTCCAAGCTGCTAGAACTTGCAACATTGCCCTATGAACCTGAACTTAAGGAGTTCCTGCTTGACTCCAAAAAGTAACAGTAGCCTGCCACCTGCACTGTTGCCATCTTGTCATAAGATAGCAATAGATCAAATTCTCAATTAAATCTGTGAACTTCTGGAACATTGGACATTGTGTCTTGGAGACAAACTCAACTCTATCTGCTTTCCTCCTGGTGGAATTCATATTAATTGTGCCTTGATCAGATATGATCCTGGTTGCTATAGCGGCTCTGTAACAGCATTTTCTCACTGCTGGTCTCTGAACCATACTTGATTTTTGCACTTGAAAGCTGAAAGGTTATTATAAGTTTATTCATTGGAATCGTAAGTAGGCTAACATTAACACTGCAGTGAAGTTACTGTGAAAATCCCCTAGTTGCCACTTGTTCAGGTACATGGGGAAGAATTTAGCACGGTCAATGCACCTAACCAACATGTCTTTCGGACCGTGGGAGGAAACCAGAACATCAGGATGAGACCGTGCAGGCACAAGGAGAATGTGCAGACTGCACAGTGACCCCAAGCTGGGAATCAAACTCAGGTCCCTGGTGCTATGAGGTGGCAGTGCTAACCACTGTGCCATTGTGCTGGCTATATACCCTTAAAGTACCTGGGGGCGTCATGTAAGAATCCCTTTGAGATTGGAATCTTTAACGTTTAAAATCCTGTTAGCTACTATAAGCCACAATATATCTGGGACCACTAGGCAGAGTGCACACACTGCACAGTAATTGGCATTTTGATATTACAAAATTGCATTGGGATTTTAATGGGATCACAGCAATTTCACTGGATGTTGAAGCTCCAGTGAAGAGGCTGGATTTATTTCCAGGTTCCCAAAATGGCAGTTTCTCTGACACCAACATGGGACATTATTGGAACCTCCCATTTTCAACATTGCACCACCCATACCTCTCTAAACACAAGGATGAAAATTGTCTCCTGCAGTTCAGAGCAGGAACAAATGTTCTTCTTGGAGAAAACTCATTACTAGAACACAACATAGATCAAAGTGGTTTGGTGGATAGAGAAATGATTTTGAGTACAAATTCACTGAAGGCTGCTGCACTTTAAGATAACTTCAATCTCTGACACTATAAACAAAAGCCCTTTTTGTTCATAAAATGGAAAAGGTTTTCATTGCGAGCTTTGAATGGTACATGAGTTCTTCCAATTGTTTCTTGAACCTTTGGGAAACCAGTCACAAATTACAACTTATTCAGCACTCTGTGAACTATATTTTGCTGTATGTTGCCCACACCATAAATATTCCGTCCTTCTCAAGCTCCACTGGTTTCATATAGCCTAAAGGAATCATTATAAAACCTTTGTCCTCAAGCTCAAAAGTTTAAAAAGACAGCTTACTGAGAAATCAGAGACAATTGGCAAATGGATTAGTTTGGCTGAAAGTGATGACCTGCCTGAAGGATACACAGCAAAAGCCTTGAATGATTTTCACTTGAGAACTTGTGAGTTTAATGTCTTGAGTGTGTTATAAAGTCTTTACCATAGCAAAGTAAATATCTGACTGTCTGCTTTTCCACCATATATATTTGTGGCTTTTAATTAAGTAAATCTAGTAGAACAAAACATTCATAATACTTTCACACTCCTAACTTGTGTCTTGTAAAAGGTGGACAGGCATTAGGGGTTAGAGATGAATCATTCACTACTAGATGCAAATCATCTGAGCTGCTTTTGTAGCCTTGCTGTAGTGTTGATATGGATAGTCCAGCTCAGTTTCTGGTTAATGATAGCTTCAGGATGTTGATAATAGAGGGTTCAGCGATGGTAAGGCTATTGAATATCATAGAGCGACAGTTGGATTCTCCTTTATTGGAGATGGTCATTACTTAGCATTTGTGTGGTATGTACGTTACTTGTCATTTGTTAGCCCAAGCTTAGATAGAGGGCAAGAAACTACAGATCAGTTAGATTAACATCTAGCATAGAGAAACTTTAGAAGCTCTTATTAAAGATGCAATAGCAGGACATTTAAATAAATTCAAGGTAACCTGGCAGAATATGCATGGTTTTCTGGAAAGAAATCACGTTCAGCCAACTTATTGGAGTTACTTAAAGAATGAACATATGCTCTGGGTAAAGGAATGTATATACTTAGATTTCTAGAAAGCATTTGATAAGGTGCCAAATCAAAAATTAATGAGGTAAATAAAAACTCATGGTGTAGGAAATAACATATTTACATGGATAGCAGATTGGTTTGATAACAAGAAACAGAGAGAAAGCATAAATAGGTCATTTTCTGGCTGGCAAGATGTACTAATTGATATGCCAAAGCGATCAGTGAAGGGAAAAGAATGTTTTAGAATTTACATTAATGACATGGATGAAGAAGCCAAAGGTATGGTGGCTAAATTTGCTGATGATACAAAGATAGTTAAGAAAGTAAGTAGTGAAGAGGACATAGAATCCATTGAATCCCTAAAGTGAAGAAGGAGGCGATTCAGCCCATTGAGTCTGCATCAATTCTCCAAAACAGCATCTTGCCCAAGTCCACTCCCTGCACTAGCTCCATAATCCTGCACATTTACATTGGATAACCCACTTAATCTACACATCTTTGAACACTAAGGGTAATTTACCATGGCCAATCCATCTAACCGACATATCTTTGGAATCTGTACCATCTGGAGAATACCCGCTCAGACATAGGGAAAACATGCAAACTCTGCCTAGACTGCCATACAAGGCCAGAATTGAATCCAGATCCTTGGTGCTGTGAGGCAGCAGTGCTAACCATATTGCCACCGTGCTACCTCTCTGACACCCTGCTGCTCCAGGGAGGTCCAGGAATAACCTAAATGCTGAGGCTCTGAACAGAGAGCTGGAAAACCAATGATTGGGCAAATAAATATCATGGATCTAGAGGATAACAGTTAGCAAGATAGCCAAGAAGCAACATTATAGGAACATAGAAAAGGGGTAGGTCAGCTGATCCCTCAAACCCATATTGCCATTCTAATGGATCGTGGCTTATCTTCAGCCCCATAGATGGAGTCATCCTATCACAAATACCACATTAAGCAATGGAATGGAATTCAGGGACTTAAATCTTCTGGAACAGAAACATATAGATGCATGCCCTCATAATTCTTTGTATCATTTTAATAAAATCCATACTATAATTTTAGTATGGCAAATGCAGATAACCAGCATGTTTTTCAGAATATCGGAAGAAATCAGAGCACCCAGCAGAAACCTCCACAGAAACAGGCAGAATGTATAGATTCTGCACAGTGAGTCAAACCAACAATCGAACCCAGGTCCCTGGCGCTGTGCGGTAGCAGTGCTAACGATTCTCTCACCGTACGAATATACTTATGAAACCAATGAGGTATTATAGATTGAGTTTAACTGAATTTCAGTACAGGTAAAATGTCACTTCTTCCCTTTTATAATCCATCTCTTTTGAGATAAAAATCAACACCTCATCAGTGTTTTCCCTTGTTTTTTGTAAGTGTACACTAACTGTTGCTGACGTGTATACAGCTCTTCCACAGCTCTCCGTCTCTCACCATTAAAAAAAATAATCTGATTTGTGTGTCTTTTTTAACCAAATTTGTATTAAAGCACACTAATCAGGCCTCAAGTATTCCCCAGACAGAGCAGGAGAAGTATTTCAAGACACGGTCTGGTGTGAGAACCTTAGGGAGAGTACAAGACAGGCAGTAACATTACAGCTCACTGTCATATCTAGTGATACTTGGAGAGGTAATATCAAGGGAAAAGGGTCTGTATAAATCAAGCTACAGTTAGGGAAGGAATTTCAGTAAAGACATTGACATTTCCATTAGTTTGCTGTATTTGTACTTTTCATCCTGAAGGTGTACACATTCCTGTACTGCCACCCGATGGTTTTGGATTGCAGCTGTATATTTACACACGCAGGGCTCGAGTTTACCTTTGTGTCGCACCTGTTTTTAGGCGTGAAAATGAGGTAAAATCAGGTGAGAGGCCATTATCGCGACCCATATCCGCATCTGCGCAGATTTCCACTTTATCAAAACCCAGGAATAGCGGCGAATTGATTCACACCCAAAATGGGCGCAACAGCAATTTAGTTGCATTTGCATGTATTTAAATTGAATTAATGAAGTGCTTGTCTAACTCTATCAGCATTTCCCCCTTTACCGCCGTGTTCCCCAATCCAGACCTGCTGAATAAAAGTCAGAATCGGGCACTCCAGCTGCTGAAGACGTGAGTTCAGAGCTTCCAATAGTTCCCTGACTCAGATCAGTGATTGGGGGGGGGGGTGATGGGGGGGGGGGGGGGTTATGGGGGGGGGGGGGGGTGATGGGGGGGGGGGGGTGTGTGGGTGGGGGGGGGGGGTGATGGGGGGGGGGGGGGGGAGGGGGGGGGGGTGATGGGGGGGGGGGTGATGGGGGGGGGGGGTGATGGGGGGGGGGGGGGGTGGGGGTGGGGTGATGGGGGGGGGGGATGGGAGGGGGGGTGTGATGGGGGGGGGGTGAGAGGGTGGGGGGGGGGGGTGAGATGGGGGGGGGGGGTGATGTTCGGTGGGGGGATGATGGGGGGGGGGGTGATGGGAGGGTGGGGTGGGGTATGGGGGGGGGGGTGATGGGGTGGGGTGATGGGGGGGGTGATGGGGGGGGCGGGTACATCATTCTCTGGCTGTGGGGGTGAGGGGGCAGACCATTTTCTTTGGATCAGGAGGTCTACCGCCACTCTGGGCAATTGGTGAGGAGGGGAATTGGGGCAGGGCTGGTAGTTGGGTGGGTGGATAAGGGCGACAATGATGTGTGTGGTTAGTGGGGGAGGTGGCTAAGGGGCGCAGTGATGTCTGCGAGGACCATCGCTCCCGCTTTTCGCTGATTTCTGTAACCTGAAATTTCTCTAACACGGGCGCGCTTTTTCAAATTTTTTCCAGCTGCGCGTGAACAATCCAGAGCTCTGATCGTTTCAGCTGATCTAAGCCCCAGCCCCAGCCACAGCCCAAACAGGATTGGCCATTCTTTTTCAGATGGGAGCGTGTGGGGGCGCCTGAAAGTGGATTTCTAAATCGGATTGGCATTCCCCCCAGATTCAGCACTTGGAATGAAAATGGTAAAATTGGGCCCATACTCTTAAGGCTAAATAACAGTGAAGTTTTCTTCAGCTAATGTTACATGACAGGTTCGACATTCACCCACCCCACCTTTAAGTGAAACAAGAAGCATAGAAGCAAATATTAACAGTTTTATAATGAACTAATAAACAGAGCTGGGCACAGGCATTTCAATGCATTTTGAAGATAAACTTTCCTACTGCTCAGTCACCAAAAAGATATCGAGGACAATAATTTAGTCTCAGCATTATGGCAGCAGCAACATTAATTTTTATGAATAGATGTGTGCATGTTGTGTTTTGATTTTGATGAGGTGCGAGCTATATCATGAGGTCAATTCCTTTGCACTAAATCACAAAACTTCCATGCGCAGGCTGGAAAGGAGCGTGTTATCTCGCATTAACTGCTGTTAAGGCTGCTAAAGCCTTGAAATAGCTACAGCACAATCAAAATGCTGATTGGATGATCTTTCCAGAGTCTACCGCTAGAATTGCTGAATAAAGTTTAGCTTTTCTTTTGGAGAGCAGTAGATAGCTTTCATAACATTAGAGAGTGAGAAATGCAGATGGATGTGAAAGAGTAATTTGATATTGTCTCATCTGTCAGCAGATCCAGAGAGAAAATGTATTTTTGGGAAGGAAATCTGCCATTCTTACCTGGTCTGGCCCACCTGTGACTCCAGATCCACAGCAATGTGGTTGACTTTAAATGCCCTTTGCTTCTCAGTTCAGAGACAACTAAGGATGGGCAACAAATGATGGTCCAGTCAGACAAACCCACACCCGATGATGGAACAGGATGATGCCTCAGAAAGTTTGTTAAGGTAACTGTTGTTAGGAAAAGAAAGGTAGTTTTAAGGATTTGCATTGGTAAATTTTAGAAATAATGTGTAGTTTTAAGTGAGTTTGGTTTAGTGTTTCTGTGCAGATGGAGTACAATGTTGAGAAATGTGAGATCATCCATTTTGGTAGGAATAACAGCAAAATAGACTATTATTTAACTGATAAAAAATTGCAGCATGCTGCTGTGCAGAGGGACCTGAGTGTCCTTGTGCAGGAATCTCACGGACACTGCAGGTGCAGCAGGTAATTAAGAAGGCAAATGGAATTTTGTCCTTCATTGCTAGAGGGATGGAGTTTAAAAACAGCAAGGTTATGTTGCAGCTACAGAAGGTGCTGGTGAGGCCACACCTGGAGTTACTGTGTACAGTTTTGGTCTCCTTACTTGAGAAAGGATATACTGACACTGGAGGGGGTGCAGAGGAGATTCACTAGGTTGATTCCAGAGTTGAGAAACTTGGCTTATGAGGAGAAACTGAGTAGACTGGGGCAATATTCATTGAAATTCAGAAGAATGAGGGGAGATCTTCTAGAAACATATAATTATGAAGGGAATAGATAAGATAGAAGCAGGGAAGTTGTTTCCGTTGGTGGGTGAAACTAGAACTAGGGGGCATAGCCTCAAAATAAGGAGAAGCAGATTAGGACTGAGTTGAGGAGGAACTTCTTCACAGAAAGGGATGTGAATCTGTAGAATTCCCTGCCTAGTAAAACAGTTGAGTCTCCCTCATTGAATATTTTTAAGGTAAGGATAGATAAATTTTTGAACAGCAAAGGAGTTAAGGATTATAGTAAGCAGGCGGGTAATGGAACTGAGTCCATAAAAAAAAATCAGCCATGATCTTATTGAATGGCAGAGTAGGCTCGAGGGGCCAGATGGCCTATTCTTGCTCGTAGTTATTATGCTTTTGCATTCTTATGTAAGGAAAGGAAAATCTAGAATTAGATTAATACTGGACAAAGGTGTTCATATGTAAGGGGTTTTGGTACCAATTTGAACTGCTTCTATTGTGCTTAGTGATATTACAGCATGAAGAGTACATAAAAGCTGTGGCAGCAGTAGAAGTTGTTGTTTAGTAATGGGGACGAGGTCACTTTCCAGAAGGAAGAGATTTCCTTTGTTCTTAGTTTAACTGGAAGCCAGATCGTTTGAAGACAGAGTACCAGGGAATGAATATCTATAAACTCTGCCAGAAGGAAAGCTAAACTGGACAAGGAGACTGAAAAAGGCACACTTTCTAAAGAACCAGATAAAGTCCAGACAATCAGAGAATTGGAACAGAAAGAATGGTTTTGGAAGAATGGAGTTAAAAGAACAGAGGCCAAGAAGCTGAACAAGGATCTGTTCAAGAAAATTCTATGAAAAAGCAAATAAGGTCTTTTAATTCAAAGAAACAGCTGTAGTAATCAGATTTAAAGTGTCAAAGCAGTTCTGAGGTAGATCAAAATCTTGGTGCTATCTTAAAACAGTTTGGAAATCCAACATAAAAGCAATTGTGAAGAATTTATGCAACAATCAAGACAAATAAATCCTGAACAGGGGGAGGTGTAAAACCTGATGCTTCCTGAATTCTGGATGGCTTCCTTGTTAAAAGTGAAGTGGAATCCTTATTTGACAGATTAATTGGAAAACCTGGAATCAATTTGTGATACAAACCAATGGTAGAAAACATTATTGTGAAAAAAGAATTTAAAGAGTGTCACTTTTGGTAGTGGAGTTTAGAAACTCTCATCTAACATTATCTGGAAGTATTTTGAAGAGAAATCTAGAGATTTAGGTTCACAGTGAGTGTGTCAGTCTTTGTGTTTGAAGAACTATCTGGTATGAGACCTTATAGCCTAAAATCTACTTTGTAACCCATGTAACCTTAAATCTGCAAATAGTGTGAAAGCAAGGGGAGTACAGGAGTATTGTGGTATAATCTTCAATAAATATGTGTTTTTTGTTAAAATGAAATGGAAGTCATGTGACTCTATTCCATCTTTTCTTAAAAGAAGTACAAATTACAGTCTTTGAGGCAGGGTTTCATTCTGAGGTCTTCTTAACCAGTAATAACATCAACTGCAATCATGACACTGTGGTCAAAATAATTTTAAAACATAGCCTTACATTGCATCTTAACGGTGATCAGGTCTAGACATATCATTCAAGATGTGATCTGGTGAGAATACAGTTTGATAATTTTCTCTGATATGTATTCTGCTGTGTTGGCTTTATAGCTCAACATTTTGTTGGCTTTGCTAATGTCTATTCTGGGTTGGTTGGACATATTGGCAAATGAATCAACCAAGATTCCTATGTTCTTCTTGATGTAAACTTTTGTGATGTTGACTTAATTTCTGAAAATTTTGTGATGCCAATTGTCATCTATGTATGTGATAGTTTGCACTTGTTACATTGCATTCAATCTGGCATTGTTCACTCCCAAGCATATTATGATTCCATAATATGTTTCCTTTGATTTCAATGCTCATCCTCATTTCAAAACATCTGCAAATCTAGCTAATTTATAACAATTTTCAGAACGGTCATCAATGTTAATTAGAATCAGCAATAATCTCAACATCGAGCCATTGGAACATTGCTCATTCATTTGTCTCAACTTAATATTATATTTCTAACCAGAACATGTTGTCAGCATTCAATTTCATCTGCTATTGCTTGATGCAAGAGCCACTGGTCTGGAGTTCCCCCTGTTTCTGTTTAACACAGTTCACCCAAAATTGACCAAACAAAAAATGGAGAAATTTCAAGTGCAATATCTATCCACTGTTAATCAAATTTCTATGACCATTTGTGCTGGTGTGAAATACATAACTTTAAGTATATTTTAATGCCAGTATTGCCTACAAATACTGGCCAGAGCACCAAAATGAATTAATCATCATTGTGAGCTGTGCGCAATTTTTTTGCAGGCCCTTCAGGATAGTCTCAAAATTAAACATTTTTTCTTGGTGTAAGACACCAACGGGTCTTTTTTTAATAAGGTTTTGAATGTAGTTCTGTTTAATCTATTGAGAAACTGACTATTGTACAGCAGTATAACCAGCAAGTGGTTTTGTACAAGTTTATAAAGTCATTTTCAGTTATTGGAAAAAAAAAAGCACCTCACAGGTGGTAGACAAGAGATTCTGATAAGTGCTTATTTTTTTGTGTGAAATCCATTTTCAGCTGTATTAAGTAATCTTCATCAGGTTACAACTGCTAACTATATAAAGCAATAGTTTTAAAGCAGCGTGTGTCTCTGTTTAAAATATGCTCTAACAGCATGGCAGCACAATAGTTATCACTGCTACCTTACAGGGAACCAGATTCAATTCTGACTCTGGAGTTTGCACGTTCTGTGTTTGCATGGGTTTCCTCTGGGTGTTCTGGTTTCCTCCCACGCTCTAACGATGTGCCGGTTGATCAGCCATGTTAAATTGCCCCTTAGTGTCAGGAAGACTAGTGGGATAGGTACGGTGATAGGATCTGTGTGGAATTGTAGTTGATTCAGACTTGATGGGCCAAATGGCCTCATTTTGTACTGTAGGGGTTCTATGTTTACCTATTGCACTTGTACATGGCAGATTTTATGTTCAGTAATATGTAAATAAGTTTGATCTCAAACTTTTGAAAACAATCTTTTCAAAATTCAAGCAATTTAGGCTGCAATTTGCATCTGGATTGCTGTTTAGACTTATAGTGGTGAGATTTCTATCCCATGATGTTTAATTAAAATTTTAGCTTCCAAGCTGTCTCCTTTGATTCCACTGTTCCTCTTAGTTTATTATTATCAAATTTGATCAAGTAGCATTTTTGGGCATCTTGAGAAAATTTATTTCATGTAACAAATTTGTTATTATTTATTTCTGTCCGATTCTATTACTTCTGAAATGATCATTAGAGCCTGAATTTTCCAGATCAACCCCCATCATTCAGACATTGGGGTAGGAGGGGGATGGGGGACAGAGAGAGAGAGAGACATCCTCACTTCCAAAGAAGCCTGACCTGTAGAACTGTTGACCAATCATATTGGCCAAAACCTCTCCAACCCATCCTGGAAGAGGCACAGCAGTGCCCATGCCTGGAATCAAGTCTTGGCATGTGAAGGCCAGGCGAATTATCCTGGCAAAGAATGAGGATAGGGGACTGTTGGTGCAAGGAGTGTTATGAAGGGGGACGCAGTTGAGTTACTAGAACATAAAACATAGAACATTACAGCGCAGTACAGGCCCTTCGGCCCTCGATGTTGCGCCAGCCAGTGGACCCTCTAACCTAAACTATTCCAATATCATCTATATGCCTATCCACCGAACATTTGAATGCCCCCAAAGTAGGCGAGTCCACAACTGCTGCAGGCAGGGCATTCCACGCCCTCACCACCCTCTGTGTGAAGAACCTGCCTCTGACATCCGTCCTATAAATACCACCTCTTAATTTAAAGTTATGTCCCCTCGTGTTGGTCGTCACCATCCGAGAAAAAAGGCTCTCACTATCCACCCTATCCAATCCCTTGATCATCTTATACGCCTCAATTAGGTCACCGCGTAACCTTCTTCTCTCTAATGAAAATAACCTCAGGTCCCTCAGCCTTTCCTCATAAGGCCTTCCCACCATACCAGGCAACATCCTGGTAAACCTCCTCTGCACCCTTTCCAATGCTTCCACATCTTTCTTATAATGCGGCGACCAGAACTGTACGCAATACTCCAAGTGCGGCCGCACCAGAGTTTTGTACAGTTGTAACATAACTTCACGGCTCCTAAATTCAATCCCTCTACCAATAAAAGCTAACACACCGTACGCCTTCTTAACAACTTTATCAACCTGGGTGCCAACTTTCAAAGAGCTATGTACTTGTACCCCAAGATCCCTCTGCTCGACAACACTATTAAGGGTCCTTCCATTAGCCCTATATTTCATATGCCTGTTATTCCTACCAAAGTGAATCACCTCACACTTATCCGTATTGAATTCCATTTGCCACCTCACGGCCCAGCTCTGCAACCTATCTATGTCCCTCTGCAAACTGTAACATCCATCCTCGCTGTCTACAACTCCCCCACTTTGGTATCGTCAGCAAATTTACTAATCCAACCCTCTACACCCTCATCTAGGTCATTTATAAAAATGACAAACAGCAGTGGCCCTAAAACAGATCCTTGAGGTACACCACTTGTAACTGCACTCCAGGTTGAATATTTCCCATCAACCACCACCCTCTGTCTTCTATCAGCTAGCCAATTCCTAATCCAAACTGCTAAATCACCTTCAATCCCATGCATCTGCACTTTCTGCAGTAGTCTACCATGGGGAACCTTATCAAACGCTTTGCTAAAATCCATATACACTACATCAACTGCCTTACCCTTATCTACCTCTTTGGTCACCTCCTCAAAAAACTCAATAAGGTTTGTGAGGCACGACCTACCCTTCACAAAACCGTGCTGACTATCCCTAATCAATTTATTCCTCTCTAGATGCTTATAAATCCTATCCCTTATAATTCTTTCCAAGACCTTGCCCACAACAGAAGTCAGGCTCACCGGTCTATAATTTCCAGGATGGTCCCTACTCCCCTTTTTGAACAAAGGGACAACATTTGCCATCCTCCAGTCTTCCGGCACTATACCTGTAGCTAACGACGACATGAAGATCAAAGCCAAAGGCTCTGCAATCTCCTCTCTAGCCTCCCAGAGAATCCTGGGGTAAATCCCATCTGGCCCAGGGGACTTATCAATTTTCATACCCTCAAGATTCGCTAACACCTCCTCCTTATGAACCTCAATCCTGCCCAGTCTACAACCTAGTATCGCAGTATTCTCCCCGACGACATTGTCTTTTTCCTGCGTCAATACTGACGAAAAATACTCATTCAGTGTCTCTCCTATCTCCTCAGGCTCCATGCACAACTTCCCACTGCTATCTCTGACTGGCCCTAATCTTGCCCTAACCAATCTTTTATTATTTATGTACCTGTAAAAAGCTTTAGGATTCTCCTTAATCCTATCCGCCAAAGTCTTCTCGTGTCCTCTTCTAGCTCTTCTCAACTCCCTCTTTAGCTCCTTCCTGGCTGATTTATAGCTCTCCATTGCCCTAACTGAGCCTTCACATCTCATCATTATATAAGCCTCCTTCTTCCTCTTCACCAGAGATTCAACTTCCCTAGTACACCATGGTTCCCTCACTCGACCACTTCCTCCCTGCCTGGCAGGTACATATTCATTAAGGACATGCAGAAGCTGTTCCTTAAATATGCTCCACATTTCAGATGTGGCGGATAGTCCAAGAGAAAGGTGGTCCAGAGGCATTCATTCTATGAGGGGAGGGAAGTCCCAATCAGAAGGGGGATTCCAGAGGAGGTGCTTCACTTCTCCATTGAAGGGTCTTGACTGGGGGAGGGAATGATTTCCCATCTTGCCATAAATTCTCAACCATCTTGGGAGAGGTAATAACCCAGAGGGAATCCAAACTATGCAATTTCACCCCTCACCTCCAAAAGCACTCTCTATCTCCCTCCCTGACCCGCCTACCAATGCTAGGCTTTAAAACTCACCATGAGGTGGGAGGATGGGAAAGCACAAAACTCAGGCCTAGGTCCATGTAGATTTTGATCATGTTACTTAATACTAATGCAAAATTAACGCACATTTACCAACTGTTTGAAATGTGGTCAAAATCACATTATGCAAATAAAAAGGACAATGTCTATCATTATATAATTGCATGTTTCTTTTTTCCTATTGGGATATTGAATATAATGCTCTGTCTCCATAATGTTCACTCTCATGTCAATGGCCCCACCCTTTGTGATTACTTTAGATTTCTTAACATTTATTTTCAGTCAATATTCCATCATTCTATTATTTACCTTCTCAATGGTTTTGCGTAATTACTATTTTCTATATTACAATCAGCATTATATTATTGGCGTGCTTTAGGTTATTTATTAATTTTGTATTGATCACAAACCAACTTCTGAAAACGTTCATACTGCCTGCCACCATGAATTCACATTATATGTTGAAAAGATAGATTATAGAATAATCCCTTGACTCCCTCCTCTTTGATCCATGTCATTTTTGTTAACTTATCAATGCTCATTGCTGTTTATCATTCTCTGTAGATTTTCAACAAGCCTTAATCATTATTTCCAACTCTTTTGTAGGACATCCATTAATCTTGAATACTTCATTCTGTCAAATGGCATCTCATAACCTATGATGCATAGACATACTCCTCTTCATTATTAATTTGGCCTGCTCACCTATCATTCTCAGAGCATTCAGCAGTGTACACATTGCCTGCAGCTGAAAAAAAACATCTGAAATTAAGTAACTTTCCTTCACGCATCTTTAAGCAAGCAACCTGCCAGTGATTCTGGTATCAAGACCCATCAGCTCAGAGATTGCAGGGAGTGTACTATTTTTGCTGGGTTTCCGAACCTTATTCAGAGATTTTCTCACTTGTCCAGTAACCCTGTAGGCTGTGGTTTTCAGTTTGATGTGTAAAATGGGTACCCTCCCAACAGAAAGTGGATTATATAATGGTGTATCAGGGTCGGGTGGACCAATCCCACATGTACATAACAGACATTTAAACCCTGGACTTTCACAAGAGAGAAGATCAGAGATTAACGTAGACCTATTCTCAGACAATGAAAGTTACTCAAGCTGGACCAACCAGATGCAAGGAGTCTTGTAAAGAACATAAAAATAGGCCATTTGGCCCCTCAAGTCTATTATGCTATTCAACTAGATCACAGCAGATCTGCTCTTGAATTTTATTTCTCCATCGTGATTCAATGTTTTCGAATAGTCCTGTCTAACAAATGTCTAGCAATCACTGATTATATGGAAAGTAACCAATTAGAATGATATGGAACAGAAGAATACCCTGCTCAAAAAATTTTTAATCAACTCCGAGAGCCTTTTATAGATGGAGTAAAAATTCTACAGGACTCAATGGACCTGAAGATACATCATTTGCCTTTTTTTTGATTCTTTTTTGAATTCTTTTGCACTTGTTATGATATACACAGCATTAAGGTGAGTCACTGGTCGACATTATTGCATGTTGTACAAAACAAACATTATATGTAAACTTTCATATCTCAAGACAATGAACATCTAACACTATAGTTACAAAAGCTCACCAATACCTTTACTTTCTTAGGAAGCTAAGGAAATTCAGCCTGTCCATTACAACTCTCACCAATTTTTTGAGATGCGTCCTTTCCGCACGTATTATAGTGTGGTATGTCTCCTGCTCTGACCAAGACCACAAGAAACTACAAAGGCTTGTGAATATAGTCCAATATTCACTCAAACTAGCCTCCCAACTATTGACTCTGTCTACACTTCCCACTGTCTCAGAAAAACATCCTACATGACCAAGAACTTCACACATGCCGAACATTTTCTCTTCCATTTTCTTCCATTGGGAAAAAGATACAAAAGTCTGCAGTCACATACCAGCAGACTCAAAAACAACTTCTTCCCTGCTGCTATCAAACTTCTGAATGGACCTACCCTATATTAATTTGAGCTCTCTCTATATCCTAATTATGTAAGACTATATGGTTCACCATGTCCTTTCCTACTTCTCTGTGTTTTATGAACAGCATGCTTTATCTATATAGTGAGCACATGGGATTTAATGGGATTGAGGGATCAGCCATCTGACCAAGTCTCAGTGTGTTGCAAAGATTTCCAATCACACCTTCTTGCGATGCAACAAGCCTGGGCATGTCCATTGAGGTCAGGTTCCAACACGCAGCTTTGCAGTGAAATCATGATCTTATAAAAGCTATGTAATTATATTGGTATTTCATTATTTTTGCTATTTCTTTTAAGTAGTTAATACTACTGTTATTGGCTCACTCAAATTGTAATTTTAAAATTTATTTTGATTATTGAACATGAGGTTTTTTTAATATAAATAAACAAATATTTTATTTGTTTTGAATTTGTGAAAGTTCTATTTAGATTCATAGAGCTGAATTTTCCTCTTGGCAATTTTAGCAGGTGAGGGGCAGACCATGGAAAGATATGTTAACCTCTGGCAGGATTTTCCAATTTTGGGGACAAATGTGGTCAGAAAATCCTGCCCATAGATTCGCTACAGTGCAGAAGGATGCCATTCAGCCCATTAAACCTACACCAAAAACAATTCTACCTAGCCCTATCCCATAACCCCATGAATCTCCCTGCCATTACACAGCAATTTAGCATGGCAAATCAGCCTAACCTGCACATCTTTGGGACTGTGGGAGAAAACAGGAGTACCCAGAGGAAACCCATACAGATATGTGGAGAATGTGCAAACTCCACTCAGACGGCAGGAATTGAACCTGGGTCCCTGGATCTATAAGTTAGCAGTGCTAATCACTGTGTTGCCCGAAAGCTACATTGTATTATTTTATGGAACGTAGGACATCGAACATTACAGCATAAACAGGCCCTTCGGCCCACAAGTTGTGCCAATCATATCCATACCTACCAGGCCATAGAACTATCTATAACCCCCAATCCCATTTAATCCCATGTACTCATCCAGGAGTCTTTTAAAAGACCCCAAAGATTTTGCCTCCACCACCACTGATGGCAGCCGATTCCACTCAATCACCACCCTCTGAGTGAAAAACATCTCCTCTGTAATTTTGTCACTTTTTAATATGTCTGTCTTGCATATATATGTTTGTGTTCTAATTCAGAATATGGTCAGAACTTCTTGAACCATGATTTGGACATCTGCATGAGATCGATAAAGGAAAGTTCACTTTTTGGGCTGTGGAAAATCTAGATGTGTTGATCATTAGTATTTTTCTGCCTTGCTTATTTTATTTATAATTCTCACATTTAACTCTTCTGTATGTTTAAATGAAGCATTTATGTAATTTCATATTTAAATGTTTGCTTTGTTTCAATAAAGCATTAGTGGAATTTTGTAGATTAATGGAAAATGTTTATTAATGAAAATAATATTATAAGTACAAATGTTGGATAACATGTTAACATTTAACCAACTGCAATGACATGTTTAATTGCCTTGTTCTTTTCAAGTTTCTTACAAAATATATTTCTCTAACAACAATCAATAAAATATCTATACATTAACCATTCTGTTATCACTAAACAAAGAGGAGAGGAATGCATGTGAGGAGGGGTAAGGAGAGAAAGATGGGGAGAGAGAGGAGCAGGGAAGGAACGGAGGGAGAAAGGAGGGGAAGGGGAAAGGAGAGGATGAGGAAAATGATGGGGCAAGAAAAGAGAGGAAAAGGAGAGAGGGAAAAGTTTGGATTTTAAATGTACAGTGACTGTTCCATGCCTATATTAATCTCAAAAAGAACTTCAATTAAGAATAGAATGAAAAGTGCAATCTTCAAGTGGTGACAGAATATGATTCCAGAATTCATGCTGCATTGGATGCTGTAATACCAAGTTCACATATGCAAATCTCCTGTAAGCTATGTCAGCTTAAGTGATCCACTTTCCCAAAGTATTTGAACTGGCCAAATTGCATAAGAATCAATGTTTATCAGGAAGACTCATAAAATTGGGATAATTACAGGAAATTGCAGATGTCATCTTAAGGGATACACTTTCCTGAAGCATTTAAACTAGGCGAGTAACACAAGGATCAATGTTTCATGAGGAAGACTCTTAAAATAGGGTTAAAAACTGCCTAAAATTTATCACAAAATCCAAATGCTGGAAGTCGTTCCAGACTCTGACATCCATTTTATTATGCATGAATGAGCATGTCTAATGCAATTAGTTGTCATGACAAAATTGTAAAATAAATTAAAATCATTACTTTCTGTGCTTTACTGATATGTTAACCAACTTTTTAAAACATATACAAAAAATATAACCAACCCATAGCATGTCTGCTGCCTCAATGTGCCGCATCTGGTCCAAAAAATAAATAAGGGCAAAGACTCACCTAACAACCGTGCAAGTGATGGAGCTTTCAGCACAATTGCAGCTTCGTGTTTCAGGCCTGACCAGCTTTCCAAACCTTGATCGGAGTTTGAAATTGGTGCTCTTTCAGAGCACATGTGCTGGGATTTCCATAATGTTCCACGTGCATATCCAGCGCTTAATCAACATATCCCAGCATTTCAAGTTGGAAGTTGGAGGCCAAAAATTTCTTCAGATATTTTCAAATCAATAACACCCGGATCATGCTTAATTTGCTTAAAAATGTCAGACAAATGATAACAATTTTGCTCTTCCTTCGCTGTCAATGGGTCAAAATGCCCATTCCAGTAGAACTATGCATGCACCAAAACCACATGGATTGCAATAGTTCAAGGTGGCTCACTTTCTGAAGAGCAATTAGGGATGCGTGATGGGTATCAAATGCTGGTATTGCCAACACCAACCACATTCCATGAAATAATTAAAAAGCAAATTGTATTGGAAATAATTGTATTTTAAAGCACATTCATACAATGTCAGTGTTATGGTCTGAAAATTTGTAGTTGATAATTTTAAGAGAAAATAACTTTGATGGATTGCTGACATTATCTTAAATTTATGTCTTATTATTCAGCCAAGTATTCAGCAGTAACCTAGTTGGAAAAATGCTCCATATTCGAGCAGACTTATATATTTTTAATTTAACGCTCAGATCAATGTGGAAGAATTTTTTTTTCTGGGTTCTAAATAAACTATTGCAGAATTGAAAAGAAAGACGAAGCTTTCAGTTTTGTTGCACTCATCATATTTTGAGAACATCAATTGCAAGAATTTAATGAGACTCCTGAAATATACTATATATTCATTTCCACGTCAATGTTAACTCTCAGGGGAATTTTAGTAATAATTACACAAACTGCAAAGGTAGCCCAGAGTGCCTTGAAATTGGTAATTCATCATCTGCTGCCAACAAACACTTTCAGTGCAAAGCCAAAAGTGTTGTCTGTTTTGTATTATATTGCAAATTTTAATGCACCATAAAGTTCATGAACGGTTGGAATGGAGTTTGTCAGAAAAGACCAGAAGAAAAATGAAACGATTTCAGTTGTATCATTGCATTTCTGCACAACCTCAACTATCCTCTGGCTCTGATCTTCAGGTCCTCGTTGGTTACGGGTGTGGTTCCGGAGGACTGGAGGATGGCGAATGTGGTCCCATTGTTTAAGAAGGGGAAGAGAGACCTTCCTGGGAATTATAGGCCAGTGAGTCTTACTTCTGTGGTGGGCAAGGTATTGGAGAGAATTATTAGGGATAGGATTTATAGTTATTTAGAGAGAAATGAATTGATTGGGGATAGTCAGCATGGTTTCGTGAAGGGTAGGTCATGCCTTACTAACCTCATTGAGTTTTTTGAGAAAGTGACCAGAGAGGTGGATGGGGGTAAGGCGGTTGATGTAGTATATATGGACTTTAGTAAGGCTTTTGATAAGGTGGCCCATGGAAGACTTCTACAGAAAATGCAGATGTGTGGAATAGAGGGTGATTTAGCTAATTGGATTAGGAATTGGCTGGCAGATAGAAGACAGAGGGTGGTGGTTGATGGGAGATATTCATCGTGGAGTTCGGTGACAAGTGGTGTGCCTCAGGGGTCTGTTTTGGGGCCCCTGCTGTTTGTAATTTTTATAAATGATCTGGATGAGGGTATTGAGGGATGGATCAGTAAATTTGCAGATGATACTAAAGTTGGTGGTGTGGTAGATAGTGAAGAGGGGTGTTTTAGTTTACAGAGTGACTTGGACAAGTTGCAGAGCTGGGCCGAGAGGTGGCAAATGGAGTTTAATGTGGAAAAGTGTGAGGTAATGCACTTTGGCAGGAACAATAAATGTGTAGAGTATAGGGCTAATGGTAGGGCTCTTAATAGTGTTGAGGAACAGAAGGATCTTGGTGTATGTGTCAATAGATCCCTGAAAGTAGGCAGTCAAGTGGATAAAGTTGTTAAGAAGGCTTATGGAGTCTTAGCTTTTATTGGTAGGGGGATTGAATTTAGGAGCCGCAGCATCATGTTGCAGCTGTACAAAACTCTAGTGCGGCCGCACTTGGAGTATTGTGTGCAGTTCTGGTCGCCACATTATAAGAAAGATGTGGAGGCATTGGAGAGGGTACAGAGGAGGTTTACTAGGATGTTGCCTGGTATGGAGGGCAGGTCCTATGAAGAGAGGTTGAAGGATTTGAGGTTGTTTTCGTTAGAAAGGAGGCGGCTAAGGGGGATCTTATTGAAGCATATAAGATGATTAGAGGTTTGGATAGGGTGGACAGTGATAGCCTTTTTCCTAGGATGGAGAAAGCTAGCACGAGGGGACACAACTTTAAATTAAGGGGTATGAGTTATAGGACGGATATCAGAGGTAGGTTCTTTACTCAAAGAGTGATTAGGGAGTGGAATGCCCTGCCTGCAGCTGTTGTAGATGCGCCAAGTTTGGTGGCGTTTAAGAGGTTAGTTGATAAGTATATGGATGAGAAGGGAATGGTTTAGTTAGGAGGGGCATTGCTTTTTATTTTGGTCGGCACAACATCGAAGGCCGAAGGGCCTGTTCTGTGCTGTATTGTTCTATGTTCTATGTTCTATCCTTGGCTGAAATTTGATATAAAGACAGAACCTGGAAGTCGTCAGCAAGTCAGGCAGCATCTTGGAAAAGGAAGCAGAATTACAAGGCTGTGGTGCTGAGGAGAGGGTTGGTGGGTGGTAATATTGGTAAATGTTTGGAGATCTAGTAGGAAAACGGTGCTTTGGAATGACTCAGATGTGTGTTTGGTGATGGGGGCCGGGGGCGGTTTGAGGCAATAAGGCAAGAAAGGGACAGGGCCCCATTTTCAACCCTCCTGTTGATCAAATGCCACCAAATCCTCCACCACTATGGGAGAGGGAGGCCAGGGGGAAACAGTGCTGTCAAAACTGGTAAAAGTTAGGGAAAAAAAAGGTCTTCAACAAGGGCAGCATGGTGGCACAATGATTAGCACTGCTGTCTCGCAGCGCCAGGGACCTGGGTTCAGTTCCTAACTTGGGTCACTGCCTATGCAGAGTCTATATGTTCTCCCTGTGCCAGCGCGAACTTCTTCCCGATGCTCCAGTTTCCTCCACCGTCCAAAAAGTGTACAGGTTAGGGTGTATTGGCCATGCTAAATTCTCCCTCAGTGTACCTGAACAGCTGCTGGAGTGTGACGACTAGGGGATTTTCACAGTAATTTCATTGCAATATTAATGTAAACCTACTTGTCTCTAATAAATAAATCTTTTAAGTGCAAAGGCCAGGAAAGAGGAAGGGGAAATAATAAAAGGGAAAAATCTATAATGGGTGGAAGGCAGGAGTTATTAAATGACAAAATTAAATGCGCTGTAATGTTCTATGTTCTATGTAAAAGGGATGATGGTAGAAGACAAACAGAGGTGGAATTGGGGCAAGTCAGGAATTTAACAATAAGCCTGGGATGGATACAAAGAGTAATAGCAGAGTTAATAAATAAGGACATGAATAAGTGGTCAGGTCAGAGAAGTAATCGAGTGAAAGGATGTAGGCAGTTAATGGGTGGATATTGGGTTACTGGGGAGTAGTTGTGTCAGGTCGGAGGGATGGTCGAGTTGTTGGTGGATTAATTGGTGGGGTTAGTTGGAAGGCTGGGAGTGGTTGAGTGGTCAGTGGTCAGGTTGAGGGGTGGTTGGATAAGGGATTAGTTGGCTCTGGGAATTTAGAGTAGTCAGTTCAGAGGGGCAGGGGTAAGGGGGAATGAAGCGGGTGATGGGGAGGTGGTGAAGGGATGATAGGAATGTGGTGTTCAGTTTTGATATGCTAGATAGCCACTGAGTTAGATGAAGGATTAACCAACGTAATCTTTTTTTGAGCAAGTATCGCATGCACTGACCATGAGCTCAGTGTCAGAGTTACTTGCAGAGGGCCTCAGTGCAAAGCAGCCCATCAGACAATTTAAGTGTGTGCGTGCATGCACGTGTCAGAATTGATACGGCATCTGACACAAATCTACCAATTTACATCCAAACTCCGATGATCCAGACATCAGAAGAGCCAACTTCTTAAAACTTTGATAAAATTACCAGTAAATTTCTAAATTTCCAGGAACTACAATCTTAGTCAATTTAATTTTTCTTCATAATTTAATCAAAGATCACATTTAACAGTCAATGTTTTGTCGTAGATTTTGCAAGCACAAAGCTTTAGTTTGATCTGTACTCTGGTTATTTTCTTTTTATTCACTCATGGGATGTGGACGTTGTTAGCTAGTCTACCAATTATTGCCCATCCCTAATTGTCCCTTGGAAAGATGGTGGTGAGCTGCCTTCTAGAACTGCTGCAGTCCATGTAGTATAGATACATCTCAACTCTGTTGGAACAAGAGTGCCAGAAGAGAAGAACAATAATATATTTCCAAGTCAGGATGCTGGGTGATTTGGAGGGGAAGTTCTAGGTAATAGTGTTACAAAAAATCTGAAGAAACATCTGTTTGATTTGATTAGATAACTGGTGATATAATGGCTACCACTGCTGCCTCACAGTGCATTGTCTGTGCCAATTTCTCTCCGTGTTTGCAAGGGTTTGTTCTGGTTGCCTCCACACAGTCTGAAAGATGTGCTAGTTAGGTGCTTTGGCCATTCTACATTCTCCCTCAGTGTACCCAAACAGGTGCCTGAGTGTCGTGACTCAGGGGTTTTCACAGTAACTTCATTGCAATGTTAAGTAAGCCTACTTGTGACTCTAATAAATAAAATTAAGATAAACTCTCAAATGCAGAGATTGAATGGTGTTCAGAGATCAGCAAAGGGAAAATACTATTATGGAGCAGTTGTAGCAACAGAGGTCATATCTGGTCAAGGCACAGTTAATACAGACGGGGGAGGCAACCCATGTACTTGACATCACACTGGCACCAAAATTCATACTTCAGTAAGCTTCAGTTGATAGTTCATTTCATGTTTAAATATTGTCTTCACTTTAGCGTAGAGAGGTACAGTCTAATTTGTTCAGCAACAAGCAAGGTAAATGTCAATATTGAACTCATTTTTGTTGTCTTAATATCTTAGAAAATTACACTGATAACTGGAGCTTGGAATGACTGCTCTGCAGTAGAAAACACCATGAATTCCATTTTGAAAATGTGTCTTTATTTTTAGAATTTGTTGTGACACATTTATCTCGAATGAGGATCTAAAATTATGAATCATTACAAGACAGAGTACAATGGAAGAAAAACATTCGATCACAAGCCAGCCACGCAGGAGTATAAGTTAATTTGACTGTCGCAGTTTCTGCAGCATTTGGCACTTGCTTCCAATTTGATTATGCAGCAAGATTAGGAAAGTGAAGTATTTCATAATCAAAAAATAATGAAGTTATGTGAGCTGCTAAGTGAGAAAGTAAGTAAGAAAGAAAAGTTTGATTAAAATGAGTCTTTCATATAGTTCCTGCAGGGTGAACAGTTGATAGGATTTCTGTGTCCACCTCAAATACATAGATTGGAGTAACTTAGTTGATTTTTTTCAGTACATTCGGAAGAGTTTACTTTTCTAATTGTTGGCGTGGTTTGAAAACTAAATCAGTCTGCCATTCCTCAAAGGAGATTTCTAATACCGCATCAAGGATGAAGGCCTCAAAATTAATTTGCTTAACGTTATCACCGGAGGTGTTAGGCTGCCATCACTGCAGAGTCAGGGTGTGGTAACTATTGCTGTTATGTTCCATGAATCTCACATGGTCAGTGACAACCAGAGAGATGCATGCACACAGCACCCAACGGGGATAATAGAATGAGATCAACGGTCTGAAGAAACAAATGACTCAACACTAACATTATTCAATGATTGTGCAAGGAATACCTTCCTTTTTCACTCCTTCAATAATATATACTGACAAACACAATAAGGAGGAATTTCTCCACTCAGAGATAGTGAATCTGTAGAATTCTTAACCAGAAAGGGTTGGAGAGAGTAAGTATGTTCAAGGCTTAGATAAACAGAGTTTTAATCAGTAAGGGAAACTGGGGCTCGGAGGTTAAAGTAGGGATTTGGAGTTGAGGATCATCACATCAGATTAAGTGATGATCTTATTGAATGTCAAGACACATTCAATGGGCTAAATGGCCTATTGCTGCTCTAACGCCTTATGGTCTAAAATGAAGGTTGTTCTGGGGCTGTTTGAAGGGCCACTCAGCAAGTTACAGCTGAGGTGCTTTTGATTTAATTGTGATGAGGAAATATTTGTGGAAACATTGTGATGAGTTGTTGGAGGACTTGAATACAAATTATCCTTTCATTCTTTGCAATCGGTTGCTTCTAGTAAACTGGCAACACCATCAATGTGCTACATTTTGCCATCCATAGAAGTACCTGGAAAGAGATGGAAAGTTTCTACAGGAGATAGAGCAGAAAGATATTCTATCTCCTTGAGGAGGAAAAACCAGAATGAAAGTGCAAATGTGTTTACTAAAATAGTGGCTTTCCTAATGTGCAAGAGAAAACTGATTATATGCACATGACTCTGTCACCGGAAAGCAGGCGAGGAGCGAACACTGGAAATGTCCATTGACCCCGATGGGATTTTCAAGTTTTGGGTTGAGCGAGCCTGTAAAATCCTACAATGTGAGTCTCACCTGTTATTGGAGAACAGTACTGCAATTTCAAGAGTTACCTCCTGGTCAATGTACAGTTGCTGTATGATCACATCAAGAAACTCATCTTGGTAAATGTCCACTATCATGTCAGCATGACTGAGAAAATTTGCCATCAACTTCAAGCCTCCGAGATGCACCAGAAGATGGCTGCTTTAGTAACAATGGCCATCCCCTCCACACACCGCTCACAAAATCTTTCCCCCTCTCCCCACGGGGTGGGGGGCCTTAAATGAAAGCCATGAAACAAGCTATTTATAAAGCTATTGGTCTCCTATATCAGAGATTTTGCTATCTAGATTACTCAGGTAATCTCTATACTGCACAACAAAGAGTTTTCTATATTTGTGCTTCATCCTCCATAATCTCACAATAATCAGGGTCTAGTCACTATTTCCTGGGATCCAGAGAACAGTGAGGGAGGTGGAAGAACTGTAAGGGATGAGACCGCATGCACCACTTGTAACTGGAGGGATTGAATGGGAGCACAGAATCAGTCTTCATTTCAGTTAAAAGGAAAACTGTCCCACCCACAGTATGGACTCTCTTTCCAATTCAGAGCATAGATTTCAGACTTCCCATCAAAAAGTCTCCTTGACCTAGATCACTCAATAACAAAAACATTAACACAGCAACATCACCCAGCAATATATCAAAAAACACTATTCACCTTAGTGTATCCCCTTAGTGCCTGTGTGTGAATGCCCTTGATGTAGAAATGCCGGCTTTGGACTGGGGTAAACAGAGTAAAAAGTCTCACAATACCGGGTTAAAGTCCAACCAATTTATTTGATAGTAATCCCACAACCTTTCCAAAATGGTGTTCCTTTGTCAGATGTATGGAAGGGAACCTTCAAGGCCAATTTAGCAAGGCTGATCTATGTAACCTGCACAATGTCCTCTCTGTTCAAATTTATTGAGGGAAAAAAAAACATTTCCAGGGGCCACGGGGGCCTAATTCCTGTTTTACACTCCCAGTTTGAAAAAAACCTTCAAAAAAAGTAAGGTAAAAATCCGTTATAGAGTCAAAATTTTTGTAATGAGTCTCCATTCCAACTCCTCCTTTGGAAAACAATGAGCCAACAAGGAAACAATATATTCATTCATTTTCCTATCTTGTCCACCACAGGAATTGTATTGGGCAGGACAGAAAATTTGACAAAACTTGCAAAGGTCCATTGATCTCTGACAGATATTTCCAAGCTTAGGAGGATTGTGGCTGGAAGATTCTGGCCACAGTGTCGGTGCAATTGAATGTGATGCTAAAAGAAGTTCAATGGCTTCAGACAAATTGTCAAGGTTAAGGAATCGTCTCCAAATGCCACATTTCACCAACTTTACCATTGTCCTCAAACGCTAATCAATGTACCCCAGCCACATTGCTGACAATCTTCAGCAATCACAACTCATCTCTAACATTCAAAGCCACACTTCATCCTCAATTATTTGCAAGCTTTACACACATATCTTGCAGCTTGAACACATGGGTGTCAACAGAATTAACATACACAAAATCAGAGAAAAGGAGAACAACATGTTTTTAAGTTTAAGTGTATTTATTAGTGTCACATGTAGGCTTATATTAACACCGCAATGAAGTTACTGTGAAAATCTCCTAGTTGCCACACTCTGGTGCCTGTTTGGGTGCACTGAGTATCCCAAGATATATAATTGACACACTTTAAGCCACCAAGGGGCAATTTAGCGTGGCCAATCCACTTAACGAGGTCATCTTTCAGACTGTGGAACGAAACCCATGCAGACATGGGAAGACTCCACACAGATAGTGAGCCAAACCAGGAATGTAAGCCAGGTCCCTGGTGCTGTCAGACATCAGTGCAATCCATTGTGCCACTGTGATGCCTATTTTTCTTGTCAAGGCAATTGCTATGATCTCCTTAATTTACAATTTCATGATGGTAGCTAAGGGTAACTGTCTTACTCTTAATTCTTCACTGGTGACTTCAGCTACCTTCTAATAACATCAGAAACAACCCAGCAATATAGAGCATAGAAAATTGCATTACTAATATATACCTCCCTTTTACGCTTAATAAAAATGTATTTCTACAAATTTGATTGTTTACTCATCAATTTATATTTTCAATTTTGAATCATGCCGTTGGTTTATTTGTTTATAGTACGCAGAGCTGCTTGAGCAAATTAATAACCTTCACACGATTATTTTGCATCACTTCTCTTCATGGCAGAATCATTTTTTCAGCAGCATACGATTTTCATTTGTACAGGTCTTTTCAGAACCAAGATAAATCATTTGTAAATCTTAATTACATCCACTGAATTCCGAGCTGCTTTTATTTGCATATTTAACAGTACTGAATCATCTATTATTTGATCAACGGCAAAAGAGGAAATCAATTTTTAGTTTGGCTGCAAATGTATTCGAGATGTTTTCAGAATGCTTATTTTGAAGGGTGAGAAACTAATGCAGAGAAAAAAATAAGAAAAAAATGCTTTGCTGCTGTTAGTTTGATAAAAATGTGTACACCTTTCAATTGTAATATGATAAAATGTACAGCATTTCACTTTAATTCTGCTAATCTATGGGTATATTGTTGGTTAGTGCACTACATCACCAGTTATGTATTAACAAGACTTAAGTTCCCAGTGAAAGTTTGGGCTGAGAGAAGCTTACAATTAGCATAGTATTATACAGGCAGGAGGGAGTTGTCCTAGGAGTCCTCAACTTTTACTCCGGTGAATTCTCATTGCAATAAGCATTCCTTCCTGCATTTTTCATTGAGACAAGATTGACTCTCTAGCTTGATGGTAATTGTAGAGGCAGGGATATACTGGGCTGTGAAATTGAACATAATTCTGCTGTTGCAGATGGTCTACATTGCCTCATAGCCCAGTTTGAACTGAAGGATGTGTTCTGAATCTATCTGATTTAGCATGTTGTAATGCCACACAAGATGATATAGGATATCCTCCATTTTGAAGACTCTTACTTCATTAATTTTTGGGGCTGCTTTTCCAATTTTGGTACAAGTCCCCAGATGTTAGTAAGGAGGACCTGATACTTTTCACAAGACTGGGTGTTTATTTTCAACACCAGGTGATCCATTTGCTTTTATTCCTTTCTGACTGCATCACAGCCATATGATACAAGTGGGTCACTTGCTAGGCCATTTCAGGGGCATTTATGAATCAACCACATTGCTGTGGATCTGAATTCACATGTAGGTCAGATCAGATAAGGATGGCAGATATCCTCCATTATTCAAGTTCATCCTCCAAGTTCATTAGAGAGTTTACTCCCAAAAGGCCAAAGTAACTCAGCACCCTGGGATGAGGTCATTTCTTTGGAAGCAATCCACTCTTGTATTCAACTTTCTTATTTCTGATTGCTACTCTTCTCTTAAATTTTAAAACACTTCAAATTCTGAGCCTTTTTACTCATTTTGGTAACTTTATTATAAGTTGTTTCCTTTTATTTAATACAATCTTGAACACATTTTAATCCTCAGTTGGAAATGCAAGGGGTTTGTACATTAAAGTAATTTATATTTGCTGCAAATGATGATTTTTTTTAAACTCTGTTGTTTCTTTGAATGTTGTCCCTGCCTCACATCTGGGTCAGTTCCGTCCTCGGGTCATTGTCTGTGTGGACTTTGTATGTCCTCTCTGTGTCTGTGTGGGTTTCCTCTGCTGCTCTGGTTTCCTCCCACAATCCAAAGATGTGCAGATTATATTATCGACCATGTTAAATTGCTCTTAGTGTCAGGGGAATTAGCAGGGTAAATATATGGGCTTACGGGGTTGGGAGAGATTGTTGTCGGCACAGGATAGTTGGGCCGAATGGCCTCCTTCTACACTGTAGGGATTCTGTGATTCTATAATTAATCTATTTTGGTCAATGCACCTGCTAAACCTACATAATGTTCTTTGTAAAGAGTTAAGACCATAGTTTTGGACTTACCTCGATCATTTTCAAACTCAAAACAAAATTCCTGATATGTGTTCACTCTTCCCAGAACCCTCTTTACTGTAAAGTTATTAATGAACTCTTTCTCATTGCATAATATTAGATCCTATGTGCCCCCATAGGTTTCTTGACATACTTACTTTGAAAATTATACACCTACTCCATGAGCTTGTCCAACGCACTATTAGTGTAAATTTTGTTCACACAATCTGTATGAAGATTAAAGTCCCCCATAATTACTGCATCACCATTATAAATGGCCCTAGCTTTCTGATTTTTATTCTACCCCACTACAACTATTGTTTGGGACCGATAAATTAATTTCATCTGTACTTTTGGTCATAGAATCATTGGATTCCAATAGTGCAGAAAGATGCCATCTGATCATGAGAGTCTGCACTGACTTTCCAAAAGAACGTTCCACCCAAGCTCTTCCCTCCTCCCTATTCCTGTGACCCCACACATTTACCACGGCTAATCCACCTAACATACACATCTTTGAGCACGAAAGGCAATTTGGCATGGCCAATCCACCTAAGCTGTACATCTTTGGGCTATAGGAGGATTCCAGAGAAAACCCATGAAGACATGGGTAGAAACATGGTCGATAACATAATCCGGACATCTTTGGATTGTGGGAGAAAAGCAGAGAAGCAGAGGAAACCCACACAGACACAGAGAGGACGTATAAAGTCCACACAGACAATGATCCAAGAACGGAACTGACTCCAGGTGAGAGGCAGGGACAACATTCAAAGAAACAACATTCAAAGAGTGGTACCTCACAGACATCAATGCTCAGCTACTGCACTTCACATTATAGAACAATAAACTTGTAACAATATCCCCAACAACAATAAAGTTGTTGGGGATGTGACCAGCAATTTTGCAAATAACTCAAAGGCGAAGAAAAATGAGAAACAAATCTAGACATGACAGGGAAATGGCCCCATATCTGCAGCTGACATTTAATATTATAAATGGAATTTGAGATATGTTGATAAACCTAAAGCTAAGCTGAACTTTGAGTCGGAGTGCACTGATATTATAGTGTCTGTTACTAAAAATCCATGATGAGTGCCAAAACTTTTAGCGATAGTAATTAAAGTAGTAATGTACATGGTTATAATAGTACAATATGAAACAAAGGACTTCATAGTGTTTCTCTTCAAGGGTTTGAGTAGATCTTATCTGGAATGCTATGCCCAGTTCGATTGACATTGAGGAACATGTTGGAGCTTTAGAAAAGTTTCAGAAGGGATCAGGACCAGATGTATTAGCTATCATAATGCTACCTTCATGCCCCACCCCTTCATATCTGGCCCCCTTCGTTCCCTACATGCCTTGCCCCTTTCAGCCCCACTTCTGGAACTGCATGGTGAACAATGCCAAAATACCTGCTGGGCATTGCCCTGGTGGCAGACTAACATTGCCCAACAGGAACCCAGCCCTTACCCTTGGCCTCCCTAGGTTGGGAGATCTCAGTGGTCTCCAGCTCCACTGATGAGGTCAACGTGACAGTTCCCTGTTTGTGATTGATCCCCCCATAAAAGCAAATGAGCCCAGAAGATTGAGCACAAGGCTCACTAAATACATCAAATAAGCATTTAAATATACTTAAATAAATTATTCAATCTCTAGCCCATTTCTGATGAGAGGCTGACCTCACAGGAAGTCTAATTCTTGTAAAATCTGTGACAGCTGAGAAATTAAGCGTGATTTTGATTTCTTGGCTGTTGCATTATTTTAATGGCTCACTCTGTCCATTGATGAGTGGGGCAAGTTGGTAAAATTCCACCCAATACATGCACATGTAATTCTGAATGAAGAAAATGGTGTATTAATGTACGTGGCATTCAATATATGAAAATTTGCCACACTGTGAGTCTGACTGACAATCTTAACTTGGTTGTCAGTATAATTTCTAGCACACTGAGGATTATGTAGCAAACACTTTTCAATCATAGAATCATATCTAATATTGGACACGGTTTTGGAGGTTTACAAGAATGGGCAGGTTGCGTGCTGTCTGTACCTTCCCCGTTGTGAACAGCAGATAGGACATGCTATTTGATGTGATCTACCGTTCTCCATGACAATGCCTCCATCTATCAGAATCCAATTGCCAACAAATCAGCATTCTTTTCTCATACATGACATTGGTATTCTTGCAATTATCCTGATGAGTGCAAGACAAAAAGCTTTGATTTTTTTTCAGCAATGATTTCTAGTTTCTGGAATTCTGGTGGCAATCACAATCTTCATGTGGGACGTCTACCCTAATTGAACCCAACGTGGAACTTCACATCCAAGTTGGCAATTGTAAATCCCACTTCAGCATGGTGGAACATGGGGCGAGTGGAAGGGCAAAGGTTGGCAAAGGTTATGATAAGAACCTACTGAATTTTAAAGGTACCTCTCATCCTAATGAGGAATCTGTGCTCCTCTAAGGGGCAGTGAATAATGACTTTCCAAAAGCTTGGCTCAGCGAATAACTGTCTCTGTAGTGAGGCAGGCCAGATTAGGATGTTTCTGATAGAAACCTGCCTGCACCCTTTAAAGGCAATCTCAAAGATTAGACAGCCCAGGAATGGGGTCGGGAATCTTGGAAGCAGCATCCATCTGCCATTTCTAAAAGCTGCAGAGTCACCCCAATTTAGTGAAAGTCAGATCTTAATATCGAATATCCAAAATATAAAGCATCCAAAAAGATAAATACGTGAAGATTAAAATTAATGCAGGAGGACTTAGACTGAGACTGGGGCATGACAAGAATGTTTTTAATGTCTAAACAAATTATAAAAAACATGATGATATGCTGTAGAGCCAGGATAATAGAATGAATTTCTCCAAGGTTATATTCTATGGCTTGCAAAGCATACAGGTCAGACCACATTTAGACTACAATTCTGGGTGTCATGTCATAAGCAAATAGTCATGAATAATGAACATTAAAATAGGTAGAGGGAAAAAAAGAGTAAAGAGTGCCAAAAGATGAATTGTGGACAATGAAGAAAAATTTAAGATCTGCTGTTTAGAAGAATCTAGTTCATAAAAGATTAAATAAATTATAAAATGTTTATTGGCATTGTTAAAGTTAATCCAGAGTACTCATATACAATGAGTGAAAAGTTTAGAATAGATACTTTAACAAATGCTTACCAAAAAAATTGATAAATGTTTGAAATAATGTGCTAAGCAGGGCATTAGAAACAATACACTGGGGAAAATCAAATGGATTTGGATAATGTGAAAGAATAGTCAGTGTATCCAGGGATGAATTTTGATGAACTGTACTTATGCTTTCACATAAAGTAATCTATTATCCATCTTATTGCTCTTTCATTGACTTTTTTACATCAGTAAGTTCTTCCAGCCATTTAAGCATTTGTTTTTGTGCTAAGTTTATTTCCACTAAGGTAAACAATGGGTTAACCTGATTAACCCACTCACCTGATGAAGTGACTGTTGTTCGGCACTGGGGGATGCGCGTGCGTTTTCGGCACACGCACAAATCCCGGTATGAGACCGGTAATGCGCATCTCCCGCCCCAACCCACCAGAAAAATTGTTGGTCGCGTTGGGAGAATCGCAGTCATTGTTCCTGCTGGCTGAGGAGTCTAAAACACAAGGGTACAATCTCAGGATAACAGCCCAAACATTTCATACTCAAGTGAAGAGAAATTAATTCCCTCAAAGTGTTGTGAATCTTTGGAATTCTCTACTCCAGCACAGGGTTGTGGATGACCTACCACTGAATATATTCAAGGCAGACAGATTGTTGAAGTCTCAGGGAATTAAGGGGTATGGGCAGGAAAATGCTCAAAATGTACCGGGATCATCTCGAATGGTGGAACGGTTTTGGTCCACTCCTGCTCCCACATTTCTTGCTCTGAAATCTGTGTAAAAGTTATGGAGGATGCAGAATTCTTAACTTAAGTGCAGGAGAATGCTTTCTCTGGATGGTATTCAGTAAGTCTAATGAGAGAGAGGATTGTTCTGGACTTTGAGGAAATGAAACTAGACACTTTGAAGTCAATGGGAGAGAATTTTGGTGATGGTGATCATAATACAACAACATTTAAAGTAGAATCACAGAATTATAGAATCCCTACAGTGTGGAAGGAGGCCATTCAGCCCATCAAGTCTGCACTGACAACAATTCCACCCAGGGCCTATCCCCGTAACTCATATCTATGTTAAAAAACAAAGATAGACTGTTGATCCTTCCAACCCCCCTATGGTCTATCTCTGTCTTTTAACTTAGTTACATTGAGAAAAGATTTTAAATATGAAAAAGGCCAATTTTAGTGAACTGAAATATGAATTGACAGAAGTGAACCGGAAACAGCTGTTTGAAGAAAAATCACTGTCAAAGTTGGTGGGAAAGTTCTTGCAAAACCCTCTGAGAGACAGTATAAATAATCAGATGGAAAGACCCAAATCAATCAGGGATAGTCAGTGTGAATTTGTTAAGGGAGTGTAATGTCTGATTGAATTTTGTGAGGAGTTATCAGACGTTCGATGAATGTAGCATGTTTGATGCAGACTGCACATTAATGACTGAGGTATAAACTTAAGAAGTTTGCTGATGATACAAAAGACAGTAGAGTTGTCAATAGTGAGGAAACAAGCTGTTGAATTCATGAAGGCTTGTCAGGAGGATTAAAAAAAAGGAGCAAATGGAATCCAACTTGGAGAAGCATGAGGTAATGCATTTGGAAAAGGGTAAACAAGGAAGGAAACAGACATTGAATAGTGGGATGCTGAGAAGTGTAGAAGGACAAAGAAACTTTAAAATACATGTCCGTATATCCCTGCAGGTTGCAGGATAAATTGGTTAAAAATGTATACAGAATATTTTCCTTTATATTCCAAAGATGTGCGAGTTGGGTGGATTGACCATGCTAAATTGACCCTAGTGTCAGGGGTAAATGTGTGGGGTTACAGAAATAGGGCTTGGTTGGATTGGGGTTGGTACAGACTCACAGGGCCGAATGGCCTCTTTCTGTATTGAAGGGGTTCGATGATGATTTTATGAGCTGAGGCAAAGTGTATATAAGCAGAGAGGGAAATATTAAAATTCTATAAAACACTAGATAAGCTGCAGCTGGAGTACATTGTACAATTCTGATGTCCGTATTATAAAAAGGATGTGACCGCGCTGCAAAAGGTGCAAAGATTAATGCGGATGTTGCCGGAAATTAAAAACTTTAGCTACGAGGAAAGATTGGCTAGTCAAAGGTCGTTTTCTTTGGATCAAAGGAAACTGAGGAGAGATTTAACTAAGGTAGGAAAAAGCTATCAGGTATCTAAATGGAGTGGCGAAGATGGACCTATTCTCCTGGGCAAAGATCAAATAACAAGTCTCTTAGTTTTAAAGTAAGTGGCAGAAAAATTAGAGGGTAATTGAGGAATGTATTTTTTGTTCAGAGAATGGTGAGGTTTTTGAATTCATTGCCTCAAAGGGAAGTAGAGGCAGAGATCCACGAAACATTGAAAAGACACCTGAGGATACTACAGCCTCGAGGATTATAACATCTAGCAAGTGGGATTAGCTGGATAGCTTTACTTCAGGTGAGATATCGATAAGGAATGATCGCTTCTATCTGTCCCATGATTTTCTGTGGCTAAAATTTGATGTTGCCCGGATGGGTGCACAAACTTTGGTTGGTTGGCGCACATGGGAGTAGGAAAATTAAATACTGACAATCAAGCTGGAGATTTAACCCATTAAGGGACAAATTGAACAGAACATTACGTGGCCTGGTTGGCCCACGGCCAACCATAAAGAAAATCAGCCAGGCAGCCTTTACATTGAAACTTTCACTCAGGACAGGATGAACTGTCGAAGGTGAAATAAAATAAAAGACTGAAGTTTGTGTTTGAACATGCTCCTCTGCAGAGTTTTCCTAATCAATTTTTCAGTTTTTCTTTAAACTGATCAGCAGCTTCCTGTGTGAGCGATTGGGTGGTTCAATCGAAGAACCTTCGATTTCCTTGGCCTCTCTGGCAGATTGGAACCTCTCCCTGCACACGTTTCACACTGGCTGCCAGTTAGCTGGGGCCGACCGCAGATGAAAGCGCATTTTACACCTATTTCCAGATGTACCAATTGTGCAGACACGACAGATGAAAAATTCAGTCCTATGTTTCTATATTCTTATGGTAATGATGGGCCATATTTTTTTTTAAAAGACTTAGAAATATATAAGAAAGTTTACCTATTTTTGTTGATATCTCTGAGCTACACTTGGCTTTCATCCCATTGGATTTTTGTCTCACAAATCGTTATGCAGAACAGAAAGTGCCCAATTAGCATATGGTGGCATCACTGATCATTTTCAGCTTTCTTAAGCAATGATTGAACTGTTTAATCATTAGAAGTGTCAAGTCGGCAGTAAATAGAGTTGAGCAGTAAGAAAATCAGAATGCAATGTTCACAATATCCACTTGTCCACTCTCAATCTGTTTCGATAGGTATAGGAAGATCAAGGTGGACCTTTTGGGACCTGAGGACATCCCACTCACACGGCTGTCTGAGGGAATCCAAAGGGTGTGAGAGGGTGTGAGAAATAAATATTGTGATGCAACATGAAATGGCACTGAAGTAATGTTGCTGCATTTACTCTGCACAAACCAGACTGAAAATTGTATCAAATTACATAACATTTACAACAGAAGATTCATGACAATAACCCTATTTATTCTCTGCAGAAACAATAGTCACAAACTTTGGTTCTTACCCTGATTCTGTATTTATTCATTCCCTTTTTCTCTAGCCACTACATGACCTAGTCTTGAATGATGAAATGATTTCCGTTTCAATCTTTAACTCGAGTCATGCATTCTGTTACCTTGCAGCTCCTCACATCAATTTGTTTCTTTCTGTATACACATGGAAGCCTCGCGGCAGTGATTTTTTTTTCCATTCTGCCCACTACAGGAATTGGAGTGGGCTGGGCCAAATCATGCAAAAGTCTGTTGACCTCGGGCAGGATCTTCCGCTTTTGTGGTGAGTACAGCCAAAAAATCCCATCATCAATCTCTAAAATCCTTTGGAATTAAATTGTCTTTTTGTATCTCTAGAACTTTCTGCTTACCGTCTACTAACCCATTATCTTCTCCACTCTAGTGTCCCACCTCACTTTTAACAGTTCCCTTCTTACTTTAAAATATTCATTTTAGTATATTTTTGAGAATTCTTCCTTGATATCCCTCATTATTTCCCTTTTTAACCTCAATCTTTACTTTCTCCTATTCTCTCAAGTTTAACTTTCTCATAAGGCTTCATACACCATCTCCTTCGATTTATGTTAGTTTCTATCCTCTTTGCTAATGCTTACGAGCCAGAAACCAAACATGTTCACCTCCTGGAATGTATTAATTCAACAAGCTTGCAATATCATTTTTCAAAAGGTTCAATTGTGTAAAGGTGTCAGAATGGAAAGGTGAAGTAAACAGAGTGAAGAATAGGTAGTCAATGAGCAATTGCTGATTTTCTGTTTGTGTCCAAAGTGAAACTTACCCACCTCATCCCACACATTTATTTACAGACTTTTTGGCACTGAGTTTGACTGATAACATTAATGAAATGTTACCCTATTCTGTTGATAAATGGCACAAGTGCAGTGGACAATGCCTCGTGAACCTAGAACAGTATACTTTTCATGGAACTTCATCCATCTCTTTCACTGCCGTCGTATCCTGAGGATTATTGGGAGGAAGGTACCTCTGTGTGATTTGGGCATTACTGTATTCAGCTGCAAATGACTGATCTTTGTAACCACTCAGTACTTCAGCAGAAACTGCAACGTATAACTTGAACAAACATTTCCATTTTTATTGTTCGAGGTATTTTGTGGGTGAGTGGAATCGGCTGCCATCGGTGGTGTGGGGGCAAATTCAATAGGGTGTTTTTAGAGATTTCTGGATGAGTACATGGGACTTAACAGGATTGAGTGTTATAGGTCAGCCTAGTAGGTCATGACATGATCGGCGCAACTTGTGGGCCGAAGGGCCTGTTTGTGCTGTAATTTTTTTTATGTTCTATGTTCTATTTTCTTACTACAGGTCAAATTCCTGGAAATCAAATCTCCCATGAATGATGAATGTGATTAGATGAACACACTTCAATTGCATTCATCAGTTATGCTAAAACTATTATGTTGCCTTGAGCCAGAACCAGAAACTAATGAGCCCGTTCATACAAATTCAGATCAATCAGACCCTTGCTTTCATTTACTCTTCCTCTTAATTCTCCTTCATTTCTTCCTGTGTCTCATCCACTCTTGAGATGGCCTGGTTAGCACTGCTACCTCACAATGCCAGGGACACAAGTTCAATTTTGGCTTTGGGTGATAGTCTTTCTGGAGTTTGCACATTGTCTGTGTAGGTTTTCTCTGGATGTTTCTTCCCACAGTCCCAAGATGTGTAGATTAGATTGATTGGCCATGAAAAATTATCCCTTAATGTCAATGGGATTAGGAGGATAAATGTATGAGGTTACAGGGACAGGATTGGTGTCATGCAGACTTCATGGGCCAAATGGTCTCCTTTTGCACTGTAGATACTATATGTTCAACATAATGAAGTATACTGTTATATATTAATGTGTACACTCTAAATGTTGTGTAGCATTGTTTGACATCTTTACCTTTGCTTCTTCTGGGTCTTTGCCAGTGACTTTCCCTGCTTGACTGGCAGTTGTTATTAGGGCATCATTAATACAGAGATAGATTGAAGTCAAGCCTGTGTGATATTGCACCAACCCAGTTAATTTCTCCTTAACAAGCCTTTAACAAGTAAATAAACACATTAATGCTGGGTCAATGCTTTAAGCTACAATGTCAATTTCTCAATTCCCTGGAACAGTTTTTCAAGCATGTGGAAAGTTAACAACTCCTTCATTAAAACGAAAAAATGCTGATTGTTGTGATATTATAAGTATATTTGTGGTGATCTTTTCTTTTTCTGTGCAGGATTTCTGGCAAATTTGTGGAATATTTTTACACTAATCATTGATGATATTAAAACACAATATGACTAAGGACATTGGGCAGAAAATCCTGCCCATTCTACAAGAATAAGCCACAGAGTGGGAATTTTGCATTGAGTGATTCACCTCCTAACTTTCTACATTCAAGGACAAGTCAAGAGTATTCTGCACTCACTTGGAAAATGCAGCTTTAACAACACTCAAGAATCTTAACATCTTAAAGTTAAAGCAGGCTTCTCCAACCACTACCTCAATCCTTCATTCCCTTTGCATAGTAGCAGCATTTTGCATCATCACAAGAAGCACTTCACTAATTTACGATGGTTTCTTTAACAGCATCTCTCAAATCTGTGAGCTTTACTATCTAGAAGAACAAGGGCAACTGGCACATGGGAACACTACCCCCCAAGTTCCCCTCCAAATCATACATCATGTTGATTTGGCACCAAATCACTAATCTTCCATCAGCACTGTGCGAGTAATTCTGCCACGTGGATTGTAGTGGTTCAAGAAGATGTCTCACAATCACCTCTTCATGGGCAATGAGGAATGGACAATGAAAAATATCTTTGCCAACAATACTGACATCCAGTGAAGGAGTTAAAAAATTCCCTTCTTTCCACCAGCACAGATCATTTATTTTTGTCATTGTAGAGTTATAGATCTACACAGCTCATAAAGAATATATATGCCTGTGCAATAGATAACTTTTTATTTATACAAAGTTTCAGTGCTGTTCTTGCTGCAGATTTATACTAATCCATCCAACATTCGTTTACCTTTTCGATATTATAATAATTTCTTTATCTTTAATGAATTCTATTGTTTTGTTTTCCCTTCAGCAAGTTTCTTTCCAACTCTGATTTGGACTCTTTTTGTTTCATTGATCAGTTGTCATGCTCCATCACTAAACCATCCACTCTATTGATTTGCTATAATACATTTCTCATGACTTCAATGTTCACTCAGCAAGTATTAACTGGAGTGATTTTTTTTTTCTTTTTTATGCAACCATTGCCTTTTGGAACCTTGTATCTATTTTACTGCAACTCCTTCTGTAGCACACAACTTATTACATGATAGTGTTTTACTTTCATCTACTTCTCATTGGCACAGCCCTCCTAAAATTGTATTTTTCTCCCAGTAAATGTTGATAGTAATTGGGCACGGGATTTAATTACTCAGGACACCGTGGTGAAGGGATAGGGCACATTGAAACTGAGCTGAAAATGAGACAAAATTACATCCAGAAGATAGCAAGAAATAAGATTTAAAAAAAGCATAATTGACATGGGGAAAAGATTTATGTACTTCCAGTGAGTTGTAGTGTAGTTGCTGTACATAAACTCCAGCTGATAACATGCGTTATAACAATCTGCATGTAAATCAGCTGTAACTGTGGTAAATAATGATGCTTTCTTTTTTGCTCAAATCTGTCATTTTGGACGTGAGTTCCTTTGTTTCTTTCCTGTCTGTTACTATTATTTACTGTCCTATTACTTTGTTCCCCAGTCCTTATCTTTTACTTTCAGTTCATTTCTAAATGTTCTGATTCACACTCTGAACTCACTCCAGCATGGGCCTGTTAATCCTTCGTCAGTTACTACTGCCCTGCTAAGCTTCTCTGCTTATGGCATTGTAGTCTTTGATCTCTATTGGGTCCATTGCCATCTTTCTTTCTGTTTGATTCAGGTTATGTGCACAGTGCTGGTAGCTCAGTCTAAGCAGTGGTTGATTGATTTCTTCTGTTACAACCACAGATGTTAGTTGCCAACCAAGAAAAATCCCAGAGGGAAACTTGTCTAACTGATCATAACTTTTTTTTAGTTCTAAAAAAGATCAAAAAAAATTACTGATCCCAAAAGTATACAATTTCAATAACATTCATGAAAAAATTTTGTTAACAATAAGAAAACAAAAACTTAACCACACAATATCAAGTTTCTCAATTAAAGTTGTCTTATAACACTCCCCCCGCAAACCAAAGAAATCCATTAAAAGCCCAGTAATATTCCTCAAGGCAAACAGCTATTATTTTAGATAAAATATGTCATATAACTTCTCAAACTGGGGATCGAATAGATGATGCATATTTAAAATAGATTTTAAATATCCATATTTAAATGCTACTTTAAATGTGCATAATGTATTAAAATATGCATATTTAAATACTACTTTAAAAATGCTTATCAACTATGCAACCTTTCTGGCCATGATTCAGTTTGCACCATTGGAAAGGGATCGGAACAATTGCAAACTGTTTGATTCCAAAAAAAAACACTTTTGCTGTTTTCTGGAATTGGCACAATCTGCACAGACACAGTGAGGTCAAAACATTGCCAGCACTATTCCTCAAATAGATTGTAAAAATAACATTCAGCCTCACACTTCTATTAATTCTTGATCACTTTTTCAAATCCCCACTCTATATGAACTCAATGGGGCATTCTCCAATGTGTCTCCTCATTCCTCAGCAAGTTTTAAACTCACTTTCTTGTCCACTCTCTCAAGAGCAATCTCACACTCATAATTTAACCCAAAACAAATAAGCAAGTATTTAATATTCAGTCAAAGCATAGATCATAGGAAAGATTTTCTCTTCACTCATATACTTGATTAGCTACAACATCTTCCATATTGCTCTCCCTAACATACTTTGAAATAGGACTTGGCACACCATGACACTTAGCAACAGTGGGTCACTTTCTCAGGGCATCTCTTGTACAATATGATGTAACTGATGTAACTTGAGTAGAGATTTAATAGGAATTTTGACATATGACAGATGTAGATGGAGTTAATTCAAAAAAAGTGTGAGCTGATGCACTTTGGCAGAAGGAATAGGGAAAGGTCCAAAGTAAACTATGGTTCTGTGATTCTTTGATACTTGCTTCCCACCTCCTGATAAGAGTCTGAAATTAGACCATCCCCTGCAATTGGATTATCCATTTCTGCCCTACCAACCTGCCTTCCCCTGCAATATCATCGACTGGATTGGACGAACCTTATTGATGTCTGGTATAGGTTAATGTCAGTTGGACCATTCAATTTTATATATATATATAATTTCTCTGGCAGTTTGACGCAATATAGTGACTTGCTGAACCATTACCAGCAGCAGTCAGTTATCAATTACATTTCTGTGAGTCTGGAGCTACATGTAGATCAGACTAGGTAAGAAGAGCATTGTTTCTTTCTTAAAGGGCATGAGTAAATCAAATGGGTTTTTAAGACTATCTAGTAATTCCATAGCCACCATCTCTGCTGTTAGCTTACTTTTTATTCAAAATGTATTTAATTGACTGGATTTAAATTCCCCAGCTGCCTTGGTGGTATTTGATCTCTTGTTTTCAGATCATTAATCCAGGCCTGTAAATTACTATCCATAACGACTATACGACTGTTTCCCAGCATTTCATCATCAAATTCCAACAATCAAAATTGAATGCCGAAAGCAGATTTCTTCATCTCACCGACATCTATCAGGCCAACCTATTGCTGAAGATTTGACTTTCAAAAATGGGTTTCACTATTTGTTGAATCAAAAGCAATGGACTGAGGGTTAGAATGCAGCAATTGACAGCAGAACGAGAGTTATTTGCTTCTCATTTACTGATCTAGGCAGACCACTTCACATTGTACATTTCCTCTTTCTGAATTGACAATTCACACATCTTTAACCTGTGATTATCGCTCTCTCCACTTGCACTGTCTGCACGTGTAAGGATTTGATTCCTGTGGCAACCATTATCTTGCAATCGTGTCTCTATCTATATATTGTGAAACGTACCTCACTGTTACCTGACGAATGAACAGCACTCCAAAAGCTCATGGTTCCAAATAAACCTAAACACTGATTTTGAGATCCCTGCTGCTCAGTTTCAGGAAGGAAAACAATTTACTCAGTGCATGGCCTCGTCAACCCTCAACTCCTTTTTCTTTTTTTAAAAATTAATTCTAAATTCATCTTTTGCCCTTCCTCTAATCTTTCCTCAAGCTTGGTCTAAACTCTGCAGCATCTTCCACATTTCTTCTCGTAAGTCTAATTTCATCATGAAGGTATTGATCCCTTCACTCATTGTTGATCCAAATTCCAACAATTCAACAGCTCACTATCCTTCAACATCATTCCTATTGCTTCAAGAACAGGAGTATGGGATAAATCTGATGGATAATTGAATGCTTCTTTTAAAGAGCTGGTATAGCATGATGTGCTAAATGGTGCATATGATTCAATATTAGAAGAAGAAGTTCTACAGCACAGAAAGAGGCCACTTGGCCCATTGAGTCTGGACTGACCACAATCATTCCCAGGCCTTATAGCCGAACATATTTAGCCATTAGTCCTGCTAATCTGTACATCTCAGGACACGAAGGGGCAATTTTAGCATGGCTGATCAACTTAACATACACATCTTTGGACTGTGGGAGGAAACTGGATTACCCAGACGAAACCCACACAAACACAGGGAGAATGTGCAAACTCCACACAGACAGTGACCCAAGCTGGGAATCAAACCCAGGTCCCTGGAGCTGTGAAGCAGCAGTGCTAATCACTATGCTACCGTGCCACCCAAAATATTCTATGGCTTTACTAAATTGCTTCCTTGTGCAACTCAAGGATTAATTAATGGAGTATTTATCTTATTAGTATTCATTAGATTGTCTCCAGAATTTCTTTTATTCTTTTGTGGAATGTGAGCATTGCTGGCAAGGCCAACATTTCTTGCTCATTTTGAACTGTTCTTGAAAACGTGCTGGACTGCTGTAGTCCGTGTGTTGTACGGATAACCACACTACCTTTGGAAGGGAGTCTTAAGGTTTTAATTCAGTGACAGTATAGGGGTGGTTATATAGTTCCAAGACAGAAAGGTCCTTGGCTTTAATTTGCTGTTGGTGGTGTTCCCATGCATCAGGAACACTTGTCCTTCTAGATGATAGAAGTCACAGATTTGGAAGGCTGTTGAAGGAAGGCAAGTTAATTCCATCTTGTATTTGGTACATTCTGCTGCCATTCGGTGGTGGAAGGAGTGAAAGCTTAATGTGGTGGATGGTTTGCTGATTAAGCATGGGAGGTTTTGTTCTGGATTATTTCAAGCTTCTTAAGTGATGTTGGAGCCACACTCATCCAAGTAAGTGCATTGTATTCCATCACATTCCTGACTTGTACTCATTAGATGGTGGATGATATTTGAGGAGTTAGGAGGTAAGTTACTCATTTCAGAATTCCCAGCTTCTAATCTGCTCTTGTTAGAATGTTATTTATATGGCTAATCCAGTTAATTTTCCATAAGTTCATAAGAAATCAGAAACCTGGAAGAGAGGCCAAGAATAACTCAACCATGATTTTATTGAATGATGGAGCAGACTTAAGGAGCAGTGTGGTCCTTTCTGTCCTGATTTCTTATGGTTCTGATGTTTTCTTTCTCCCAAATGCCCGATAGCTGATTTTTTTTTTTTGGTATTACAAACAAGAATACAAAATCTTACATTGCATCAAAAGCTTTTTCATCAAATATCTGTACAGATATCCTCAATGTGCCTGCCATCCTGTATGACAGCACCAGGCCAGTTCCATTTGCACACTGAAGCTATGCAATTTCAGCTCTCTGCCACCATAACAAGTACAAATCCATTATTGTACTGTATGGCTACTCATCAAAACTCAACGTTCACAACAAAAATCATTCTGTTTATCTTTCATCATCACCTACACATCTCTGACTCTGACTGCATCTGATTGTTTTAAATCTCAGGCTGAACTCACTGATATGTTTAACATGATATTTTTTTATTCCTTGAGAGGATTTTTGCAAAGACCTCGTTCTTTTATGTCTGAAATTGATTTCTCTATGACTCTAATTTCTCCCTTCCACATTTACCCACACTATTCTCAAATCCAAAAATGAATTGAGAAAATTTGTTTTCATTCTTTCATCTTTTACAAACACCAGTTAATCCAGAATTCTGATGCTTGTGCCCTTCTTCACATCAACTCTACCACATTCAGTTCTCATGAACACAGTGAGCCTTTCCAACCATTCCTGCCTGTGGGGTCTCCCACTCCTGCTGACAATGATTCATTGCCATGGATTCCCCACAATGGAGGGAACCCCATTGACAGAGGCAGGACCAGAAGACCTCATCAGCAGCCAATGGCAAGCTATCTCAATCACCACAACTTCCAGCTGTTCGCTCTCCGATGTCATGTCATTTAATCTGGATTTTATTTTCACAACATGAAGGTAGACAAATTGCCAGATGGGATATATCCCAGGTTACACAGGAGACAAGGAGGGAAATAATTGGAGTTTGAACAGATATCTTCACATCATCTTTGACCTCAGGATGAGGTTCCAGAGGACTTGAGAGTAGCCAATATCATTCCTTTGTTTTAGAAAAGAAGCAGGGAAAATCCCGCAAATTATAGCCCAGTCAGCCTGACATCAGTGGTGGAGAAGCTCTTGGAAAAGATACTGAGGGACAGGATATGCACATTTGGAAGAAAATGGACTAGCTAGTGACAGGCAGCATGGTTTTCTATGGGGAAGGTCATGTCTTACCAACGTGATTGAGTTTTCTGAAGACATGACAAAAAAAAAATTAATAAGGGAAGGGCTGTGGATATAGTTGATAGGTAATTTAATACAGCATTTGACAAGATCCCACATGGCAGATTGATACAAAAACTAACATTATATGGGATTCAGACATGACGAGATGGATACAGAATTGGTTTGGTTTTAGAGGACAGAAAGTAGCAGTGGAAGGATGTTTTGCAGAATGGAGATCTGTAGCTAGTGGTGTTCCACAGGCATCAGTGCTGGAACCTCTGTTTATAATATATAAATGGCCTGGGGGAAATTTTTCCCCAGATCGTTTATATATACTACAAACAACAGAGGTCCCAGCACTAATCCCTGAGGAACTCTATTAACTACAGAATTCCATTTGAAAATCACTGTTTTACTGCTACTCTCCGTCCTCTAAAACCAAACCAGTATTTTTTCTAATAAGTTTGCGAATAACCAAAAAATTGGCGGAGTTGCTGATAGTGTCAATGATTGCCAGAGAATACAACAGATCAAAATAGGTTGGAAGATGGAGTTTAATCCAGACAAATGTGAGGTGATGCATTTTGGAGGATTAAATTTATATATGAATTATCCTGTAAATGGAAGAATCCTTCAGAATATTATCATACAGAGAGGTCCACAATTCCCTAAAAGTGGCAATACAGTTGACCAAGATGATTGAGAAGGCAGATGGTATGCTTGCCTTCATCAGCTGGAGCACTGAGTACAGGAGTTGGGAAATCATGTTGCAGCTTTCTGAAACTTTAATTAGGCTGCATTGGGAGTATTGTGTGAGGTTCCAGTCATCACATTATCAGAAGGATGTGGGAGCCTTGGAGAGAGTGCAAAGAATGTTCACCTCAATATTACCTGGGCTCAAAGGTGTTAACCATGCGGAGAGATTGAATAAACTAGGTTTATTGTTTTCACTGGAAAATGGAAGCTGAGGAAAGACCTGATGGAGGTCTACAAAATTACGAGAGACACAGACAGGGTGGATAGCCAGAGATCTTTTCCAATGCTGGAAGTGTCAATTACCAGGGGGCACAGGTTCAAGGTGAAAGGTGGAAGGTGGAAAGTTTAAGGGTGATATGCAGGAAAGGTTTTTCAAGCAGATACTTTTCTTTGTTTCTTGTTGAAGCTGTCGTCCTTGCACCTTCCATTCTTTTGACTTTGAACTAATGATTATCCCTCCCACCTTCCGTTCTTAAGTTCCTCTTTCAGGTACTCTATCTCTGCTGTCTAAAATTATTGTTCTGTTACCTTTCTCCCAAAATGTTTCCAAAGCACCTTTAAAGACTATTTCTGCCCTCATATGCAATTAAAAACATCAAAGTCGCACATCTTGCAGGGAGTTTCAGCTTAGGATAGCATATTAGTAATTCAGCTTAATGCCATGTGAAACTTTCCAACCATTATGCTTAAATGGCCAGAAAATTATTGTGATGTGCGCATGTGCTGCGCAACGTGCAGCCGTGTTAACCACTGTGCTCCTATACACAATGGCATGCTGGTACAGTGGTTAGCACTGTTGTCTCACAGCACCAGGGACTCGGATTCAATTCCGGCCTTGTGTCACTGTGGAGTTTACATGTTTTCCCCATGTGTGCGTGGGTTTTCTCTGGGTGCTCCAGTTCCCTCTCATGCTTCAAAGATATGCAGGTTAAGTTGATTGGCCATGCTAAATTGCCTCTTAGTGGGATTAGCCTGGTAAGAATGTGAGGTTAAGGTGGTAGAATCCAGGTGGGATTGTTTTTAGTGCAAATTGATGGGCTGAATGTCCTTCTTCTGCATTATAGGTATTCTATGATTCCATGATTCTATGACCAGGATATCCAAAATGTGGTCCCAGCAATCACCCTCCCACAAGTGCGAACATGACCCCTTTTGCCATTTATGCCCCTTCCCAATAATGTCAAACTTTCTCGGGACAGCACTTTGATGTGAAGATTGCAATTTGAGTGCAAGTTATTGTTGTTGATCTTATGTACTTGAGTAGTGTGGTCAAGCCAATTTACAACATTCTGAATACCTTCCACGTGTTCCTGGGGGTTTCATTTCTGAGAAGCTGAAGCTATCTAATTAGTAGACTGCTAATGGATCCAGCTGAGAGCATCTTTTCCTGTATTTCGTTAATAAATACAAATTCTAGACCAATCATTTATGTATGTGTGTGTTATCTGTTTTTTGATGCAAAGTAATTACTTTCAACCTTTGCCTTGAGGTGGTCAGTCATTAACACAACCACATGTTTTGCAGTGTTATTAGATAGCTGTACCTTGCAATTTGCAATAAAATGCCTTTCATTTTGCTTTCATTATTCTCAGTGGAATCCCAGCACTTAATGACTAACTTCATGTACTCAGGAACAAATTTGATTATTATCCTTAATTAGTTTCCAGTCAATGAAAAAGACTCAATGATTTTGTGACATTACTTCCTGATCATGTTTGTACCATGTTGATATAAGATCGTCATTTCACTCTCACTGCAAAACAATTGAATCTTTTTGCAGTTACAGGGAATACACTGGAAATATTTGATCAGAATAAAGCAGTTCATTAGGAAGGAAACATTGATGGAGTACCATTCCTATATCCAATCCATTTACTCTGTCTACATTTCCCACTGCCTCAGAAAAGCAGCCAGCATAATTAAGGACCACACACACCCTGAATATATTCTCTTCTGTGTTTTTCTATCAGGAACCAAATACAGAAGTCTGAGCTCATGTATCAACCAACTCAAGAACAGCTTCTTCCCTGTTGCCATCAGACTTTTGAATGAACTTATACTAATTTGATATTTCTCTACACCCTAACTATGACTGTAGCACTGCCTTTTGTATTCTCTCCTTCTCCCCTATGTACTCTATGAACAGTATGCTTTGTCTATATAGTGCACACAAGATAATATTTTTCACTGCATACCAATACATGTGACAATAAGTAATCAAATCAAATATTCTAAAAATCACAGAAGCTTAAGCGTTTCTATATGATAACAATTTCATGACAAGGATCAAACAATTTTCTGGAAGAACTAGTTCAAAATCTTGAACCTCCCTTCCTAACAGCATATTGGTGGTTCAAGAAATAAAGAGATAGATGGTTAAATTATTGATGTTTCAATTCCACATTAGCTTGTTGTCAAAGGGAGTAGAGGACAAAGAATTAGATCACCATGTGCAGAAGCTCTGAGGTGGTTAACCATCTGTTGAAGAATGTTGTTGAGACAGCTGACAATGCCCTTGAGAGGTAGTCAAGGCCTACCAAGCACAAGTCAACGAGAAAAAGGAAGAACAGTTTACAAAAGCTCCACAGAAAGATCAAAGCCAGAGTATTGGGTAAAAGTATTGCAGAAGACACCATATATAACGAAAGGAAACAAGACCAAAGTCTTGTGAGGAAAAGCAGTGCTCTAACTACAAGAAGTTCAACAACAAGATTGTTATTGGAGAAATGTCAGACAATGATTCTGACTAATGACTTTATACCTTAGAGCAGGTTAGTACCATAAAGTCTCAAGATTAAATATGGTTTGTGACTGTTGGAATGAAGATTATAGAAAGAGAGCATCAAATTAATTTGAAGTCTCAGATAGACATTGGTGTTCTAACATCATGCAGATCTTTGCAGATCTGTGTGAAAATGTTCCTGATGGTGACCCACAGATGAAGCTGTTGAAGGTAAAGTTGAAATTCTAGGATGAAAATATTTATCCCAACAGAATAAACTAAGCTGAGAGTCCAGTGCAATGGGAAAAACAAAACTACAGCTCCAGATAATGGGCACTCAGCAAAACATCTTCACTTCAGCTGAAACAAGTCAAAAGCTTGAATTGGTAACTCTTCATGTACCTAAAGACTTGCAGTGTTTCATTTCAGACCAAGCTACTGACTGCTGAACAGATTCTGACAAATTACAAAATGTCTTTTCACAGTCTTGGATGGCTTCCTGTTGAATATAATCTTGAAATAGATGAAATTTAAAATGCTCAGATTGAAGTTTCACAGCCTAGGAGCTGAATTACACAGAAGCTAAGCTGTCCAAATTGAAGTGTCATACCTTCTCTGTAACAATACTGTAACAAGTGAAAATGTTTATCAGTTTGCAGATCTTCAAAGGAGTCAGTATCTGCTATTTCAGCATGACCAGGCTAATCTTCATCTGCAACGTGTCTCATAACATTCTGCTTTTCAACCTTCACTAGAGGATGAGCAAGACCAGATTTTTCCATAACAAATTCCAAAGATGAGATATGGGGATATGCAACGCAAATGAAGGATTAGCAGAAGTCAATTTTTCATCGAATGAGAATGGGCGAAAAACCAGGATTTAATTGGCAAATATGTGTGCAAAGGGAAGGATTAGAAAAAAACACTGGTTTCTGATTTGCTGTAATTGACAATAATTGTAACTCATTAAAGGCCTTGCATTTGATATGCATGGTGTCAAGCGCTATTTGTACCCAAGTCAGCTGAGAATCCTAAAGATGCTGGTACCCAGGATCTCTGACAAGAGCTTCTTACAAGTAAATTCTTAGCTGCCCTTAAAGTCCAGCTTGAATGACAAGATAGAGGAGTTTGAAAAATAGCAGTCATCAAGCAAGTGACAACTTGTATTGGTGATTGGATTATCAACATGAAAGCAGTGAAAAAAATCCCAGAAAGCTGAGAGTATGCATAGATTCGAAGGACCTCAATAAAATTCTAAAAAGGTCTTACTACCCCCTCCAACCATTGAAGAAAATTTGCCACAACTTTTTTAGGTAAAGGTTTTTACTATGCCAGGTGTGAAGGATGGATACTGGCAATTGAGGTTAGATGACAGCAACACAATTTGTGTTCTCTGGATGCTTTTTGGGAGGTGCAGATGATTTTTCATGCTATCTGACATTTCCACTGCTCTGGAAGACAATTGATGCGGTAAGCAAGAGCTAGTCAATGGTCTTCTGGGATTGGAACTGACCATTGATGATCTGTTAATCCATGGATGTGGAGGTAGAACAAATGAAACCACTTTCCTATGATCAGACTCTAATCAGACTGCTAGAGAAATCTCACCAGATGATTGTGAAGTAGAACAAGAAAAAACTGCAACTAAAGATGACTGAGATCAAGGACATGCATTGACAGCAAAATAACTTCGCCCTGATCCCGACAAGTACAAGCTATAGCAGAGATGCAAAAATCAATGGTTACGAAGGTGATACAATAGTTTATAGAATCTGTGAATAACAGCCAAGTTCTTGGCCACTTTCATTGCTTGTGAACCTTTATACAATCTCACAGTAAAGTATGCTCTGTGGTGTTGAGGCACAGGACGAGAGGCAACTTTCACTCACATTGGCACAGGGTGATGTGAATGTTAGTGCAGATATGGGGGGTGGGGGGAAGGGAGGTGGGAGAGGGGATAATGGCACTGTGAAGAATTTTGAGTATAAAATCCTAGGCTGATACACCAGTACAGTACTGAGGAAAGATTACATTGTCAGAGATGCCATCCTATAGATAGGATGTTAACCTAAGGCCATTTCACTCTCTCATATAGAGGTAAACATGCTAATGGAATCATTTTGAAGAAGTGCAGGGGAGTATCATGTGCAATATTCATCCCTCAAACAGCATCATTGATGATCTGGTCATTGCTGCTGTAGGAGCTGGCTTTGTATGAATTGGCTATCATGTCTTCTATGTTACACCACTGGCTACATTTCTAAACTATTTCATTGGCTGTAAAGCATTTTGGGTTGCCCTGGGATCATGAAAAGTGTTGCATACATATAATTAACAAAGAGCAAACATTTACCATAGTCACCGGTGTAGGATACTGCTGTGATTTGGATCAGAGTCATGTTGGTACTGCGCGGGACTGAAATCGAATTGGGAGGATTCAAAGGTGGACTTTGAAAGCAATAGCATATATTACTTCACATAATGAAACACAAAATAGCCATTGCTGGTCAAGAACAGATCATATCAGAGAAATACATGCCCTGTGCAAGCCCAATTAATCATTCAACTTAAAAATCAAATTATTTGTTCAGGTCAGCAAAGTTAAAGTAAACCCATCCTTATTGGTTTAGCAATGCGTTTGAAAAATATTCATGAAAAAGCGGTCTGAAATTATTTCTATGGATATGATTTGAGCAGAAGATGCTATGGGATGGCATTTAATCTCATAATAAAAGTTAGAACTATTTGTTTAAGCTAGACACAGGAATACATTATATTGTCACAACACAATCAGTTTAGAAGAAACTAAATACAAAATCAAGCAAACTTGATTCAAAGCTGAGTGATGTGTTCTGTCAAAATATTGAGACAGTGGAAAATATAAAATTATCTGTGCTGATAAAGAAAAATCCAGAATCTGTTAATGGGCACATTGGAATTTGAAAATGCCAACTGTTAGAATTGATCAAAAACATTAATGTATTCACTAACAATAAATGTCTAAAAGTGTTAGAGAAGTATGCTTATGAAATGAAGGATCTGGAATGCAGAAAACAGAGCAAATAAAGTCTGACCCTCAGCCAGTCAATTAAGAAAGTGTGAGACTCATTTGATGTTTAAGTCCGCAATGAGCTGGGTTCAATAAAGAGACCTAATATCAAAATGAAAAGCCACACCAGTCAATAGCCAAGCTCTGAATGAGTTGAAATATGTCTTAGAACTTAAATAAAACATTGGAAAGAATCTGACCCTGTATAAACTTATGAGGATAGAAGTATCATCATTATTTAACACTACTTTGTACACCCAATTGTGGCAACTGGAAGGTTTGTCAAAACTTGTGCATTTTCCTTCAGTTCTTTTGGCAGATGTTTATCCACCAGATTGCCCTCTTGCTCTACACATTTTTCGATAGATGCCAGATGACCCAAAAGGAGATGAAGTCATTCTAGATTATATTGGTTCAGAAATGAAGTGGGGGAAATCATACAGACAGAGAAGCAGAGTTTTGAGTGGGATATTTGAAAGTCCCTTTTCCCTCACAAGTTCAGGAGCAGGCTGTAGGTTCAGCTAGGTCTCAACTAAAGCAGTAGTGATGGGAGGGATTGGGGGAGAGGGGTGAAAGTTGGGGGGAGATGGGGATGAGGTGGAGCAAAATGGTCTGAGCCCTGATCACAGAGCAAGCACAGGGATCCAATCCTGAGCAGGGAGTCCTGGATTTGATTTTTGCTCTAGGAGGATGTTCCAATCCCAACGGATCTAACTCTAAATCCAGATTGTGGGAGGGCAGATGTCAGGTGTCTGGTGTTAGGGTGGGATTGGGGACCGGGGGCAGGGCAGTGGATGTTGGAGTCTGCTTCCTGAGCTTGGGGTCTTTGTGTAGTGCAAGGAATAGTCAGATAGAAAGGAGCTTTCAGGTTGGGTTTGCCATTGACAGGAGTCTAGGATAATTTCAATTTGAAGGAGACCTGCTGAGGAGTCAGGAACATTTCGACAGGTGAGTTTTCAATCGTTTGACAGCCTCAACCATCATTATTGGATGTTTTATTGTAAAAGTTGCTGTGGTTTGTGATAATATTGTGCCTTTAAGATATGCATTTTAATCTTGTTCACTGCACAAGTTTTTTCAAGCAAGTCTGGCCTTTTACTTGACACTGTGCTGTCTGTACTAATGTCGTCTAATAGTTGTTGAAGCAATATAATGGGCATCTTGTTTATTTTTAACTTGCCCTGAACCAGTGTCTTGGAGATTTATGATTCTTTTTTGCATTATTGATTTTTGACTGTTTTGCAGGTCTATGGACAGGTCAGGTCTTTTTTTTTCACATAGAGAACAATCCAAAGTGGTTTTACTTCCATTTTGGTGGACCACAGACTGAAAATGTGTTTCTGTTTCTCTCCCGAGTGTTGGAAATTCTGTGGTCAGTGGTTGGATGGCTAGAAATTAAAGGCAAATGTCTCTCAAAGTGTGCTGAAAGTTCTAGGGTAGGAAAGCCTCAGAAATTCATTTCCACATCTAAATGATTAATTCACAGCAGGTATTGCAAAGCTGCAAGATCCAGCATCACATGAGCATACTTGCTTTGAGTGCTAAACCTAAAATGTGATGCATGTTTGTAGGGATGTTGCGTTGGAAAAACATATTTAGCTATTAAGGTTTATACAATATCATGGTTCTTTTTTATAATTGGTAAATGTTCTTACTGATTTTTCTTATTATGATTCAGCTGTATTCTTAAATAAACTTTGTTTGATAAAATATCCCTAGTGGGCCACTTAAATCATGCCTAGAATGAAACATTCCATGTCTACCTGTGCCAGTTTTAAAGTGCAAAATATATGTTCTAGACTATCTTCATAAGATGCCTTGGTGTGGCTGACCTGAATTATAACAGGTTTAACAGCTGTCATTGACCATAAGGTGTCACAGTGGTTAGCAATGCTGCCTCACAGCACCAGGGACTCGGGTTCAGTTCAAGCCTTGGATTACTATCTGTGTTGCACATTCTCCCCATGTCTGCGAGGGTTTCCTCCAGGTGCTCCTGTTTCTTTCCACAGTCCAAAAATGTGCGACTTAGGTTGATTGGCCATGATAAATTGACGCTAGTATCAGTGATTAGCAGGATAAATATGTAGTGTTACAAGTGTAGAACTTGGGTAAAATTGTGGTCAGTGCAGACCTGATGAACCTGGCTTCCTTCTTCAGTGTAGGGATTCTATGAGACTCTGCAAAGTTATGTTGCCCATATCACTCTGGGCAGCATTGTGTAAGTATCATTGGTAAAAATGGTATTTTGTGTTTTTTAAACTGAGAGAAATGGTGCCTGGGAACTCTAGTGAAATGATGTACATGTACACAGCCCTTTAAATTTGTAAATAAGGAGTAGCTTTCACTCAGAGAAGCATTTATCCTTCAGAAATCAGTTCATTCAAGACGCAGTACACACAGATAAGCTGCAATAGGCATGGTGCCAGAGGAACAGTGAGATAACCACGGCTATCATCAATAACTAGCAATGCTCCCTTGTACTTTGTTAAATGCACCAGTGTAGTGAAATTGGATAGCTACAAACAATCTTTTATAGTTCTTCAATGGGAAAGATGAAAGGGCTGGAAATTCAGTCTATTTGTCCCCAAACTGGTATATCTGTGATCTGCACACTTTGTTTATACTAGTCTATAATGAATTATAACTATTAAAGCTGAGTATATTCATGTACGATGGTGAGATTTTGTGGAATTGCTGCCCTGACATTTTAATTTGCCTGCAGGTGTCCTTTCAGCAGATGACCAAATTCCACACAGGCACCCTACTGAGTTAAAAGAAGCAGAGCCATTGTCTCCTTCATTCATATTAAGGATGCCAAAACCTGCCAACGTGGTTGGCAATGCAACAGCAGGTGATGAAAAGATAGTTCTGGGGCTCGCTGGTCTCACTGATATGCCAACTTTCATATTTTTCATCTTCAACCATGCTTTTGGGATGTTACAAAAATCAGCCAGCATAATTACTTTGATTTTGATTTGACAAGCTCTCTGGAATGCTGCCATTTTCATATAGGTATCATGGCTCCCTGATTCACCATGAAAGCTTGTTTATCATTAGCCATCTTGCTTTATTATCTGTCCTGTTGTGCTGTTATGTCTCAGTAATAGTGATTGTGCAGTGAGTTGTTGTCTACCTGGAACATTTAAGTTTTGAAGAGAACCAGAGAAAATTACAGCTCAGAAACAGAGCCTTTTGGCCCTTCTTGTTTGTGCCAAACTATTTTTTACCTAGTTCCACTGACCTGCACTTGAACCATATCCCTCCACACCCCTCTCATCCATGAACCCATCCAAGTTTTTCTTAAATGTTAAAAATGACCCTGCATTTATCACTTTATCTGGCAGCTTGTTCCACACTCCCACCATTCTCTGTGAAGAAGCCCCCCCCCCGCTAATATTCTCTTTAAACTTTTCTCCTTTACCTTTAACCCATGCCCTCTAGTTTTTTTCTCCCCTAGCCTCAGTGGAAAAAGCCTGCTTGCATTCACTCTATCTATACCCATCAAAATCTTATACACCTCATTCAAACCTCCCCTCGTTCTTCTACACTTCAGGGAACAAAGTCCTAGCCAATTCAATCTCTCTCTGTAACTCAGCTTTTCAAATCCTGCATCATCCTTGTGAACCTTCTCCGCACTCTTTCAACCTTATTTACATCCTTCCTGTAATTAGGTGACCAAAACTATACACAGTACTTTAAATTCAGTCTCATCGATGCCTTATACAACCTTACCACAACACTCCAACTTTTATACTCGATACTCCGATTTATAAAGGCCAATGTACCAAAAGTACCCTTTATGATCCTATCCACCTGTGACACCACTTTTAGGGAATTCCCAGATCCCTCTGTTCAACTACACTCTTCAAAGTCCTACCATTTACCCTTTACGTTTTACTTCAGTTTGTCCTTCTAAAATGCAATACCTCACATTTGTCTGCATTAAATTCTATTTGCCATTTTTCAGCACATTTTTCTAGTTGGTCCAAGTCTCTCTGCAAGCTTTGAAAATCTTCCTCACTGTCCACTACACTCCAATCTTTGTATCATCAGCAAATTTGCTGATGATAATTTACCACGTTATCATCCAGACCATTGAAATAGATGACAAATAAACAACAGACCCAACACCAATCCCTGTGGCACACCACTAGTCACAGGCCTCCACTCAGAGAAGCAATCCTCCAGAACCACTCTCTGGCTTCTTCCATTAATGTGGAGATGCCAGTGTTGGACTGGGTAAATACAATAAGAAGTCTGACAACACCAAGTTTAAGTCCAACCAATTTATTTGATAGTAAACTCAGAAGCTTTCAATGTTTCCCTCTTTGTCAGGTGAATGGAGAATTCTGGTCTCAGACAGTACATATAACAGCACAGACAGTTTACAAATTACTGATTAGAATGTGAAAAGGTGTAAAGGTGTAACCCATCTCTCTTGTAAGGTCCCACCTGCCCCAGAAGAGGTCCCAATGATCCAAGAATTGGAAACCTTATTCCCCGCATCAATTCCTCAGCCACGTGTTCATCCACCCAAGCATCCTACTCTTACTCTCACTGACACGTGGTACAGGTAGCAATCCTGAGATTACTACCCTCAGGGTGCTGCTTTTTAACTTCCTTCCAAGCTCTCTATACTCTTTCTTTAGGACCTCCTCACTCTTCCTACCTACATCATTGGTACTGATGTGTACCACAACATCTGGCTGATCACCTTCCCACTTTAGAGCACTCTGCACATGATCTGAGATATCCCTGATCTGGGCACCCAGGAGGCAACAAACCACGCAGGAGTCTCTATCCTGACCACAGAACCTCCCATCTGTGCCTCTGACTATCACTACCGCTTTCCTCTTCTTCCTCCCACCCTTTTGCACTGCAGAACCACACTCAGTATCAGAGTTCGGGCTGTTGCAGTTTGCCCCAGGTAAAGCATCCCCCTCAACAGTATCCAATTCAGTACAGCTGTTGTGGAGGGGAATGGCCACAGGGGAACCCCGCTCTGCCTACCTTCTCCATTCAAATTTATTGGGGGAAAAAAAACCTTCCCAGGGCTCACTGGGGCCTACTTCCTGTTTTACACTCCCAGTTTGGAAAAAAAATCTCCAAAAAAGAAAGTAAGGTAAAGTTACCTTATATGTTCAAGCTTTTTACAATGAGTCTCCTCTTCAACTTCTCCTCTGGAAACAATGAGGTTGAACCCTCTAAGGCAAGCTCCTTTTAAAGGGAAAAAAAAAACCTTCCCAGGCCTCTCTGGGGCTACTTCCTGTTTGACGCTCCCACTTGGGAAAAAAAAACCTCCAAAAAAGTAAGGTAAAAATTCCTTTTATCTTCAAGTTTTTGTAATAAAGTTGAGTAAGTTTGTGTCATTTTTACTGGAGCAGAGAAGACTGAGGGACAACCTGCTCAAGGTGTACAAGATTCTGAGGGATACAGATAGAGTGGACAAGGAGCAGCTATTGCCCTTAGCTGAAGGGTCAGTTATATAGTTTCAAGGTAAGGAGCAGGAGATTTAGTAAAACCTTTTTACCCAGAGGGTGATGACAATCTGCAATGATTTGCCTGAGAGGGTGGTGGAAGTGGGTTGCCTCACATCCTTTAAAAAGTATGAATATTTAGCACTTCATATCATTCAAGGCTATGGGTTAAGTGCTGGCAGATGGGATTTCAGATATTTCTAATGCTCGGCGAGGACTCGATGAACGTAAGGGCCCTTTATTCAATGATTCAACCTTATTCACAATTGCTTAAAATAAAACCTGAAAGAGAGAGTTGTTGTTGCTTGCTTCTCAGCAAGGCCATATCTTGGGCAAAGGGTTGGTTGAAGTTCCTTTTATTCACCCAAAAATAGGATTATTCTCACAATTCCGATAGTGGAATGAATGAGGGAAGCTCTGAGGAAATTGTAGCACTGCTGTTAACGTGAATAATGTGTGTTTTGGATGATGGTGCAAAAAAGAATAGGTTTAAATCAGTGACCTGTATTCAAAACTGAACTGAGATGCTCTTGCAAAGCGTGAACACAGGTAAGATGGACTGAATGACCTCTGATTTGATTAGAGATTATATCTCTCAGACAGTTAGAGCTCTTTGCTTGAGAAAAAAGTATGAAGGGTAGTATTTGAGATAAGGTTTGATAGAGTAGGCACAGAGAAGGTGTTTGTGCTTATAAATGAGACTGGAATGGGAGACTATATTGTAAGATAGTGATGAGTGGATCTAATGTGGAATTCTGCAGAACCTTCTTATTCACAAAGCATTGGAATGTGGAACTTGTTGCAGTCAGCAGTGGTTAAGAACATCTTATTATATCTGCTCTCACTGCTATGGCATGCAACTTCCAACTTAAGAGTTGAAGGTCTTTAGCGTTGCTTGGCTCGGATTGTAGAGGATAATCTTGGAGATGAGTATTCTTGTATCTCTAGCTGGGATACAGCCTCACTACAGCCACAGTTGACTGTATTTGTTTGGCAGTATTATCACCTCTGTATTAGGGCTTTGTACTAGCTGACACTCACATTCTATTGGCTCTTGGTGGGAGGGATTCCTCTGGATTTTTAGACAACTTATGTGCCTTTGCCTGGTCAATCAGCAAGGTCAGTAAGAAGTCTCACAACACCAGGATAAAGGTGACTGCTATAGGAGACGTGGGACAAAATCTTACCAAAAAATGGCAAAATGTCAGGGTCTGAGTGAAAACTGACCTGTTTCTCTCCAGATCTCCTTGTACATTATGAAAAAAATAGGTGGGTATATTTCACGTTGTCATATTGATGGGCAGAATTTAAGCATGTCGGTAAAGCTGACTGCACAGAGATCAGACTGTTGCTTTTAAAGGGTGCCCCGATCAGAGAAAAAGTAATCTCCTGCCTCATCCTGCCACAGAGGTCTCAAGAGTTCCTTCCCGCTCCCTGAGATCAGAACCAGCATCTCTCCCCTCAATTCCTCCTGCACTTTGCTGGCACTGGACTGCTTTCCCTCTATCCCAACCCCCACAAATAGCCAATGCTGGTACCCACTCTTCCCTCCAACATCATTGACGTTGAAACCTCCCCTCACTCCTCCTCCCCTCACCCAAACAATCATTGCTGGCAGGCCCGTAGCTCCCACACATGATCCCACCCAGCTCAAGCCTCTCATGAAGCTCTCACCAGGATAAGCGCCAGTACTGCCCTCTGGCACAGATTGGCACTGTGCTAATCTGCCTGTGCCGGGGCAGTGCTTGGGCATGACTTAGCCCCTCTCTCCGGGGGGCTTTGCTCACACTTACACTCCCTAGGGAATCTCCTGACAAACTCTAAGTTTGGTTGAACCTGTTGTAAATCTCAATATGATATCACGTTGAAGAGGTTTGAAAATATGTCTTGGAGGGGTGGAATATATGATATTGGACAGCCAAAATCAGAGATTGCAATCTTACCGGCAAGATTGCGATTTCCAGATTTCACCACATCTAGAGCAGCTGTCACCATTCCTGTGATGGAGCGTGCAGGCTCAAGGTCACTGCCATAGCCCAACAGCGGAAATTGTTAAGATAATGAGTGTAGATGTGTTTAAAGGGAAGACAGACAAATAAATCAGGGAGAAAGATAGAAAGGAATATATCATGCTGATGGGGTTAGATGAAGAAGTATGGGAGGATGGAGCATGAACATTGGTGTGGGTTTGATGGGCAGAATGGCCTGTTTCCACGCGTATATTTCACACAATGTTAAACGTACATGAGAATTGGAAAGGCTGTATGGTAAAAATTGATAGTGTTCATTACATGGTTTGGTCTGAGAGAGACATGAGATTCTCAGCCATGTGGCTTACTCCTCACCACCCTGTGTAATGCCTAACAAGCTGTTAGCTGCTCTCATCACCTTCATGGTCAACAGTTAGGGATGGACAGCAAATGCAGGCCTTGCCAGTGATGCTTCCATGCCGAGGGTCAACAAAGTTTTAAAAAGTAACAAATGCATCAGAGTGAAGACCAAGAGTGTACAGCACTAAAGTATTGTAAAAATTAGGGAAACACAAAGAATGAACCAAACCCCAGACATTTTAAGAACTCCATTAGACATGAAATTTCTATTGAGCCTTTTGAAAATATCTACGAGGAGCAAAATGCAATCCTGGTGAAAAAGCACCAGGGAGCATTTTATATATTTTTTCACATGAATTCTCCAGCTGTAATGAGGCTGCCACACCACATGTGCCTCTGGAGCCTGAAAACCATGGGGAGTTGAGAGTTTACTTGTTGAACCTTGATGAGAATGTATTTGTCGATCAGAATCAGTTGCACAAACCAAAGAGAAATCAGCGGCCTAGATGCCCTATAGGGGAAGGACTTGCTGATTTATAATGTTGGGTAGGGAAGGCAAATGGAATCTCTGTTTAAATGTGTCATCTTCATGGAAAGGAATGATTTCCACCAACCCAGAATGCAAATAGGCTGACCATGGGGTTAAAATTGACCCAAAAATGTGTTGGTTCTCAATGCCCTACCACCAGGGCTGTCTTTACACAATCTGTTCGTGCTGGGGCCTCATTAGTACATGCAGATGTTGCTCCATTAAGATTCGGTTAGCATTATAAACACCACCAAAGCAGGATGAGATTCATGGCTGTCCTGCTCTCTGTATCTGCTCTGCAGGTAAAATGAGTGTCCCTTTCTGTGAAGGATTGTGTGTGTTCATGGTTCTCAGCTTTCCCTCATATCAGCTCGGAGATGCAACAATAAGAGTTGGTGAAGGTGGGAGGCCTCACATCCTTTAAAAAGCACCTGGATGAGTACTTGGCATGTCATAACGTTCAAGGCCAAATGCTGGTAAGTGGGATTAGGTGGACAGGTCAGAGTTTTTTATGTGTCAGTGTGGACCGCTGGGCTGAAGGGCCTCTTAGAATCATAGAATCCAATAATGCAGAAGGAGGTCATTTGACTCATCAAGTCTGCACCGACCACAATCCTACCCCGTAATCCAATGTATTTTCCCTACCTGGTCCCCCTGAAATGAAGGGTTGATTAAATATGGTGAATCAATCTAATTTGTACGTCTTTGGACTGTGGAGGAAATTAGAGCACCCGGAGCAAAGCCACACCAAAATACGAAGAACGTGCAAACTTTGCACAGGCAGTAACCCGAGGCCAGAATTGAACCTGGGTCCCTGGTGCTGCAAGGTAGCAGTGCTAATCACCGTGCCACCATACCGCCCACTCGAGTATTCTGTGATTCTCTGAACCACACTCCATGGGGTACTGGTGATTAGCCTCTAGTTCGCCCAGTCTTCATAGCTTTTGGACAAAACTTCAAATGGCTAATGCCAGGGGGCACAACATGTTAAACCCACCAAATGCCAACTCACCCATTATCCACCTGAAACTCCCTTACCTGTTACAATCTCTCCACAATCTCTAAAAACGATTGTTGGCTCTTATTTTGTGTTGACAGCACTCTAATTTGCATCTAATGCAAGAAGAATAGAGTTAAATCAATTATTATATAACCCTTAAGAAAATATCCATCAATTAGATCAGTGTCCTTATTGGCTTTGATTTTTCACTCTGGAGGATATTAGATTTCATACAGATTTATTAACAGTTGATCTTACAATGTGGCCTTTAAATAATGCTTGATACTTTTTCATTCTAATTATTTAATTGATCAACAATTTAATGTTGAACTCAGTAACTGAGGTGCTGCTGTTCACAAATTTATGTAAAGTAGCTTGTACTCTCTGTATGCAAGGCCCAGGGCTCTGAGCCTGAGACTAGAGGTGTGTTTGAGGGTAACGGAATAGTAATTCATTTGAGAAATTAAACCTTCATTTCTCACTGTCTCATCCTTCAATCTTGGCCAGGTTTTGGACGCGTTATCAAGTAAATTGAATCAATAATGTCAGAACTGTAATTTTAATTCTTTTATTATTATGGAGCGATGCTAACTGATTAGCTATCTTTCCTACTGAGCAGATTGGTATTGTTAAATCACAAAAGCAGCATAAATAATGGAAGTTGCTATCTGTTCCAAAAACTCACGAGGATGAAGTTCTGAAGTAAATAAAAAAGAAGTTTTCCACTTGGGTGCAATAATTTGATATTCTGCTGTTTTTATTTGCTTCATTGTATATTCTGTTAGACTGTACACAAACACTGAACAAAAGAGAAACAAGTATCTTTTATGCTTCTTTTTAAAACCTGCACATTTTTTCAAATTAGCATTCCTAAAAATATGCTGGTTGACTTTCCGCAATAAACCTTTAAGCACTACTAAGTAAATGGCTTTTGAATACTTCATTTTAAAATATTAATTTACACATCCTATTCAATATTTAATAATTAAACTTCTCTTCCATGAGAAGAAAGAACTTGGTTGGATAAAATAATTAAAACTGAGGTAACAAAGCAGTCAGACTATCATCATCAGAGGAAATCTTATATAATAAAGCAGTGGTCAATGGGTTTATGCTGTCTCAGGTTTCTAATAAGGTTAGGCCCCCGACAAGTGATTCAATTCAGCATCGAATTGACAGTCTGACATAGAATCATAGAATCCCGAGAATGCAGAAGAATACCATTCAGCCATCGAGACTGCACTGACCACAACCTCATCTCGGCCCTAGTTCTGTAACACCACATCTTTGTCCTGTTAATCCCTTGACACTCAGATCAATTTAGCATGGCCAATCAACCTAACCTGCACATTTTTGGAGTGTGAAAGGAAATTGATGTGCCTGAGGAAACCCACACAGACATGTGAAGAATGTGCAAACTTCACACAGCTAGTGATGCGAGGGTGAAATTGAACCCTGATCTCTGAGTCTGTGAGGTGGCAGTACTAATCACTGTGTCACCATGCCAGAAGGAGTGCCTGATATGAGAAATCAAAATATCAGAGAGATTTATTTAGCATTGAATTGTCCTAATGCAGACCTGAGATCACTGGACATCAGCTTGAATTGTTCAAAATGTAAAATGATTCTACTCCCAAGTTCTAAGATCAGAAAAACATTGGAAGAAAAGTAGCTTCAGTATTGTTGACAAATCAACAAGGTAGACAATCCTGAAGAAACAGTTTGAATGGGTTTCTTCCCCACATCCGACAGCTTCTCTGTGTTAGGGATTATTATTGGAGCGTGGCGGGATCTTGTAGGAATTTGCACTACTGAGAGAGTATATCATTAACTTTGAAGGAAATACTGACAGTGCTATCGCATGGGTGGAACAGAGGGAATATGAATTAGGGTCAGGGGTGGGCCAATCAGCCCTTCGAAGCCTGCTGTACCATTCAATAAGATCATGGTGGATTTGGTGATGGTCTCACTTTGCAATCTATCTCCCATAACCCTTAGAACATAGAACATTACAGCACAGAACAGGCCCTTCGGCCTTCGATGTTGCGCCGACCAATATAAAAAGCAATGACCCTCCAAACTAAACCATTCCCTTCTCTTCCATATACTTATCAACTAACCTCTTAAACGCCACCAAACTTGGCGCATCTACAACTGCTGCAGGCAGGGCATTCCACTCCCGAACCACCCTTTGGGTAAAGAACCTACCTCTGATATCCGTCCTATAACTATCACCCCTTAATTTAAAGCTGTGTCCCCTCGTGCTAGCTTTCTCCATCCTAGGAAAAAGGCTATCACTGTCCACCCTATCTAAACCTCTAATCATCTTATATGTTTCGATCAGGTCCCTTCTTAGCCTCCTCCTTTCTAACTCTCAAGGAATGTTGGACGGATCAGTGTTGGGGCGACAATTATTTACAATATACAGTAAAGATTTGGATGAGGGAGGTGAATGTATTGTAGCTAACTTTGTAAATTATACAAAGTTAGGTAGGAAGGCAAGTGATGAGAATAACTCAAAGGTGGGAAATTTTACCATCCCACTCACTATGGATGGGCAAAAGCTTGGCAGGTGGAATATAATGTGTGAAGTTACACATTTTGGTATGAAGAATAAAGGAGTTGAATATTATTTAAATAGAGAAAGCCTGTGGCTCGGATGGATTTGGGGCTCCCCATGTATAAATCACAAAAAGCTCAGCCCCACAAAGATTAAACAACATAAAAGAGGTAAATTAAATCAATAATGAGAGTGTCATGAATAGAAACTTGAATTTTCAAAGTCTGATGGTTATAAGAGAAAGAAAGGAATAAAATATATATTTTATATTTTACAGTCTTGAATTAGGATGGCCCGATGGCACAGTGATTATTGTTGCTGCTCCACAGCTTCAGGAACCTGGATTCAATTCCAGCCTTGGGTGACTGTGGAATTGGTACATTCTCCTGAGTCTGCATGGGTTTCCCCAGGGTGCTCTGGGCTCTGGTTTTCTCCCACAGCCCAAAGATGTGTAGGTTAAGAGGACTGGTCCTTAATGTCCGGGTAAATATGCTGGGTTATGGAATCGTAGAATCATAGAACGCTACATTGCAGATAGAAACCCTTCAGCCCATCAAATCTGCACCAACCACAATCCCATCCAGGTCCTAGCCCTATATCCCAACATATTTTACCCACTAATCCCTCTAACCTATGCATCCCTGGACACTAAGGGACAATTTAACATGGCCAATCAATCTAACCCTTACATCTTTGGACAGTGGGAGGAAACCAGAGCACCCGGAGGAAACCCACGCAGACATGAGGAGAATGTGTAAACTCCACACAGATAGTGACCCGAGTCAGGAATCGAACCCAGGTCCTGGAGCTGTGAAGCAGCATTGCTAATCACTGTGCGACCGTGCTGCCCAGAGAAAGGGCCTGGGTGCAGGGCCAAATGGCCTGCTTTTAACCTGTTGGGATTTTGTGATTCTATGAATCAGAGTTTGACTTAAATGAGGAGTGAAATTGGACAAGTTGTAACAGTACCGTGGCACTCCATCCTGTCACTTCCTCGATGAGTGGATTAAGATGAAATTGCCTCCACTGAGCATTTGAAAAATTTATGGGAAAAAGAGAAGAGCATTTAGTGGGACACTGACCAGTGGAGCACTAATAAAACAGAAAAACGACTGAAGGGACAAGTTATTTGGAGGGACAAGTATTGCTTAGTTGCTGGTAGTGTGGGACATGGAACTGTCCATGAAGAGATATTAACTCTATTAATTATATAAAACAATGCTAGCTTCCCAAACCTATACCTGATTCTATGAGATGCAATTTGTTTGGATTTGCATTTATTTTTCATAAGTAGTAAAATATTAACTCATTCATTGTCGGGATCTTCTCCAGACATATAGTCTTATTTCAGAATCACTTCTGTAAGTTATTTTTGAATAATCTAGTTAAAGAAGAAAATAAGCATTTATGTTGCATAAATAATTTTCCTGTGGAAAATAATATGTTTAAAAAACAATAAACGATAAAGAAGAATTGTTATATTTATATGGTTAGCTATATATTTTTCTGCTCGTCTCCCAAGGATGTAAAAAATGGATGTCTTAAAACTGCATCATGTGTTCCCAAAAATTCAATGCAAGTTCACTGTGAGGTGCTGGACTGTCTCCAGGCACAGCATAACTCTCTGAGGACTTTTCACATGATATCGTACATGTGTGTCCTGTATTAAAGATAACCAAAAATCATGGTTATTAGATCAAAGTCACTGCATGTCAGACAATGAGGGTAAGATATTGGCTCAAAGCAGCCAAGCGCACTCCCATGTTGATCAGAGAGAAGTTTACCCATTTACCTATATTTATTGAACAGACTCTGATTACCTAGGAGGAATCAGGAAACCTCACAGAAGGCAGAAAAGAGAATAAGCATTTAAGATACCAGCTGCCATAAACTAAGCTTAAGTGTCCAATGTGAATATCAGTGAATGGTTAATGGATGATGTTATAAATGGGGAGCTGGGTAGGGTGACAAGCAGGTAGAGAAGGTAGGAGGCAGGTATGATGATTGGGGCCAGCTGATTATGGCAGTAGGATGGCAGGTGGGTGAGTGGGTAGTTGAGTCTGGGGTCTATGGATTGAGTAAAGTTTTGCAACACCAAAATAAAATCCAACCAATTTATTTGATAGTATTATTTACTATCAAATAAATTGGTTGGATTTTAAATTGGTGTTGCAAAACTTTACTGAGTTTACCCCAGTCCAACGCCGGCATCTCTACATCATGTCTATGGATTGAGTCAGGGGATGTCTGTCAGATAGTCAGGTGGTGGGACTGTTCAGGTCAGTTTGTGTGGAAAAAATCAGGGAGATTTGGAGGATTGGAGCGATTCAGATGGAGAAAGCTAGTCAGGTCAGGTCAGGGGCCAGTGGGGTTGTAAGGGAGCAGGAAAGTCAAGCAGGAGTCAAGTGTTGAATTAGATAGCCCGGAGTTAGACTAGGATTTTTCTGTCTAACATTCCCTGGGTAACTTTTCAGTAAATAAGCCTCAAGGTGGAAGTCTCAAATTCTAACTCCGAGGTAGAGGCATTTTCAGAAGGTTCTGGGGGGCAACAGAATTATCTATCAGCGGTCCAAACTTCCCAAGTAATTCCTGAAGAATCAGTACATTGGGACAATCTGCCAAGCCCGAATGTACACCTTGGGTTGTACATCTGGTCTCAGTGATTCGGAGATGGAAAGATCTATTGTTCAGATAGATCAAACGCCACAAAACTTCATTTTCATCAATTATTCAGGCAATCTGCTATCTCTGCAACAGACTTTTAATATTTTGATGTGCTTTGCAATCACAGAAGATATTACATGAGGAGGAGCCTGAATAAGTGCCAATTATTATTTACAAAAATTACAAAGAAAAGTCAGAGCGATAACAGTTTGGTTCATAACTTCCACCTGATAAAATGTCATTGTATCATTGCTTTTCTTGTAGAATGTTGTGGATCACAAACAAATACTTCATTTAAATTACCACAAACAGGTCAATAACTTTAAGATCAGACATCATTACACATGCTCCAGTAATTACATTTTACAGAACATGAAGTATATTTACTATAAATAGATTCATTAAATGTGTTCATTAATTACTCATTTATATTTTTTTCCTAATTTCTCCCTGTCACTCTCTAATTCATCAAGTAGTTTGAAATTGGGTGATTTTATCTGTGTGTGTTTTGACAGTGTAAGGTGAACAGCCCAGAGGACGGGAGGATTGCAAATGTAGTACCGTTGTTTAAAAAGGGTCAGAGGGATAACCCAGGGAATTATAGGCCGGTGAGCTTGACTTCAGTTATAGGTAAGCTAATGGAGAGGATCCTCAGGGACAGGATGTATGAGCATCTGGAGCGCTGCGATCTGATCAGGGATACGCAGCATGGCTTCGTTAAGGGGAGGTCGTGCCTTATGAATCTAGTGGAATTTTTTGAAGAGGTGACAAAAACGGTTGATGAAGGACAAGCTGTTGATGTCGTCTACATGGATTTCAGTAAGGCGTTTGACAAGGTTCCTCATGGTAGGCTGATAAAAAAGGTGAAGGCGCATGGGATACAGGGCCAGGTATGTAGATGGGTTGAGAACTGGCTTGGGAGGAGGAGACAGCGGGTATTAGTGGAAGGCTCTTTTTCCAACTGGAGGTCAGTCACTAGTGGTGTGCCACAGGGCTCAGTACTAGGACCTCTTCTATTTGTGATTTATATAAATGACTTGGAAGAGGGGGTAGGTGGTGTGATCAGCAAATTTGCTGATGACACTAAGATACTTGGATTGGCGGGGACTGAGGAGCAGTGCCAGGCAATACAACAGGACATTGATAGGCTGGTAGATTGGGCAGATAGATGGCAAATGGAATTTAATCCGGATAAATGCGAGGTGATGCATTTTGGCCGGAATACTGTAGAGGGGAGTTATAGGATAAAAGGTAAAACTATCCGGAGTATAGAGACGCAGAGAGACCTGGGGGTGCAGGTTCACAAGTCTCTGAAGGTGGCAGTACAGGTGGAAAAGGTGATAAAGAAAGCGTATGGTATGTTAGCCTTCATAGGAAGGGGTATAGAATACAAGAGTAGGAGTTTGATGTTGCAAGTGTACAGAACATTGGTTAGGCCTCACTTGGAGTACTGCGTCCAGTTCTGGTCGCCGTACTACCGGAAGGATGTGGAATCCCTGGAGAGAGTGCAGAGGAGATTTACCAGGATGCTGCCTGGTATGGAAGGGCTGTCTTACGAGGAAAGGTTGAACGTACTGGGGTTGTTTTCCCTTGAAAGACGTCGGCTGAGAAGGGATCTATTAGAGGTATATAAGATTATGAGGGGTATAGATAGAGTAAATGGTGGTAAGCTTTTTCCACATTAGATTCGGATAGAACGAGGGGTCACGGCCTTAGAGTGAGGGGGGCTATGTATAAGACTAATATTAGAGGGCATTTTTTCACACAAAGGGTAGTGGGGGTGTGGAATGCACTACCAAGTAAGGTGGTGGGAGCAGGCACGCTAGGGCTGTTTAAGGGTCTCTTGGACAGCCACATGAGCGGTCTGCAGATAGAGGGATATATGAGGACTGTTTAAATACTTTAATTGTTTCCACAGGCAATTCGGTCCACCTTGTTGACCAACAAGGTGCATGCATTCGGCAGGTCGTGCGAGGGCTGCTCTTGGATGTTGCTTCAGGAGTGGCCTAGTGCTTCAAATCGTTAGTGTATGCTTAAACTGGACCATCTGATGGGCAACATGACAGCTCAGAGACTATCGCTGTTGCTGTGCAGACACATGGATTTGGGCCTGTGTCTGCGGGAGTTTGCGCGTTCTCCCCGTGGTTGCGTGGGTTTTCTCCGGGTGCTCCGGTTTCCTCCCACATCCCAAAAATGTGCTCTTAGGCTGATTGGGTAACAAATTGTCCCTATATTGGTCTCTATATGTCATTAAGACGTTAGGATGGCGGCGCGGGCTCGTTGGGCCGAAGGGCCTGTTTCCCATGCTGTGTTGTTCTTTGTAGCCTGTTCAATTGTGGGGGTGACATAATCACAGTTGAGCCTAATCTCGTATGCATTGGAAGTCATCATCTCCCCATTTCCCAGCAGAGGCCACTGATTAGCAGTCAGGAGTGAGAGCATTCACTGATTGTTCTTCTGTCTAACCCAGTGGCACTGAATCAAACTGCAGCAAAACCTCCCAATGGCTTGACTGCAGTGGGCTAATTCTGGAGTTTACACCTTTACACCTACAGCACTGTGAACTTCAGGGCTGTCACACATTACTTTAGCGAGTCACTGGGGTGCAATTGCATTTCTATTATTAGCTGTGTTTTTATCATATTAAATTTTACAAACCTTTTGTAACTGTTTGCAGTTTGGTGTCATTTGGTATATATCCTTTTCTTTAGTTAACAAATATTTTCTTATGAATTAATCAAGCCCATAAGAAGGGATTGATAATACACTCCTCATAACGGGATTCAATTGTTCATAGTATTTAACTCTTACATTTTTGTAAAAATAAAGGGACGTAGTTACCATCCACAACATTGATAAATGTGTTACTATGGTAACCGAGCTACATTGGCCAGCTAAATTGCACTCATTTGGGTAGAAATACAACAGTAATGGGAGAATGATTTTTACAAGTATTTGTTATCAGTACAGATGATGAGGATGCAAAATTAGAAGTATTTTAAATACCCATAACATAAATTTACATCATAAGTTCAGAACATATATAACTATATGTGAAATAGGAGAGATGAAGGTTGATATTCAGACTGATTCATATAAAATCTGAGATTGGAGAGTACAAGCTATTATGGTTTAATTTATCTGGCACTGAATGTGTGTTATAAACATCAGCTATAAAATAAAGCAGAAATTGCTTCATAAAGATTATGATTGCCATTTTACTTATTTAAATTCTACATGCACAGATAGAATTCGGATATTTGTTTTGGGTTGATTTGCAATTGCAAATTACTTAACTTACCAACTGCAATATCATAAGAACAATCAAGAATGTAATACATTATCCAGACGTATAGTCTAAAGAGAAAAGATCCCTCCATATTTTATCTGGAAGCATAACTCTCTATTTATAAGCAAAGAGAAATCTACCACAGAAACACTGATTAGTATACTTTTCCCTTCAAATAGCTTGGAAATCTTTCAGAAAAGCAAACTAGCAGTTTTATGTCTCCTATTTGTAATTTTAAAACCAATTTTCAAGCAGAGGATGTCACCTGTGAAGGCTGTGAAATAGTTTCTGTACCATAGCTCGCTACTGCCCCCTGCAGCTTAGTAAAATAAGATCTCAAAAAAATCTGAAATTAGAATGCATTGTTTCAAGGGCAGCCATCTATTCTCCTTAAATAGCTCTTTAATATAGTTGTGTGCAAGTTAATAGAGAGTAAAATCGGACAGGGCGTAAAATGGTCAGCTGATTTGATGGTGCTAGTTTTCTGCTAGGAATGTGAGGTTGAAATAAGTCCCCAGTTTTTAGTAGTAAAATGATGAAGCATTTCCCCATTGAATTAATAGAGCAACACAAACATGACTGGCCTGGAAATTAGTTCCAATAAGATTTAGGCAAGAATTTACTGCAGTAGATCATCTATTGGTATCTGCTATTCTTTAAACCTCAACTTACACACAAATATTTTTGCAACATTTTTGCAGAGCAAGTTGAGAAAAGTTCAATATATTCAATTATGTCAAACTATGACAAAATATGTATATACAAACAACATTAAATAGTTCCCCTACCACTGACATGAGCCTAGCAGTAATCATCTCCAGCAAAAGAGAATCTAACCAAATCCATTTAACAGTCAATGGCATTACTGGTGTGGAATCATCAACATCCCGAGTTATCATTTGTTAGAAACTCAACTGAGCAAACCGTATAAATGTATGGTTACATCAGGAAGTCAGAAGTTAGAAATGCCGCACCTGTGTGGAGTTTTACTGTGTGCAGTTATGGTCGCCGCATTTGAGGAAGGATATATTGGACTTGGAGGGGTTGCAGAGGTTTACTAGGCTGATACCGGAGATGAAGGAGTTGGATTATGAGGAGAAACTGAATAGTCTAGGTTTGTACTCTTTGGAGTTTAGAAGGCTGAGAGGGGATCTTATAAAGATGTATAAGATAACAAAGGGGATGGATAAGGTAGAGGTTGAGAGACTCTTCTCGCTTAGCAAAGATAGCAGGACTAGAGGGCACAGCCTCAAGATTGGGGGGGGGCGGTTCATATTGGGGTTGCGGAGGGTGGTCAATCTTTGGAATTCTCTGCCTGATGAGGTGGTGAAGACTTCCTCACTGAATATGTTCAAGTCAAGAGTGGATAGGTTTTTGATTGACAAGGGAATTAAGGGTTATGGGGAGAAAGCGGGAAAGTGGTACTGAACCATTACAGATCAGCCATGATCTTATTGAATGGCGGGGCAGGCTCGAGGGGCTGGATGGCCTACTCCTGCTCCTATTTCTTATGTCTTACGTCTTACCACCTTCTGACTCCTTAAAACATGTTATTTACAAGGAGTTAAGAGTGTGATGGAATACTGTCTGCTTGCTGTATTAGTGCAGCTCCACAAATACGCAAGAAACTCAACCCCCTCCAGGTCAAAGATCAGCATCCCATCCCTCTCCTTAAACATTAGCTTCATCCACTAACAATTCACAACAGTTTGTACCATATACAAGTTATACTGCACATACATGCTGGGTCTCCATCAACATCACCTTCATCCATTATATCTACCACCTCAAAGGACAAGTACAACAAACACATGGAAACACCAGCACCTTTGGCTATTCCTGGAAATCCCATGCCATCTTGATTGGAATTATATTGCTATTCCTTCATTGCCACAGAGTCAAGCACATGTACTATGCATGAACTGTATTCAACCAAGAAGGCAGTTCAGCACCATCTTCTGAAGAGTAACTAAGAATGGACAATAAATATTGACCTCGTCAGTGAAACCTACATCCAGTGAAATGAATAAAAATTAAAATCTGACATTGCAGAAAGGGAGATGGGAGCCTGGGTGATACCAAGCAATGGAAGTGTCTGAGAAATATTGTATTGTTGAAGTTGCCATCCTTCAAATTAAACAGAGATTTTTGCTCTGGTTAATTTAAATATTTCAATGTATTATTCGAGATGAATAAAGTATATCCCTGTACACTGGCCAATTTTCCTCATCCAACCAATGTCACAACAAAATAGGAAAATTGCTCCTTCATCTAAATTCAATTATGGAATATTGTCAATGTAGAATAATTACCATCCTTCGCAACAAAACAATAATCACTGCTCAACAAAATAAATTTATTGTGGGAGATTTTGCCCCAAGGATATTGGTATAATGAAATGCAAATGTTATTATAAAACATAATAATCAAAGAATATCTGACACAGCAAATTGAAATTTTAGTCTGAAAGGAATTGAAATCAAGTGTATCATTGGAAATAAAAAGGAGTGAAACTCTGTTCCCAACAAGAGCATTACCTGATAGCAGTGCAGATTGTAGAACTGGACACAAGAGTTAAGTACATCCAGTTCATTATCTCTCTTAATTTTTCCAGAGAATAAGATCTGAATTAAAACAGGAAATCTCAAACAGCATGAATTAACTGCTGTGATTACAGGAAATGAAGCAACGACAAAATCAATGGCAGCAGATCTGCCACCAGTTCATTTCTTCACTGCTGCACTAATGACTCACAGCACTTTCACCATTAGCCTGTGATAGCTCAGTACTGATAATCCTTCTGCATAGAATGGAGGATAAGCTTTGGCAAAGTAATGTGGACAGATATATTATGATATCATACATGTCTGAACCACAACGTAATTTAGTTATTCCTTTGCAAAATGCTATGAACTTAGAACAAAACTATATTACACCAGGGGAAAACATTCTGGTCGGAATTTTGTGATCCTATTCACATTGGCAGGATTGACAATGGGAGCTCAAACCCTCGAGACCTGAATCATGTTATATGTTGACTGAAAATCTAATCATGATTGAGCTTTTCCTGCCTACTTCCCTAAGCTGATGATGTCATTAGGAACCCTATTAGCGTAAATGTAAACCTAGTTATCAGGTTTACACCTGATAATTACCCTCCGTTACTATATCCATCATGCCCCTCACACCTGGTATGTAGACCCACTGAAAGAGCTTAGGTGACTGCATTGCTCAGGGGGAGCGGGTCATGCGTAGGCAGTCCCGGCACTGTCCCCCTGGGCACTGTCCCCCTGGGCACTGTTCCATTGCTCTGTCCCAGGCACTTAGATTTTTAGACTTTATTCTTTGAAAGATCAAGACAGCTATGAACTGAATGTACTTAACTCTTGTGTCCAGTTCTCCAATCTGCACTGTTAATGGGTAATTCACTGTGCTGGGAACAGAGTCTCCTTTTTATTTCCTATGATACACTTGATTTCAATTCCTTTCAGACTATAATTTCAATTTGCTGTGTCAGATATTGTTTGATTATTATGTTTTATAAAAGCATTTGCATTTCATTATACCAATATCCTCGAGGCAAAATCTCCCACAATAAATTGATTTTGGTGTGCAGTGATTAATTTTTTTGTTGTGAAGAATGGTAACTGACACTGTTCAGGCATTGCCCTGAACCCAGGCACTGATTGACAGACTGGATGTCTTTTGGGGTAAAAAGTCTATTTTCCAAGGTCACAGTCTCCGAAAGCAGGTTGACGTGGAAAGGAAATGAAATAGATTGTGAGGGTGCCCCAGAATGAGAGGTCCAGGAGGTTGAAGAGGGGGGGAGGAGTTCACAGGAGCACCTAATCTACGATGTATCACAATCATGGGAAGACAGGATGCAGACCAGTCATAGAGGCCCGATTAAGCAGGGGTTGGGAGTGGGGAAATCTCGATTACAAGAGTGGAGTGTGATTGCAAGGGATAAGGGGATGTGGGGAGGCAGTTCCATGACAATAATAGTTGAGGGAGGTCTACTAGTGAACTAGCCAGAAATGCAAAAACAAATGGCAGAAACTTATATAAAAAGGAAGAGAGTAGCTGAAATTAACATTGGTCTATTGGAATCAGAGACAGAGGAAGTTGTCACTGTGAATGAGGAAAAAGCAAAGACGCTGAACAAATATCTTGGCTGGGATTTTCCATCCCGGTTTTCAGCAGACGGGAATAGTGGCAGAGGTAGAAAATCCAGCAGATATTCCAAAACGGCTTTCTCGCAGGTGGAATTTCCTTGCTGGATTACCCCCTACTCCCCATCAATGACTTCACAGGGTCACATCATGCAAAAAAAGAGGTCCCAGTTAAATACATTTTAATACCATTAGCAGGTTTCCCTCTTCTGTAACCCACCCCCCACACTGATGTGACATCATGGCGGCGAAGCATAAAATAGCTTTTGTAAAATGATAACCTGGCAAAAGGAAAGTACATCCCGTAGGATGGGGGCAGGAAGTGTGGGAGAGCAGGTAATGTCTTCACAGTACTTTGGCATTGCCATCTGGTTCTGCTCTGGCCCTACTCTGGCACTGCCCCTGGAACAGTCCAGACATTGCACTGGCACTGCCTGGCAACTATCCCCAGGCATTATAGCCCAGCACAGCTTTCAGGCACGGCTTCCTGGCACTGACCCCTGAGTGTCTAAGATGCACAGGTTAGATGGGTTAGCTATGGTAAATGTGCAGGTTTCGGGATTAGTGTTGGGGCTTGAACCTTGGGATTGTTTTCTGGGAGAGAAGGAAGCAGGACTCCCCATGAGAAGGCTCTGGGGGGAATTCTATGTCCATCAACAGAATGGGGGAATGGGTTTGTCCTGTCCTTGGAGAGATCCTTTTTAAATTTTATTTTAGATTGAGGTCCCCTTTCCCATTTGAGACAACACTTAGAAAAGAAATGGAAATTTCTATCTTTTCTCTCTGTCATCATAGCAGGCAACTCAAGTTTCAATTCAGTAATATATTCAGGAGTTGTTCACACCAAAATACTTAACCACTAACAGTGACCTCATGGCCTGGCATATCCTGGCTAATAAACCTGTTGGACTTTAACCTGATGTTGGGAGACATCTTGCTGTGTATATTCCCACTCCATCCTTACCACCAAGTCATGGAATCAACCCCTGCTCAATGAAGAGTGCAGGAGGTGTTGCCAGGTGCAATACCAGGCATGCTTAAAAATGAGATGTCAACCTGGTGATAGTACAGCACAGGGCTGCCTGTGTGCCAAACATACGCAGCAGTGAATAGAGTTAAACAATTCAAGAAGCAATTGCCGGAGGAGACTCCTAAATATCCCCATTCTCAGTGATGAAGAAGCTCAGTACATCTATGCAAAAGATAAGGCTGAAGCATTTACAACAACCTGCAGCCAGAAGTGTTGAGTGGATGATCCATCTTGGCTTCTTCTGGAGGTCCTCAGCATTAGAGATGCTAGTCTTCAACCAATTAAATTCACTCCACATGATGTGAAGAAACTGCTGGAGGCATTGGATACTACAGAGGCATCACCAACAGCACTACCAAATGATACTTAACAATAACTTCATCAGTTTGGTTCTGCCAGGGCCATTCAACTCCTGACCTCATTATAAACTTGGGTCAAGCATGGATAACAGAGCTGAACTCCAGAGGTCAGGTGGGAGTGACTGCCCTTGACATCAAGGCAGCATTTGACCAAGTGTGGCATCAAGGAGTCCTAGAAAAATTGGAGTTATCTGGAATCAGGAGAAATCTTCCACTGGATGGAGTCCTGCCTAGCACAAAGGAAGATAGTTGTGGTAGTGTGATATTGGCAATTGTGAAATTATCTATTTTGGCAGAAAAAATGGAGAGATTTTCTGGCCTCAATTGCATGGAACACAGAAAATTCCACCCAAGGTCAATGAATCTTTCCATGGTCAACTTCGAGGAATAGTTAGGGTGGACTCTCAGAGACTATTTCCCCGAGCTGAAATGGTCACTACGAGAGGACAGATTTAAGGTGCAGGGAAGCAAATACAAAGGAGATGTCAGGGGTAAGTTTTTCATCAGAGGGTGGTGAGTGAATGGAACTGACTGCCGTCGGAGGTTGTTGAGGCAAACTCGCTGGGGTCTTTCAAAAGACTTCTGGATGAGTATATGGAAAAGAATAGGATAGGGGGTTATAGATAGGTCTGTGGATTGGTAGATGTGATCGGCGCAACTCGTGGACCGAAGGGCCTGTTTGTGCTGTATTGTTCTATGTTCTTGTCCGTTCTGATTCCCATTGCGGGCGGACTGGTAAAACTTTGGCCACATTATTAAACAGTGTGAGAATGCAGAGTTCTGGGATTCAGAAAAACCTGTGTGCTCTAATACATGAATCACAAAAGACTAGTATGCAGATACAGCAAGTAATTAGGAAAACTAATAGAATATTATTAAGTTTATTTGTCCCTATCATAAAATAATGTAACACTGCAATAAAGTTACTGTGAAAATCTCCTATTCTCCACACTCCTGCACCTGTTGGGATATACTGAGATTTTAGTATGATCAATGCACCTAACCAGCATGTCTTATAATCCATTCGTATCCTGTCAAACTGTTACATGTGTCCTAATTAGATATCTCATCTCAGTTTGCAAACCCGTCCTTTCCTGCTCTTGTCATCTGCCAATACGAAAGGATTTACAGGCCCCATTATAAATACACTTTCCATGGCCATCAGATCATGGAGAGGGATTAACCCAGAGATTCGATCTGGCTCAGGGATAGGGATACTACAACTGCATCACAATATCTCCCACCAGCAGCCTATGGAAGCACTGTGTGATTTATTTTGATAACTTTCATTTAACACAGGAGATCTGATATCCAAAGAGAATTATAGCATGCTTCCAATCTTTTGGTCATTCCATTTATTTAAACCATCTTTCAAAGTAGCCAGGAATCAAATATTGCGATACTTTGAATTGCATTATTCAGGTTTAGCATCTTGTTTCTTTACAATTACTGCAGTATTAATTAACTGCAATTTAGACTGCCTTTAATAAGCTACAGTTCAACCCACTGGACATCAAAGTATGTATTCTTGGCAAGCAACTTAAATATCTGGTGAATGTTAATGAGGTAAATTTCAACTGTAAGATAGCTCAGATGTAAGATGAGATTGATCTAATATTATCAGTAATTGATACCCAAGAGCTAGTAGTTCAGTCAGAAAGTGCAGGAAAATATTTCATTGAGTGTACTGGTACGTGATGGAACAAATCACAATGAGGCTAAGTTTGTCAGGGGCTTGTCCTATCTGGACAAAACTGTTAGCCTACATCAACAAAAGTGCTTTTGGGCCTTCAAATATCAGATGGCGTGATGGCTACCAAATCAGCTGTCAAATAACTTACAGGAGCTTGGGAAGATTTCATGGGAGGGAGTTGGAGGGATCCTGGGTCACAATGGCTCATACTTGATTAGCGAGGCTCAGTGGAGCACTCCTAATGCCTGGTGTAGTGATTTAGTACACCACTTGTTGATTAGCACCACTGTCACACCAACCAAGAAATGGATGGAAACATATCCAGATTTCAAAACAATCTCCAAACCTATGGAAAGAAGCAGCAGCAGCAAAGCTTACCTGCACCAAGACTACTGCGAATGAAATGTGGAAGAATTAAAAAGGTCCCTAGATCACCTTTGAATTCAAGAATTGGAAGGAGGAAATGGGAAGGGTATTGATAATTTAGTAATGACAATGTAAATATACGATAATAATAACATTGTAAGAAATGAAGTAAACGATCATGACCCTTAAAATGTTTTTGATAAAGACTTGGGTGACATAACGCATAACAGTCTGGTATATTTAGGATTTGCAGGACTTTTCATGATGCAATGGATAACATCCCTGCAAACCCTTCCAACATGCCAATAACTACATGAGTAAGAGCAGAGGGAACTCCTAGTCAGCCATGTTTGATATGGAGTGACATTTCGCAAACTATATAAACCTCTGGCCCACAGACTAGCTACCTGTTCAAGGAATAATTTCTTTGTCAATTTCCACAGGTAGAGAATTGGAACATGTAGGGTTAATGTGGACTGAGTGTAGTACTGTCCACATTCTGAAGTAAGAGAGTGCCTGATCCATACCCAGGGACCCTGTGTGTGTCATCAAGCTTTGCTGTATAATTCTAAATATTCCAAAGAGTTAATAAAGAATTAAGTTAACCTGTATGATTATGAAGCCTTCTTCAGACCTACCAAATTAACCTGTACCTTATAACATGTGGGATCTAGGTTTCATTTTCATGGTTTCATTTATTGTAGCTCTTTTTGCCAATGGTGTGCTTTATGTAAGGTCATTTCTTAATAATGACTTTGTGAGGGAGCAACACCTGATGCTGAGGTTTTTTTTACTAGGTATATAGATATTCTCACTGCCCTTCATAAAAATTAACTAAAACTGAACAAAGATCATTAAAATAACTGGAGTTATATCTGTTTTTGAACTCTGAACAAAATAAATCACTTTGCAGTTTGAGGAAAACTCACACCTCTGTCTCTGAGGAACCACCAACAATCCCTGTGCATGATCCAGTACAGATCAGAAGAGAGCTTCACAAAAGGGTAAGTGCATTCTATTACCCAGATTGATTAGAAGGTGATGGACCATCTGATAAGACAAAGATCCCAACAGCCTTCATTTTAATTTCTAATAACAGACTCATTTACCAGTCTTTGGAATCCAGATGCAGATCAAAATAAACAAATATTTTAATTCTCTCTTCACTACAGGAGATATAAAAGCATTACAATAATAGCTGTAAATCAGGAAGTGAGATGAGAAATTAATGCTGCTTAAGTAATCCCACTCTCAACCTCCGTAACAACGATTATAATTTTGGATTGCACTTCAATTCAAACCTTAAATTATCTTTATTCAGGATTAGGTTTAAAACAGGATTGTGGTGGGAAATAAAAAGTGTTTGGCACACAAAAGAAAATTATATTTTTACAGAGAGCTATGTATTGAAATTAGGCCTACATTCATTTCAGACAGTCAACCAAGGTTACCTAGAAAATAGCACTGGCCAATTTAGCAGTGACCCAGATGCCTGTTCTCTCTACCACGCTTGTCTAGTTGTTGTTGGACTTGAACTATATTAACTAGGGACACAGTCTATTTTTAGACTTGGTTGTCCAGTTGTAAATATGGAAGAATGTTCAAGCAGAAAGCGAGGAATGTTAGATAGTAATTAGAGGTGGAACTTGTATGATCCTGAACAATTTAATGATAGGCTATTGTGTGTTATTGTGTCCAATGTATTTAATTCCCTGGAACTGATGGGATGCAATCATGTTCCTTTAGTGTCAAATGAATTTGTACAATTGAAAGGGCCCACAGTTTCAATGCCTGATTAAAGTGTGTGGAAAATTAAAGATCAAAATTCAAGTATTATAACTGGGAAAGAGAGGGGCCTCTATGAAATGAGGAATGGATATATTCCTGAATAGGAAAGCTCTTGGAAAAGATGCTGCAACATAGACTTAAGGAGCCATATACTACACCACAAAGTAAAGAGAAATAAGATAGTCATCAGTATAATATTGGTAAGGGATCAATATTGTTATCGGACAACAAATTTTCTGAAATTGGGTACGCAATATGGAAGCAAACTAAAGTTGCGCTCAGAACCTCCCCACTAAAGGTCACAAGGGAACAGACACAGACTAGCAGGCAAGGACATGCTTTTAGAATGTAAATGAGGACCAGCACACGAAGAGAACCAGACAAGATAACACCTATAAGAACTAAATTAAAAAGCACACCCCCATCCGACCAAATCAACACCTCTGATCTAATCAAGCAACCCTCTATGGAGACACCTAAAGATTAGCACAGCTAAGGAAGCATCCCTGGCCCTCAAACTTCCTGAGAATTATCACAGACCCATTGTTCAAATCCCGGAGATTCTAAACCATTAATAACCCATCAGACAGAAACAATTAACGCACATTTAAAAACATTGTCACAATACTTGAAGACATTGAAACAGGATGGTCAGACTCAAGTACTGTAAATAAAACATTAGCATTTGAATTGTACAATGTACCAAAATTCAGAATAACTTTAGTCCATTGCGGTGGGTCTTTAGAGTGCTTTTGGGACAGTTCGATTTGTATGTCCTGACTGCATCTCCATTGACACAAAAATAAAGCTGTACTGCTCTTAAACTACACCCTGAATCCATAGCGGTCGTATTTGCCTACTCGCGCTAACAAATTGTTTCTAAGTATAAATGACCATACTATCAAAGGTTTTTATTTGTTTAATTTCCATTCAATAACCACAAAACCAGGATGACTTTTTATTTACATTTCAAACTCATCCTTAATCTTTTGTCATTTTATTCATTTTTATATATTTGACAAGTTATTGATTTATGTCATTATGTTCTTTTAACATAAAGATTATCTGATAATATTTTGTACTTTATCTGTTAGCGACATGGGTTAATCACTGGTTGGTGGGGGGGGGGCGAGGTGAAGAGGACAAAATAGGTAAGAAGGCAATGTACTCAGTTTGCTCTGTTGTATCAAGTTATGCTCACCAGGGATCCAGTCTGTGTTTAGATTTTCATCATACTCATTGATTACCTGAAAGAAGATATTGAGATTTGTAATCTAAATTGGCATATAGGCCTTTGTTTGGAAGCATAATAAATGATGTAGATGACAGAAGGAGGTTGTTTAAGGGACAGCAGTGAGAGAGAGACATTGTGGAATAATGACCTCAAGTCTGGAAAGAGTAAAGTAGTTCAAAAAAAGGGGCAATCTGAATATTGGATACATATTGCAAAACCCTGATTAAAAACGGTTAAAGTTTTGGTTAATAATCAAGCTAGCTGAGATCTCACAGGCCAGGCCTCTCTACTTTTGGTGAGCTAAATTTTTAGCATCTAACATGTATTAGCTGCATGTCGTTGTATTTATGCGGACAAGAAAGGGACTTGTGTGTCCATGTTTGTGAACCCCTAAAACTCTACTGAAAATAATTAAAAATATGAATAAAATGCTGAAATTTACCTGAAGAAGGTGAAGCATAAAGGGGATGAAATGATCTTTCAGCTACATTGAGATCTGGTCAGAATCCACCGAGAGTACTGCCTTTGGATTTGGATATTGTTCTTCAAGAAGTAAATCGAGAAGCTGGGTGAGGAAGATGATGGTCTAGTGGTATTATTGCTGGACTATTAATCTAGAAACTCAACTGATGTTCTGGAAACTCAGGTTTGAATCCCACCACAGCAGATGGTGGAATTTGAATTCAATTTAAAAAAAATCTGAGGTTAAGAATCTGATGACCATGAAACCATTGTCGATTGTTGGAAAATCCCATCTAGTTCACTAATGTTCTTTAGGAAAGGAAAACTGCAACCTTACCCGGTCTGGCCTACTTGTGACTTCAGAGTCACAGCAATGTGATTGACTCTCAACTGCCCTCAGGCAACTAGGGATGGGCAAATAAATGCTGGCCAACCAGTGATGTCTATGTCCACTGAATGAATAAAAAAGGGAAGTTTTTTTTTTCAAACTGTACTGCCTCTAAGGATACTACACAAACCACATAGATTCCCTGAAGCAGGCCACTCCAGGTTGCTACAAGATTGTGATTGACATTTTTATTCGGTAAAGCTTTTAAAAAATGTGTAATAAATATAGGTAAAAGCAGCAATGACCTTGTTGAGCGAAAGAACAGGCTTGAGGGACTGAGTGGCCAAGTCCAGTTGCTGGGTTGTTCTGTTCTTCTTCACAACGTGCTGCTGACAATGTAACAAAATATATTTTTAAAACAACTATTCAAATGGAAACTGCATTCTATGCAAACACCCATTTGCTCAATACCATGTTTGGACTGCTTCTACCAGTATTTTTGTCAAAGTTTGAGTGACAGATGGTTTATTATGCTGAGGTTAAAAGCAGTGTACCAATTGCGAATGCTGACATGGGTGATATCTTAGTAAATATGTCTTAACTTATTCTGTCAGTGCCTCTGAACAGTCCATTGAGAAAAGGTCAGAGACAGAGCTTTCAGAAGGGAATCATTTTAAAGAAGTGTTTTTGTTATACACAGCAGAAAGCATCAAAACTTAAAGTTTTAATACCTTAATGGCATTTGAAAGTTAAAGTTACAAATGTAATTACTAAAATCAGCTTGTCACTTAGATTGTCACTAAAATTGTTATTTTAGAAATTATTGTGGACTTTCCAAGCATACATTTTGAAGTTATGATAATAATAGCAACAATCTAAATGTATAGAACACTGAGTATAAAGAAACACAGTGAAATAAGAATTGGCACTGAGCCAAAGAAGGTACTGTCAGGTGGGATGGTTAAAAACCTCTTCAAAGAAGAAGTTTTAAGGAAAAATTTCAAACAGAAGCAGATAGATGGAAAGATTTCATGTGAATAATTTGAGCCAATACTGTGTTTTGTCCTGAAAGCTGTTTAATTCTTCCTGCAGAATCACAAAAAAGCTCAGAATTAGAATAGCCTACAGTACAGAGTGAGGCCATTCTGCCCATTGATTAGTGAACTCAAACAGGTGCCAGACTGTGGCAACTCGAGGATTTTCACAGTGACTTCATTGCATTGTTAATGTAAGCCTACTTGTGACACTAATAAATAAACTTTAAACTTTAAAATGTATAATTGGCTTACGAGAAAGGAAAAGAAAATTGGCACCGAGTGAATTAGCGCCAAGAGCACGTTGTGTAGGATGTTCAGTGCCAGAAGCACATACAGGACTCACTGACCTGTCCATGCTTGTGGATGTACATTGTACAGCAGTGGTAATTTACCAAGAGAGCAAATGGAACAAAGGGTGGGATTTTCTGGCCCCAAAGATGCAAATCCCAACCAAGATCACAAACCTACACACAGTCCACCCCCGCTTACTATGATTCCTGTGGCGGGCAGAACAGGAAAATTCCACCCAAAAAGTCAGGTAATCTTTGGGATCATTTTTGGTGAGCCATTTTTCAACATCCCAGGACTCGCACTTTTAAAAACGCTGAATTAAATCACCAGAGGCTCTAATAGTCATTTAAATGTTGTACGTTAAAGAAAAAGAACAGTTGAATTGGTCATTGCTCTTTGCAAATCTACCTCACTTTCCTTTTTGTAAATGCAAAATGATGTGCTCGCAGTTATTTGAACAAGGTTCTCCTAAGCTTTTTGAATATTGAGCACAGGGAGTAAGGATTGGTGATCTGAAACCAACTTTTTTTTTCCCCAGAAGGTTTTGGTTTAAATGTAATTCTCCTCTGATATCTGGGTATATGGTGGCTGTCATTCAAGATTATTATTTGGTAAAGTTGTTTCAATGGCCCCCAACCCTACAGATGCTAATCAGTAATAGAGAAGTGTCTCATGTATTATAGGGAAGATTCTGTGATACTGCATCCTCAAAATGTAATTCTTATTCTTCTCCCTTTCTACTTGTAGTTTTCTGTTGGGTCTACACGTGGATTTCTTTGTGTGCAGCCTTGTATAATTACCACAAGCTGCATTATTAACAGACAGTCTACTTTCATGGCCCAGAATTTACTCAGAAAATTTCAAGTTAATTTTCATGTAAATCAGTTAGCCATTTGCTTGTGAGTAACAATGATAACATTTGAGATATGATGTAGAGATGCGGTGTTGGACTGGGGTAAACTCAGTAAAGTTTTACAACACCAATTTTCAATCCAACCGATTTATTTGATAGTAAATTCACGAGCTTTTGACTCTATAGCCTTCATTTGCCTGACGAAGGCTATAGAGTCGAAAGTTCGCGAATTTACTATCAAATAAACCAGTTGGATTTAAAATTGGTGTTGTAAAACTTTACTGAACATTTGAGATAGCCAGTGACTCACAAATCATCACATGTTGTTGGTCACTCATGTAACTCCATTAGCCTCATAAAAAGCAGTGGTTAGCACTGCTGCCTCGCAGCGCCAGGGACTTGTGTTCGATTCCAGCTTTAAGTGATTGTGTGCATTTTAAACATTCTCCCCGTGTCTGTGTGAGTTTCCTCTGGGTGCTCCAGCTTCCTCCCACAGTCCAAAGATGTACAGGTTAGTTGGATTGGTTACGCTAAATGCTGCATAGTGTTTAAAGATATGTAGGTTAGGGGGATTAGAGAGGTAGATGTATGGGATTCCGGGCTAGGGCAGGGGTGTGGGTCAAATGCTATGTTGAGACTTGATGGGCTGAACAGCTTCCTTCTGCATTATCGGTATTCTATGATTCAAAACAACGTGGTCCTCTCACTCATGACTGATTTCATGTATTTTCTACATTTGCACTTTAATTGTCCATTAAAATACCACAGAATGAGAAGTCTAGCAATTAAGGACATAAGTGCGCTTTCAACAATGTGATAGTTGCTAATGACTGCTAAGCACCACTCTCATCCAGAAAGTCAACAATTAAACGTGTGGGATTTTATTCCTTCAGTTAGTCAATCGTTGAAGGCTTTTAAAATGACAGAATATGCAAAAGCCCACCATTTCCTTTGTGTCTCTTTTTTTCATTCCACTTTATTCCAATTGGTCTTTCCCTCTATTGATTTTGCTTTCTTGGTATTTAACCTTTGAACTTACTCATTCTAATTTGCTCTTATTCTTCATCCTTCTGTTTATTTCCAAATCCTTGAATCTTATTGGCTGAAACTTTACCACCTTACTCATCCCAGAATCTGGGGCATTCTCCACCCGCCTCAGACAGGATTTTATGAGCCTCGGGGGAAGTACAGCTGCAAAATTCCGACAATTCATTCTTCACCAAGTTTCCAGATGCTGTTTTCAGCTGAACCTCCAGCAATATTCTGGGTTAAGATTGAATTAACGCGTGTTAAAACAATTCTAATGAACAGGACACACCCTGAGTTGCCCTGCTCTAATAAATTCTTGGCCATTATCATTTCTCTACACAGAGATATCCACAAGTTTCTCCTTTTTTTTTAATTTGCTTTCGATGGTAGCCACGGAGGTATCAACATCCACAAGTTTTCCCAGTTCAATAGCTTTATTGACGGTTAAATAATTTTACAGAATAATCATTTTTTCTCTGAAGATTAATGAACAACTGGTGAATTTACTGCAGGTTCCTGAGTTTTCTTCTTTGCGTTTTCTTTTCCAATTAACAGCTTTGAAATCAATACTGTTCTTATTTGTGAAGTGTAGTATGTTGTAACAGCTGAGTGATTTGTTATATGGGTTCTCTGTCAGCTCTGTTGTAAATGAAGTTAGTTTAATAATAGATATCTGTCAGTGAGTATGAGTTAGATTTACTCAGTGAAGCAACAGCTAAACAAAAACTTGCAAATCAATTGATGGACATAAATTTTCCACGTAAGATTTGTGTTAAAAAGGTGAAGGATGAAAATACAACATCCACGGACACAGCATCCATAAAAACAGTGTCCGGAATTTTACTGTCTTGTCCACCACGGGAATTGGAGTGGGTGAGGACAGAACCATGGAAAGTTCTGTTGACCTCATGCAGGATTCTACTGTTTTGGGATGAGCGAGGCTGTAAAATCCCACCCTTATTATATCTGTGGATATAATGGGCCCTATTTTACCATTTTGATTCTAAATGCAGGGTAGACGTGAAACTGAGAGTGTTTCAGATCCAACTTTTAGATATCAGTCTCTGCCTGCAGAAATATCAGCAAGTCCAAATTGCACCACACAAACTTTTGGTAGGGCTTAACTTGCATGAAATCCTACGATTCCGATCAGCGCCTCCAACGGAAAAAATAATAGAATACTGTTCCCAGGCCGGATAATACCACCCACTGGCCCCCTCAGATATTATCCCATCACCACAACATTACTGACCTCCTTATCCTTCCACTCCCCTATCACCAGACTGACCTTAGGCCCTTCCACTTCGTTCTACCCCACCGATCTCAAGCAGAGTAGCAGTAGTCCTCCTTTCACCCCCACTGATTACAGGTAGAGTGGCAGTGGACCCTACTCTCCTTCACCAAACTCACGAGAGCGCCGTCAGACCCACCTTTCCCCCTGCTCCCAACCAATCTCAAGCAGAGAGCTGTTGGGCATTACGCACTCACCTCCTCATTAACCCTCACTGATAGAGTGCCCGAATCAGAGTTATATAGAGCATGTCTGTTTTGTGCTGACTCTGGATGGGTGAACATGGAGGAAGTGCCAGGAAGGTTGGGTGTGCAGCCAATTAAGTCAGCTTCAATGCATGGAAATGCAGTTAAAAAGCTGTTGCACCCATTTTGGGTGTGGTCCTGATCATGGCCGTTTTCATGCCTTGTGGTAAAGGGGGAGCTGGCACGGAGGCAGACATCAATCGCAGTACTTGCCTCATGTCTGACTTTGAAGTCATATTTGACTTCACTTCGTCAAGTGAAGGGCCACCCATTTGATGAAGGAACAGCCAGTTGCGAAAGCTAGTGGTATTTGCTTCAAATAAATCTGTTGGGCTTTAATCTGGTGTTGTGAGACTTCTTACTGTATTGCTACCATGAAGGGTCAACCTGAGTCTTCTGACATTGCCAATTCCCAAGGAATATCAGACAGTGCGAATGGGGCAGAGCCCCTGGGGATGATCAGAGAGGGTGAGAGGTCCCATTGCCACTCTGAAATTGGGCTGAGTGACGTAAATCGAGGCTGGCCATTGGATTGGGAGGGCTGGTTTCGGCCTACCAGTGGGGGTCAGGGCTTCTGGGCGAGTGGGGGGAATTCTGGACTGCTTGTGGGAGTAGGGGAGAATCGGGAGGTAGCGGGGGAGGGCAATTGAGAGGGGCTTGGAGTGGGGAAGATGAGATTGGCCTAGGCATGCTGTGGGGGGGGAGGGGGCAGCGATCAAACTGGCCAGCAAATGGCAGGCCAGTGGTCAGTGACCACTCCACATGCACTGATCTCAGCATTGACAGATCAGCACACGTGCAATGGCCCACTCAGCACTACGCTGCCAGCCTATCCAACAGAATTTACGTTGATGCATATTGTGGTGCACAGTGTGGGAGATTCATTATGAATCTCCTGCAGAAATAACCAGCAAGATTTACTCCAGTTTTACGCAAATTCGACACTTAGAATATTTGGGAGAATGCCCTCCCAGCCAACATCTATGCACAGCGTCCATCAGCACAGTGATGGACCTTCCATGATCACAGACCTTTTACTTTAACCCACAGTTAGGCCTCAGATGGTCTTGCTGAGTATTTCCAGCAGTTCCTGCTTTGATTTCAGATTTCCAGCATCCGCAGTATTTTGCTTTCTTCCATTTCACTGGGCCAACTCCAAAGCACAATTACCGTCACAGGATGAGTTCATTGGCAGTACTGAATGGTTGCTATTGCGCTGACAGCACAGGCTCTGTTTTATGGAAGATCGCCAGTAAAGCTTTTAGCTGCTACTGAAAGTCAAAATAATTGGCTTAATGGACATATTATCTTTGCACCGAATTCCTCCAGTTGCCAGTTTATAATCTCAATTATATTACCTTTATAATGACTGGAGGGTTTCCGATAGTGTGTACCACCATCAGTTTGATCTAGTTGAAGACTATCTTCTTCTACAAGTATGTAGCAATGTGCAGAACAGAAGGTCATACAGCAGTATATATCTTTTATATCTTGCCAGAGTAGATTTAAATGTCAACTATCTCAGTAGCTGTAGTTAGAAAAGCAGAGTGAATACTTTAGTATTTCCGCATCTAAATTTGCATAAGGATATTAGTGAATAATATACATCAACTGCCACTTGCATATCGGTTTCCAGCCTGTCATAATTCTTTGGCAAATTGCATTTTTTCAAAGAAAACATCTTTTAAAAACTATAAGCATTTCATCAGTCCAACGAAGATTAAAATGATAAAATAAATCAGGATTTCACCTTTTTTTGGTCACAAAATGTACTTTTGAGGAAAATAAGTCAGATATGTAACTACTCTGAGGCTGCACAGAAAGAAAGGTCACTTGGTATCCCATAAATTGCAAGTTATCCTTAACAGTGGGTGATGACTGTCCGCTGAGTGATTGAAGCATGTCTGCCAAGCAGCTGGAGGTATCTAAGGCCCAAACTTTGCATCAACTGAAGTGTGACATTAGTATCTCAAGTACAATTGCATCAAACTGAGGTCAGATGTGCAATGTGATGGTATTCACAGTAACAGATCATCTTATGTTCTTCAGCAAAAAGTTGATGGATAAACCATAAATCAATCTGTAAATTAAAACTATGATATTACTTTCACAATGATTCATTGTTTGGCATGAGACTAGCAAGTAGATAACTGAACTAATGCATTTTAAGAAAATACTTGCACAGAAATTCTTGCTGCAGACTAAATAAATTGTATATCAATGGTTCAGATCAAATCAATCTATAAAAATATTCAGGTCAATTGCAGTTGTCTTGATCATTGATACTACACTGGAACAGATGAACAAGGATTGGGATATGAGGCAGATATCTCTTTTGTCAGAACTGAATATGGTATCTGTCATTAATCATCTTTCAGCTCTCCTTCAGACAAGTGTAATTTAAAATTTCTGGAATTAAAAATCCGCTGATGACCATGAAATTATTGTCAATTGTTAGGAAATCCATCTAGTTCATTAATGTCCCTTAGGGAAGAAGATCTGCTGCCTTACTTGATTTGGCCTACATGATACTCCAGAGTGACAGCAATGTGATTGACTCTCAACTGCACCCCCCACCCCACCATCCCCCAAAGGCAACTAGAAATGGTCAATAAATGCTGGCCAGCCAGCAATGCCCGTGTCCCAATTTAAATTCAATTTAAACTGAAAGATGAGTTTCAATTTAACATTTAAATATGATAAGAATATGCAACCCAGCATAAGAGCACAATTTCCCTAAGTTTACCACCATAGTTTTAATATGTGCTTGGTTTATGCGTGTGATGCAGTTAATCAGGATCAGATATATTCTGGAGTGATTTAAGTCCTCTTTGAAAGGCTGTGCTGGTGGGGTGGGGGAGAGAGCCAGGTGGACTAGTGAGGGGCACAGAAAAAAGTTATTGGTGCAGACATGACACTAAGCTCAAGGTCTCTGTTTGGCAGAGGTGAATATTTCTATTTTTTTTTCAATTTGTTTATTCGTGTTCAAGAATTTGCTGCCATGTACAAGTTGCTGCTGCTGTTCTAGTGTTCCAGATCCAAAACTGAAATTTGACATTTGTGAGGACTGTTGTGAAGAATGTGAATGATCTTCCATTTCCTGATACACTACATTATCCCACTCAAAAATATGAATCAAATTACCATTCTATTTTTACAGTCATGTATTTGTTGGAATGTCCCAATGTCATACCCCCGGTGCCAATGAGAACGGAGAATTTGGCACAAAGCCATTAACAGTATTGGGACCGGAGGATCCCAGCCATGGGTGAGGTTGGAGAATTGCAGCCATTACAGCTTAAAGTGTTTTTGGTAGCTGTCAATCATTGTGTAAAGAGCTTCTTCATTGGGCTGTCAATCTTACAATGTAAATAAACTCAGTGAATGTGGAGACCTCAAGTGATACAGTGCAAAATTTCAAATAAAGGTGATCAGCATTCAACCACAGCTCATCAGCTCATGCAGGTATCGTGCTGTGAAGTTTGCTGTTTTAGTTGCATCAGCAACAGGCTGCTGATATAACACATCTTTGAATTCATATTGTTTAGGTTCGATGTGACTGAATTCAATTGACTAATTATTCAGAATCCAGGGTGCTCCAGTAGTTTATTTTCCAGTTTCTACAAAGATCTTTTAGGGAGGGGGAGGAATATTTTGCACCCAAAATGAATACAAAGTAAACTCAGTTAACAACAGATTGGGACTCCAGTGTGTCCATAGGCCCGATTTACTTTCAGAGGCCCAGGATGTTCATGATAAGCTTCAGCTTATTTTGGTTGGACAAAGTGCTGCTAACATCCTTAGACATGATTGGAGTGTGTATAATCCCAACCTAAAATGGGGATCAGGAACCATGATTTGCACCTCGAAAGGGCTAACAGCCTAAAACAGGTTACCATTTAGCAAGAGAGTGGCAGCCCCCTTTCAAAAAGGTACCAGTTGGGTTGTCAGAGTTAATGGACAGTCAAACCCATTTTGAGAATGTTACTGCTTGGTTAGTGGCAAGAATAGTACAAGCTGAAATAGGTCCAGATGCCAGCTGTCAAAATCTATTAGCAGGGTACTTTGTAAATATCCAAGTGTACCATATTTTGAAAATGTGGAGAACTTTGCTTATAATTTATGCATAGTATTCACATATGTTATGTAGACACTACAACCTACCATGAGCATATAGTGACCATGTAGAGACTACAGTTAGGCCCATTAACCAGGAGTCTCAGGCAACAGCACTAGCAGTTTTGGAGTATATAGTTACTGAGCTGTGGTGATCCTCAGATTCAATGACCATCAATCAGCTCTTCCCATCAAAGGGGAGAGCATCCTAAATGAGATTCTTTTAAACATTAATTTGTTTATTGTTAGGACATTTTGTTTTTTTTTAAACGTGAAGTCAATGTAGGTTAATTTTAATGGCAAGTAGCAGTTGCCTTTACCAAAATTGAAAATTACCAAAAAGTCAGATGTAGATGAAGATTAGAATTGGGACCTTATTTGATTTGATTTATTATTGCCACATGTATTAACATACAGTGAAAAGTATTGTTTCTTGCGTGCTATACAAAGAAACCATACCATTCATCGAGAACAAAATAAGAGAGTGCAGAATGTAGTGTTACAGTCATAGTTATGAAGGTATACGTAGTAAAATTTATCACTATACAAGACTTCTTAATTATTAGGCATTGTCTCTCTCTCTCGCTCTTTATATATTATAGAATTATAGAATCCAGATAGTACATAATGAAACCATTTGACCCATTGAGTGTACATCAACTCCCTCTCAGAGCATCTCACTCGGCCCCATTCTCTCAACTCCACATTATTTACCCTGTTAATCCTTCTAATCTGTACATTTGCAACACTAAAAGGCAATTTAGCATGTCCAATCCACCTCGCCAGCACATTTTTGAACTTTGGGAGGAATCCAGAGGACTTAGATGAAACCAATACAATCACATGCTAACTCCACAGACAGTCACTCAAAACCAGAATCAAACCTGATTCTTATTTAGCTAATTGGGTTAGGAATTGGCTAGCAGATAGAAGACAGAGGGTGGTGGTTGATGGGAGATATTCATCGTGGAGTTCGGTGACAAGTGGTGTACCTCAGGGGTCTGTTTTGGGGCCCCTGCTGTTTGTAATTTTTATAAATGATCTGGATGAGGGTATTGAAGGATGGATTAGTAAATTTGCAGATGACACTAAAGTCGGTGGAGTGGTAGATAGTGAAGAGGGGTGTTATAGTTTGCAGAGAGACTTGGACAAGTTGCAGAGCTGGGCCGAGAGGTGGCAAATGGAGTTTAATGTGGAAAAGTGTGAGGTAATGCACTATGGCAGAAATAATAAATGTGTAGAGTATAGGGCAAATGGTAGGATTCTTAGTAGTCTAGATGAACAGAGGGATCTTGGTGTGTATGTGCATAGATCCCTGAAAGTAGGCAGTCAAGTCGAGAAGGTTGTTAAGAAGGCATATGGAGTCTTAGCTTTTATTGGTAGGGGGATTGAATTTCGGAGCCGCAACGTCATGTTGCAACTGTACAAAACTCTAGTGCGGCCGCACTTGGAGTATTGTGTGCAGTTCTGGTCCCCACATTATAAGAAAGATGTGGAGGCATTGGAGAGGGTACAGAGGAGGTTTACCAGGATGTTGCCTGGTATGGAGGGCAGGTCTTATGAAGAGAGGCTGAGGGATTTGAGGTTGTTTTCGTTAGAAAGGAGGCGGCTAAGAGGGGACCTTATTGAAACATATAAGATGATTAGAGGTTTAGATAGGGTGGACAGTGATAGCCTTTTTCCTAGGATGGAGAAAGCTAGCACGAGGGGACACAGCTTTAAATTAAGGGGTGATAGTTATAGGACGGATATCAGAGGCAGGTTCTTTACCCAAAGGGTGGTTCGGGAGTGGAATGCCCTGCCTGCAGCAGTTGTAGATGCGCCAAGTTTGGTGGCGTTTAAGAGGTTAGTTGATAAGTATATGGAAGAGAAGGGAATGGTTTAGTTTGGAGGGGCATTGCTTTTTATATTGGTCGGCGCAACATCGAAGGCCGAAGGGCCTGTTCTGTGCTGTAATGTTCTAACCTGTGTCCTGGCACCGTGAGGCAGCAATGATAACAACTGTGCCACAATGGCACCAATCTACCTTGTTGTCTACCTCCAACTCTTACGATTAATTACTCTGTTCCAATTTCAGAACCAGGCCCACTAGTAGGATTCAAATTATATTGAAATTACCTGCTGCATTTATTATGCAAAAATCTAGCACTGGGACATGTAGGGAGGCCCAATATCCAGTGCAAATCGGCCATTGTTAGAGTCTCCCAGCTTGCTGCATGACAAAAAAAGCAGTGCGGCGTGATGAGGGAAACACCCCCACAATTTCATCTAATGACATTATAAACTGAAAGCTCTGTGTGCACCATGAAGGAAATATACTTTTAACTTAATATCAACTATCAATAATGCAAACAATGACAAAAAAGGGCATTACTAATACTTTTCAATTATTTGACTACGTGAACAGTTACATTTATTTTAACAAACAATTTCAGTGACATTTACTGAAGGCTCAATGACAAAGGTTTTAATTGTGAAAATATGTGAGCCCTGTGGGTATTATGCATTGAATTTTATTCATGTTTCCATGAGATGTCAATATAATCCTTAGGAGATGGTTTGTTATTCAGCTGAGGTGTGACCTGTGGAAGATGAAGCCCATAGAAATCGTCAAACGCACAGAAATCTCATCGGACAACAGAAGCTTTACTGAAATGTGAATTTGCCTATAAGAAAATCAAGGACATTACCAGAGATTGTGTGAAAGACACATTACAATGCAGTGTTTCAGGGACATGAAAGACAAGCATAGTAATTTGCGGTCAAATTTAGTACTGGAGAACATGACATTTAGGTGGATAAAAAAATAGCTACAAATCCAATTTGATCCTGCTGAAAAGATTTAAGCTTCCAGATCAGGTTAATATGCTATTTGAAAGCAAATGTAAATTTCTTCCTCAATCACAGATCAAAATCAGCCGTTCAAACGTCACTGAAGTCATCAGATTGATGTTCAGTCAGAAGACAGGTGCACAGTAGGGTACCCAATATTCAATCTTTCTTTTACTAACTAGTCAAATCTATTCCTCTCCAGCAGCCGCCTAACAGCTGGATCCCATCTTAACATTGTTAGAAGACAAAAATGATCACAAAAAGATTAGATATTCATTACCTAGTGAATGAAGAAAATCAATTAATTGATAAAAATAAATGTGTTCAGGTTCTTACAGGAAAGCATCAGGTAGAATGAATGGAGTTGTTTTTATGTAAGTGAATATTTTGAGGAAGATTTTTCGCTGGCTCTATAATGGAGAAATGGGCAGACCACATCCTGAAAATTGTGGGTCCCGTGTACCTCCCTGATTTTGCTCCAGTTGAACCCAGCATGTTTCTGATGGGAGCCTGTTGCCAGGAATCCAGAGAGTCTGACTGTGCCAGTATTTATTATGTGAATCCTGCTCGAGATGCACAGTATCCCAGTTGCCATGTTTGGAGGCTGAGCATTAAAGCTGAAGAGGGACAAAAAAATGGTCAAGTTAAAGTTATTTGTATGGACCCAGGGTAAGTAGGAAGCTTCACTGGGGATCCATAAACATAGCACACTCTACATCACTATTGTTTTATTTTTCATCTATTTTACTCAGAGGGTAGTGAGGGCGTGGAATGCCCTGCCTGCCGCAGTTGTGGACTCAGCAACTTTAAGGGTGTTCAAACGGGCAAATTAAGGGCAAAAACTGCCTCAGATTCAATTCCCCCTTCCTCAGTCAGGTCTGGTATTCCATTGGCCCAAAGCTGGATGATATTTTTTGAAAGAATGGTAAATAGAACATAAAAGATAGAACATTACAGGCCCTTCGGCCCTCAATGTTGCGCTGACTAGTGGAACCAATCTAATGACCCTCTAACCTAAACTATTCCAATGCTATCCACGTGCCTATCCACTGACCATTTGAACGCCCTTAAAGTTGCTGAGTCCACAACTGCGGCAGGCAGGGCATTCCACGCCCTCACTACCCTCTGAGTAAAATAGATGAAAAATAAAACAGTAGTGACGTAGAGTGTGTAACAAAATAATTACAATCACTTCACCTGAAAGAATAAAAGAAAATAACATGACTAATAAAGTCAGAGAGTGAGAATTTAAACACCAGTCGGTTAAGCAGAGCTGCCAAAGGAGCTGGTGGAAGCAGGTGTGGGGGTTAAACGAGAGGGTTACCCAATGCTAGGAATCCCCAACTTTCAACCCTTAATTGGTCATTTATACCTGATCAGATAAGACATATTTCACTGATTAGGGATAAAGTGGAGCACGCTGGAACATTTAAGATAAGAAAAATAGGAATCAGATTGGATCAAGATTTTTTGTTAAATGGCAGCCAATATTTCTGAAGAAAAATTAACAAATTGTCTTTGCCTTCTCCAAAGTGAATTCTGGCAACTTTCTACATTTAAAAATTCTCACCTTTGCTTCTCCCTATCTCTGTAAACTGCAGCTCAATAATCCTTTATCCAATTCTGGCCCTTGATAAATTTCTTATGATAATTCCTCTGCCACCGGTGGCATGCCATCAGTTCCCTTAGCCCCAGATCTGGGATTTGTCTTCTACTCCTTTCCATCTCCATGATTTTGCGTGTGGAAAACCATGTCTCATAAATTTTATTGAGTTTTCTTGAAGAGGTAACCAAGATGGTAAACGAGGGCAGTGTAGTTGATGTTTCAACGTGGATTTTAGCAAGGCCTTTGACAAGATAAAACGTGGCAAGTCGTTGCAGAAGGTTAAATCTCACGGGATCCAGGGTAAAATTGCTAATTGGATACAATATTGGCTTGATGACAGAAGCCAGAGGGCAATTGTAGAGGGTTGATTATCAAACTGGAAGACTGCGACCAGTGGTGTGCCTCAGGGATCGATGCTGGGTTACTGTTTTTCTCATTTATATTAATGATTTGGATGAGAGTTTAGGAGGAATAGTTAGTAAGTTTGCAGATGATACCAAGATTGGTGACAGTGGGCAAAGAAGAAGATTATCTAGGATTGCAATGGGATTTTGATCAATTGGGGCAGTGGGCAGACGGAATTTGATAAACGCAAGGTGATGCATTTTGATAGATCGAACTAGGGCAGGTCTTACTCAGTTAATGGTAGGGTGTTGGGGAAAGTAATAGAACAAAGATCTCAGAGTAAATGTTCATAGCTCCTCGAAAGTAAAGTCACAGGTGAACAGAGTGGTGAATAAGGCATTCAACAAACTTGGTTTCATTGCTCAAAACATTGAAGTAGAGATGTTGGCGTTGGACTGGGGTAAACTCAGTAAAGTTTGACAACACCAATTTTAAAGTCTGACGAAGGCCACAAAGGCCAAAAGCTCGTGGATTTACTATCAAATAAATCGGTTGGATTTAAAATTGGTGTTGTCAAACTTTATAGAACATTGAATACAGGAGTTGGGATGTTTTATTAAAGTTGTACAAGACATTGGTAAGGCCAATTGGTAAGACTTGGAATACTGGTCACCCTATTATAAAAAGGATATTATTAAACTAGAAAGTGTGCAGAAAAGACTTACTAGGATGCAAATAGGACTTGATGGTTTGAGTTATAAGGAGAGGCTGGATAGACTGGGACTTTTTTCTCTGGAGCGTAGGAGGCTTAGAGATGATCTTATAGAAGTCGACAAAATAATGAGAGGCACAGATCAGCTCGATAGTCGATATCTTTACCCAAATGGAGAATCTCATCTAAAGAGTGAGAGGGGAGAGATACAGAGATACAGAGATACAAAAGGATCCAGAGGTGCAATTTTTCAGAGTGTGGTAAGTGTCTGGAACGAGCTGCCAGAGGTAGTAGTAGAGGCGGGTACAATGTTATCTTCTAAAAAGCATTTAGACAGTTATAATGGGTACAATGAGCATAGAGGGATATGGGCCAAATGCGGATAATTGGGACTAGCTTAGTGGTTAAAAAGGGGACAGCAAGGGCAAGTTAGGCAGAAGGACCTGCTTCCATGCCGTAAACCTCTATGGCTCTGAGACCTCCCTATCTTATTTTCCTCTTTTAAGACATATCTTATATTGTTCCTCATCCCTGGACATTTCAATGTAATTTCCTCATATGGGATAAATAAATCTCACATCCTCCTTGTATCAGCTAGCTCTCAGATCTGTTTTGGCTATCGTCTCCTCAAGAACAATTCAAAAAGTGTGTTTTTTGTTCAGTGCATATAAAATACTAACAAATATGAGGAAATATACACACAATCACAGTAACCACAGTAAATGGGAGATTCATTTCCTACTTATAAGAACATGGATGAAGGAATATTTCAGTTTGAAGTGCTGGAATGCAAGGCTCACCTTATTGCCTGCTAGGCATCCATCGTCATTTTCAAAAGCCCTTAAAATATTGGAAAGGTAAATAATTCTAAACATCATTTATGCAACTTTTTTCTTAACGTGTCACCTTAATGTTCTACCACGGGGGTGGCACAAGAGTTAGTAATGCCACCTCACAGTGCCAGGGACATCGGTTCGATTCCCAGCTTGGGTCACTTTCTGTGTGGAGTTTGCATGTTCTCCCCATGTCTGTGTGGGTTTTCTCCAGGTACTCCAGCTTCCTCCTACAGTCCAAAAAATATGCTGGTTAGTTACATTGACCAAACAGGTGTTGGAATGTGGAGATTCAGGAAATTTCATAGTAACTTCATTGCAGTATTAATGTAAGCCTTACTTGTGAATAATAAATAAATAAGCTTTGATAAGTGTTTATGGTGAGCTCTACCTCGACTGACCTGGTAAGATATCTGAACTTTGTCTCTTTAATTTTATTTTGATTTGATTTACTCTGGGTTGCATAGTGGCACAGTGGTTAGCACTGCTGCCTCACTGAGCCAGGGGCCCAGGTTTGATTCCCGGCTTGGGTCACTGTCTGTGTGGAGATTGCACGTTCTTCCTGCGTCTGTGTAGATTTCTTTTGGATGCTTTGGTTTCCTCTCACCATCCAAAGATGTGTGCATTAAGTGGATTGACCATGCTAAATTGCTGCTTGGTGTCAGGGGGATTAGCTGTGGTAAATGCAAGGGGTTATGGGATAGGGCCTGAGTGGGATTGTGGTCAGTGCAGACTCGATGGGCTGAATGGCCTCCTTCTGCTCTATAAGATTCTATGATTTTTCACAAGTATTGGGATACAATGAATCCTATGTCCTATACATGCTGTTCATTGGGAAGAAGGAAAGGAGAAGCTGCAGAATAAAATGTTACAGTTACAGTGAGGGTGAAGATAAAGATCAGCTTAATACGTGGTAGGTCAGAAGGCTGATGGCAGCAGGGAAGAAGTTGTTCTTGAATTGTTTGGTAAGTGTTCTCAGGTCTTTGTACCTTTTTCCTGATGGAAGAAGGTGGAAGAGAGTATGGGTGGGATTTTCCAGCCATGTTTGCCCCAAAACCAGAAAAACATACCTGAGGTCAACAGACATTTGCATGATCCCCCCAAGCCCCAACGCAGACACACATGCACCATGATTCCTGTGGCGGGCAGGGCAGGGAAATTCCCTTGAAGTTTGGGCGCATGGGACTCTTAACTATGCTGGCTGCTTTTCTGAGGTAGCAGGAAGTGTAGACAGTCAATGGATGGGAAGCTGGTTTGAATGTTGGACTGAACTTTGTTCACAACCCTTTGTAGTTTCTTGTGGTCTTGGTCAGAGCAGGAGCCCATACCAAACTGTGATACTTCCTGGAAAGGAAGTCTTGTGCATCTGTAAAAACTAGTGAGAGTCAGAGCGGACATGCTAAATTTCCTTAGCTTTGAGAAAGTCGAGGCGTTGATGACTTTCTTAACGATATTGTTAGTGTAGGAGGACCAGAACAGGTTATTGGTGATCTGAACATTAAGAAACCTGAATTTCTCGATCATTTCCACTTCACCACCACTAATCACCATGCATAGTTTTGTAGAGGAGGTGGTGATCTCCTGCTTTTGCCTCCAGTTGTGCTGCCTTGGTCTATTTAGCGTCAAGAAGAGCTGATTTCTCCGCCTCACTTCTTCTTTACAGAATCCTGACAGTTCCATCAGAATGTTAAGCCGTACTGTGGCCGGCTCCACGTTTTGCAGATGTACATCTGTGTTACTAGCTTTGCTGTTTTCTAATTTTAAAATACTTTGAAAATCCTTTGGGCCTTTTAAACCTACAACAACATTCAATTTCCGCTCTAGTACATGACATATTTATACTAGGCTGACCCCAGCAAAACAAGCTGTTTTCCTGATTCAAAAATCTAAGTTTGTTAAAGTTTATTTATTAGTGTCACAAGTAGGCTTTCATTAACACTGCAAATGTTACAAAGATATGTCAAAGGACTGGTGGTATTGAGGAAGTGGGAGGATGGGGTCTGCAGAAGGACTTGTTCAGGTTAGGAGAGTAGGCAAAGAAGGAGCAGATGGAATACAATGCAGAAAAGTGTGAGGTTATGCATTTTAGAAGAAGGAATGGAGGCATAGACTATCTTCTAAATTGAAAAATGCTTAGGAAATTAGAAAGATTAATGTGTGGGTTCAGTTGGCACTTAGGGAGGCAAATGCAATGTTAGCATTCATGTTGAGAGGGCAAGAATACAGGAATAAGAAAAGGTCCAGAAGAGGTTTACAGAAATGATCCTTGGAATGAAAAACTTGTCGTATGAGAAACGGTTAAGGATTGTCTGTCTTTGTTAGAGTTTAGAAGGATGAGGGGGGAATCTTATTGAAACTTACAGGATACTGCGAGGCCCTGGACAGAGTGGATATGGAGAGGATGTTTCCACTAGTAGGAAAAACTAGAACCAGAGGGCACAACCTCAAACTAAAGGGCAATCTTTTAAAACAGAGATGAGGAGGAATTTCTTCATCCAGAGATTGGTGAATCTGTGGAACTCTTTGCCAAGAAGGCTGTGGAGGCCAGGTCATTGGGTGACTTTAAGACAGAAATAGATAGATTCTTGATCACTAAGGGGATGAGGGGTTATGGGGGAAAGATAGGAGAATGGGGTTGAGAAAAATATCAGCCAAGATTGAACGACAAAGCAGACTTGGGCCAAGTGGCCTAATTCTGCTCCTATGTCTTATAGTCTGAAGCAAAGAAGTTACTGTGAAAATCCCTTCGTTGCCACACTCCAGCGCCTGTTGAGGTACATTGCGGGAAAACTTAGCAACAAACTAGCATGGCCTTTGGACTGCAAAAGGAAACCAGAGCACCTGGGGAAATGCATGCAAACACAGGGAAAACATTCAGACACCACACAGACAGTGATCCAAGCCAGGAATCAAAGCCAATTGTGAGGCAGCAGTGTTAACTATTGTGCCACTTGTATGTGTATAATGATGAGCAAATGCATGCATTTGTTTGAGTTAGCTGAGATTTGAGTCTAAAGGCAATGGTTTGATAACTATATTGAATCATATTCCTTCAGCTATTTTCAGAATTACTTGTCATCACATGATGTATCCTGGGAAAACACAGGTCTGTACCTTTGAGGAAGAGGGATTTGGAATGTTACTATTTCGTTGAAATTATATTCTGAAACCCTTTGTGTTAAATGTGACGTGCTGTTTTCAGATAGCCTTCCCTGCAGCATCAAGTTCTGGCTTTTATTCTGTCTGAAGGGTATGGCAATCAACAGTGCTGGCAGCCAGAAAATAGAATCTCAAAGTGAAGGACACAGTTTAAGATTGTGAAGAAAATAGGTTTCCTTTGAAAATATGAATATTTGCAAGGTTTTTGAAATTAGACTGCAGGATGAGGAAAGATTTGCAAAAGAAATATATTTTGTCTGAAGCTACTATTATCAGAAAACAAGCACTCACTTCGACTAGTTCATGTCAAAACATTTTACCCAGGTGTCCTTCCTCATAACTTAGATAAAGGACAAGGCTCAATTCATGGATCGACCTAAATTTTATTAACAATCCTCATTATGCAAACTCTGTTCCAAAGTCATTCTTAATTCCCAGAATAACGTAATGCTTCATGCTACCTGTCTGAGATTTTAGATATGGCCCATGTCAATGAACATTTCCGAGCTGCCATTTCTTACCTTCAAACTCAGGATCTTCTTCATGAAGGTCAGTCTCGTACGACTTCCCCTCTCATCACTGTATTGGGTTCCTGAACCACTAACAATGATCTGTGACAAACAGTGGTTTATTCACTAGCAGTGACTTATTGCTTGTATTTTGGCGATGCTCCTGAGATGTCACTGACACATGACTCTTTTTGTAACCGTGTCATCACATCATCATGTGACCGCTTAGTCTGCATCTTCCCTGCTCAATTAGAACAACCAGTGGCACAAGTTATAGCAGAAACTGTGTAGACAATTTTGTAAATTTCAAGTTAACAATACATAACTGTTTATAAATGCTGAGGCACAGATTAGGCTGTTGCAGTTGGTGCAAAGTGTCCTCTTTCCCCCTTCTCATCTTTTCTTGTAGAAAGATGAGATTTGAAGACCAATTGTTGATTAGATGACAATATGATCCTGGAACCTTTTGTTTGGTTTGCTCAGACACCACGTACATATGTGGGTATAAGGGACAAAGGAGAGTACAGCTTCCTTCAGCTCTTCAAGCCTGTGCTGATCATAATGCTCTAATTAAACTGATGAAGGCAAGCATACCATATCCTTCCCAATCACCTCCTTCAGCACTATAGATTCTATAATTTATCCAGTTCTGAATTCTCCCACAAGTGAGAATATTTTCTCTGCAAAATCTTTCATAACCTGAAAAATATCATACTCAAAAATAAACAACTGGATCTTGGAAATAATAACAACTTAGATTTTGAGAGTTCATTTAATATTTCCCTGATACTTCACAGGAGCTTTATCAAACAACATTTGATGCTAAGTCACTGATGAGGATATTAGAACAGGCGACCGAAAGCTTGATCACAAAGGTATGTTTTAAAGATAAAGATAAAGGAGAGGAGAGAACTAGGGAAAGAATATTCCAAAACTGGGGGTCTTGGGGAGGTTGAAGGCATAATTGAATTTGGGGAGGTTCAAGAAGCTAGAATTAGGAAATTTGAAAGGTTAACCTTTGTCCTGTTACAGGTAATTTGCATCATCTTCGCTGGTTGCCACTGTGACAAAGTTGACATCATCAGCAATTCTGAAATTTAAATTAATATTCCAAAATCCAATTTATTTATATATGACAAAAAAAAAATGGTCCTAGTATTTACCAAGAGGACGTAGTAGGGCAAACCTATGGAATATGGTCTGCAGCAGGCGAGGAATGAATAGAAACAGACAGCCACACTCACTGTGAGCAGATAGGACAAATTACCATATCTCAGACAGCACTGACACAGTCACATCCTGTGGTCGGACAACCAACATTTTGAAACCAAATGGCAGATGCCACCTAAACAATTCCCCCCAGATGCTGATCACATAGTGAGCCAATTGATCTCATTGGAATTCTGTCCTTCACACAAGGGCTTCCAATCCTCTCTCCAAGAATATGCCTTGAAATCTTCTCATACATGATGCTTTCCATCAGATGATTTTGCCATGGATCCTCCTCCAGGGCTTTAACCTCTCCTTCCAATGCTTCTCTGCCCAGGATAACCGTGTGCTTCAAGCTTTCTTCACACACAATCTCTCAGGTTCCCAGCCATGCCAACAGAACATCACTGATGTACTGGCCCATACTAAGGTATCATCAAACTTTGAGTCATATTGGATCTCTGGCTTCTTGCAAGCCCAGTAAAAAGTCTTACACCACCAGGTTAAAGTCCAACAGGTTTATTTGGTAGCAAAAGCTACTAGTTTTCCAAAGAAATAGGTTTCCAAATAAATCTATTGGACTTTATCCTGGTGTTGAGACTTCTTGCTGTATTTACCCCAGTCCAGCACCAACATCTCTACATCATTAATGTAAGCCACCATTCCCAGTTTGATACTTTGTAACTTGGAGCCTCTCTGCTCCTCACTATCAACATTAATAAACTAAACCTCTTTCCAGATTCCTCCTCTTCGTTTCTTAACTTCACAGTCTTCCTGGAACTTTCTTCTGTCATATTCCCTGGTTACTGGGAATTTCCTATTCTTTAGTTTAGGATCTGCTCTCTTCAGTTTCTGCCTGTATTCCTGTTCCAGCAGATTCTATAAAAAGCCATATTCTTCTAGGTTACGTTCCTTCAACTATTCGCAAACTGCTTTCTGTTCTCCCATGGCCTTTTTGTTAGGCTATGAAAAAAACTGGGTTGTAGACTCTTGTGTTTGTTTTAAGGTTGTAAATTCTCATTACAATGCAAGCATAAAAACAAACAACTTTTAAAAATGAAACTAAAACTTAATCTTAAAGATGTACCTTACTCCAAACTCAAGTACAATTATAAATTACACAAAACTATCTATTTATTTACATTTACTACACGCATATTGCCAGAAGCTTTCTGGGCTCCCTTTCATATTGACTCAATGGAATTGTTGTTATCCAATGAATCCTGTTGGAAAGTGTATGCACATTTCCTTCTCAAATATTAGTTGAGGAGAGGATTGATGTATGTGTGTTGATGTGGTCAAGCAGTCTTTTCACACAAAGTCAAAAGGCAGGCATGGAACCACAAAGTGCAAAAGGCTTTTCAGATAATTGTCTCCGGGCTTGCTCCTCTGTTGAAAAAGTCCCAAATTTCACACATTGCTTTGTTTTCTCCCCCCAGCACTGCATCAACCTCAGCTTCAGATGTATACTCACTCTTCCTTTGAACAATCTGTTTCAATTACATCATATGGCAAAACAAGCCATGTATCTAACACATATCTGTATAATGAATGGTAACTTGCACAAGATAGTGGAGAGGTGTAACCATCGTGCCTCAGTACGAGGCAACAGATATCGGCACTATAACGACGAGAACAGGAAACACACGATTAAAATATATTATGTGGAATTATAATACATCACTCCTTCACCCTATTATACTGTTAGAGATATTTACACATTTGTACTGATAACAAAAGTTGCACAGTACATCTTATTACTCTAATATTCTCAGCCAGTATACACTGAGTTACTCAGTTACTCCACATAAGTCAATGGACAAATGGTCAGACACCCCACACTCTGAAACCAAGTGGCAAATGCCACCCAAACAATTGCCTCCAGAGGCTGTGGTCACTAGTAGATCAGCTGCCTGTCACACACAGAGCTTAATATTCTGTTCTATGGCAGTCAATAGAATGAAATATTGGATTGAGTAGCTGATCCAATGTTGTCCAAGATGGGTTTCAGTAACAATACATTTTGCTTATTATTCACTGTGATAATAAATGGAGATGTGCTCTGACAGGATTGATGAATGTGGAAGGTTGTTATAATAAATTTCTCACACTTAACAATTGCAGTTACTTTACAGAATATTGATTTAAATAAACAATTAAATTATCCATTTTGAGCATGCTAATTTGCAGATGTGATTAATGAAAAAGTTAGCAATGATTTGGTAATTTTTGTCAGATTTATTGCTTACAGTTTGTTTTTGGTTCGAGTTTCAGTGCCCAATGATACATTTCCACACTCTCAAAATTGATCATTGATACAAAAATCAGAATTTTTTAAATGAATTACATTTAAAATAAACTACGATTAAATCATGAACCTTCTGTTTTAGTGTCTACACATATGACCTATGAGTGCAGCAACTCAAATATTGTGAAATAGACTCAGAGTTTGACACCCCACTGAAATAAAATAGCAAACAACACAATGATAAATTTAACAATTGTCATTACACGAATCAGACAACTGTTCCATCGCAATAAGTTTTAAATATTGTATGAACATATACATTCAAGCAGCCTTATTTTCTTTTCTATTTCATTATGAAAGAGAAAAAGAATCACTCTAATGTTATAATGAATAAGATTCATAAAGGATTACCTACTTTTGAAGGTTTTTATGGAATAATATTGGAAAGAGCAATGCAGAAATGAGTTCCAACAATAACATTGTGAACTCGAGACATAATACTTGAGGAAAAGCTAAGTTTGAATTGTGAAAGGGAGAATTCCCCCTTAGGTTATTGCATTCATCCACAGGGACAGGAAATGAGGGTGCTAATGTCATTTTTCACAACTTTGATCAAGCTTTAGTAAACAGCTAAAGAAATTTATTCAGAATACATCATTGTGAAAAAATGTGCTGTTTCAAAGTATGCTAAAACATGCACCTCTCTCACAATAAACTCAATGAGTGATCCTGCCACTGACAGCTTTCAAAATAAAGATATACCTGTCAGAAATAGAATTCAGGAGTTTACAAATACACATCCCATTACTATCTACTCATTTAATTTTAACTGATGGAAATCATAGAAACTTTACAGTGTAGAAGGAGACCTTTCAGCCCACTGTGTCTGCATCAATAACTATCCCACCAGGCCCTATCCTCATCATCCCACATATTTGTCTCACTCATCTTTCTTGCTGAAGCATTCCAGGACAGTAAGGGACAATTTTGTATGCATGATGTAGCGATGCCGGCGTTGGACTGGGGTAAACTCAGTAAGAGGTCTGACAACACCAATTTTAAATCCAACCGATTTATTATCAAATAAAATCGGTTGGATTTAAAATTGGTGTCGTCAGACCTCTTACCAATTTTGTATGTCCAAGGTACCTTACCAGCACATCTTTGGAGTATGGAGGAAACTAAAGCACCTGGAGGAAATCCATGCAGATGTGGGAAGAACGTGCAGACTCTACACAGGCAGTCTTCCATGGCTGGGAATCGAACCCATGTCTCTGGAGTTGTGAGGCAGCAGTGCTAACCATTGTGTTACCGTGCCACCCAAACAGCAATCAATCATGGTCACCATTACTGGAAATAACTTTATTAATTACATTTACACTCCACCCACTGCCATGGTGGGATTTGAACTCACACCCCAAAGTTGGCCACTGGATTGTTAATCCAGTGATATTACCATTACACTACCATGATATCCTGAGATGTAGGGTGGAATCTTTAAACTGACCTCTGGTGAGGCTAGTAAAGGGTTGGGTACCAGTTGTCAATTGAAGTGTACTTTGTTGATTTATTTTTAAACGGTATCATGACTTTGTGACAACGTACAGAAGCAAAAAGCTGTCTCCATGTCATGGTGAAGGACGGAAGTAGAGAGTTAGATATCAAGGTGAGTGAAGTGCAATCCAGGTGAACTGACTTTGAAGAATTGAGATACCTCTTATCAAGCAGTAAGAGTGCACTTACAGAAGAAGCCATTGCTGCTACTCTTCTGTTTGAAAGCTTCCCAGTGTGCCAGTTTTACTAAAGAAGCATTTCCATTGGGTTCTTGTTTGTTGACCCTGGTGAGATCACAGAGCACAGGAAACCCATGAACAGCTGCTAAAGCCAGATTACTGGATTGAATTCAAAATTAATGACCCGTTTACATGCTTCCAATTGTTTTTGCTATAACTGCAGTGTAGTTCCCAATCTACCTGGCCTGGGCAAACTCAGCAATGGGTGGGCATGTTCTTAATTAAATGCCGTTTCTCAGAGATTTGAACACAACCCATTTCCTAACCCCCACAATGCTACCTGAGCCTACCTGGCTATTAACATTCTGCCCATGGTTCTTCTGGCACTCCTCCCTCCCCAGTGAGAACACTGAACACTAACTTTTCTTATCTCTCCACAGATGCCACCTGATCTGTTGAGTGTCTGCAGCATTGCTTGTCTTTATATTAAAAGCGGAAATGTGTTTTGTTCTCTTCTGCTGGCATCCTGGGGATAATTTTCCAACTTTGTAGTTCTGGTGGGAAATCTCAGATGCAAAGAACTCAAAGTAGGAGGCTGGGCCAACCAGTACTTTGAATTATTAAAAAAAACTATTGTAACACCAACCTAAGTTTTCAATAGACAGTCCTGTCACAACGCTTCCAGCCATGCACAGTCAAAAATTTATATTAGCCATATATACAGTACTAATATAAAACCTGCAGATAAAGTACTGAACATGATTACCACAATTCACTAGGCTACGAGGAGGAAGCTTTAGAGAGAATAGAAAGAAGGTTCACAAAGATGTTGCCTGGTCTCGAGGTGTGGATTATGTGGAGAGATTGAATAAATTAGGATAGATTTCACTGGAAAGACGGAAGCTGAGGGAAGACCTGACAGAGATCTGTAAAATTAAGAGAAGCATCGACAGGGCTGGATAGTCATGACACTGGGAGGAAGTGTCAATTACAAGGGACTACAGGTTCAATGTGAGGGGGGAAAAGTCGAAAGATGTACAGGAGCAATTTTTCATGCTAAGAGTGGTGGATGCCTGGAACATGCTGCCAGTGGAGGTGGTGGAAGCAGGAATATTAGCAACATTTAAGAGGCATTGTGTACATGAATAGGGGGGGAATCGAGGGATACGGATTGAGTAGGGCAGAAGGTTTTTTTTTCAGTTTAGTTAGGGCACCATGGTCAGTATGGGCTGGAGAGCTGAAGGACCCGTTCCTGTGTTTTATTTTTCTTTGTAAGTAATCCTGGGAATGGCTCTCACACAAATAAGAAAAAGTGATGTAAAACCATACTTTATGGCTAACAATTCTCTGTAAGGAAACCATGCCACTTTACTCTTAAAAAATTGTGTCAGTATTTTGTTGAAGTGTGGCTTGGAAGGTTACAGAAGTAAAAACCGGGATAGAAGATTGAGTTTTGTGCAATTTGATGAATCCTATTCTGTTGAAACCATGGCGATGCCAGCCATGAATTGCAGTGCTTGGCACTCTAAAATGCAGCAACTGAAATTACATTGCAATCCATGGCTTTCACTTTAAGTCAGATGAACATTTCACACCGTTTAATCATCCTGGAAGTTTTACTTGTCACTATTTATCTCTCTCAAAAAACATAAATAAATTGGGCTTGTCCATAATAAGATTAATTATATTGAATCTGCAAAACATTTTGCTTAATGAGCTCAAAGGCTTCTTCCTGTTTTATATTATTAACCAATGTAATTTTGATGTTACTCTTGGAGATAGTACTGTCACATTACTTAGAAGGACCCACAATTAAATTCTCAGAACTGTCTGCAGCACCTTTTCAGTTCCTTAAACAAAAACAAGATTATACAGATCCAGTATTTGGACTGGGTGAAAATAAATCTAGCAATTGAATGGTTTGGGAAGCTATTTATTTTGCACTATTCCTATTTTTATTAATTGAACAGAAATGAATTTTTTAAAAACAATTTTCTTTCAAAAAAAGCTGAATGCACAGTAGAGAAAGGATGCTCATTGTACATATTATGCAAGATTAATTTTGTTTGATACCTCTCCCTATTCAAAATCATGTTTGATGAGAGGCAGGATGATCAAAGGTGATTTTCTACATTCGAAAGGTCATCAAAGATGTAATGATGCATGTCCACAGACAACATTAGAAGCATGAAAGGTAATTAACGATAAGAAAACTGCACACAGGTCAGCAGCCTACCTGTCTATCCCCAATTCCTGCATGTCCTCCGCCCCACAGAAGACTCCGTCCCTTGGAGTGATTACCCACTCTCAGTCCCAATTAGTCCTCCAGCTGCGTTTAAGTTTATTTTTGTCACAAGTAAGCTTGCATCTCCCTGCCTCCTGACCTCCCGAGGGGGTCCCAACTGTCCACCGCTTCAATCCGGCAGGATCTCCCTGCCAGAATAAAGTACTTCTGATGGGGTGGAAAATTCAATTGGTACCATAAGTTTCCGATAATTATTTTAAAAGACATTTAAAACATTAAAAACAGATCCAAATTACTTATCTCCCTTTCCATCTGTTTCCAGTGAAATCTGACTGGTGACTGTGTTCCGGCTCTGGGAGATGTGCACGCATTCCCGGCAACGTGCATCTCCCAGCGCAACCCAACAGAAAAGTTGTGGGTCGGGATGGGAGAATTGGAGCCAAAATTTTTTTTTCTATTATCGAATGAATATTAATTAGGTTATGGAGTATATTTCTGTTTATGTATCAATGCCTGTCATTTGTTAGAATTACCACAAAAGGCTTCATCTGGGAGAAGATTTGCTTCAAGATTTGTACCAGGAACAAACAAGTGTATTAATTTTGCCATATATGGTGAACAAAAACTGTTATTTTTATTAGTGTAGAAACAAAATAAAGAGCTATTTCCAATCTCTGGAGGAGGAGCAGAGTGAAAAAAAAATTGATCCTTTGAGTTGTGTTTTGTTTGTTAAATGAGTAATGTGTGAACATGCTACACTTTGAACGAGTTATTTTTCCCACATGGCACAGACTAAAATGTGACAGCACACAGGTGGCAATGTCTCAGTGTCTCTGCCCACTTTCCTATCAGTGTATTCATCATAAATTAAAGCTACTGGGCAAATGGAGACAGAAAGTGAACTGAAATAAATGCTTATATCTGGATAAATATAAGACCATTTACAGCTTTGTCACCAGATGTTATATCTAATGCAGTGTTGGGTGATGCGAATGCTGGACACTATCGTAGAATTTTAATCTCTCTTGTTCATCGTAACTGATTCAATGCTTTTATAAAAAACAAAGAAAAATACAGCACAGGAATAGCTTTGGCCCTCCAAGCATGATGCCCGACCTAAACTAAAAAAAACCTTCTGCATTTATATCCCTCTGTTTCCTCACTATCCACGTACTTATCAGATGTCTCTTAAATGTTGATAATGTTCCTGATCCATCACTTCCCTGTCAGCGTATTCCAGGCACCCACCACTTAAAGAACAAAACAGCACGGGAAACAGGCCCTACAGCCCAACGAGCCCGCGCCACCACCCCAATATTCCCACCTCTACCCGTGGTCCCTGTCTATGTTTATAGATCTATGGATTAAAAACCAAATTTGAGACAATTTAGGGAGAATTTGTTCTGCCAATCAGCCTAAGAGCACATATTTGGGATGTGGGAGGAAACTGGAGCACCCGGAGAAAACCCACGCAAGCATGAAACACTTCCCCTGAAGACTAAATATGATTTTGTGACATATTTCATTAATAGTCTGAGAAAGCCCTACATTATATATGGAAAATCCTAAAGCTCTTTACAACAAATGAATATAGTTATGGGGTGGAACTTCTCAAGGTTCTTTCTGGGTGGGGGGGGGGAATCTTTCAGCCCCACTGATGACACACACTCACCATGAGTTTCCCCGTGTTGAGGGGTGCATTCAACACAAGGCCCCATTGACAATGGTGAGACCAGAAAATCCCACAGCTGGCCAACAGCTGTGAAGCAAGTGGCAAGGTGTGAAAATCCCACTCCAAACTGTTATAATGTAGAAAATGCAGCAGCCAATGTGTGTGCTGCTAGCTCCCCTAGACAGCAATGCTATAATAACCAGATAACTGATTTTAATGATCCTATTTAAGTGACAAGTATTCACAAGGACATAAGAATAACTCCTCTTCACTCCTTCAAAATGGTGCTCTGAGATCTTTTATTTTTGGATGGTATGATGGCACAGTGGTTAGCACTGCTCCCTTACAGGGCCAGGGACCTGGGTTTGATTCCTGGCCTGGGTCACTGTGTGGAATTTGCATGTTCTCTCCGTGTCTGTGCGTGTTTTCTCCAGGTGCTCCGGTTTCCTCCTGCATTCTGAAAGCTGTGCTGGTTAGGTACATTGACCAGAACGTGTGGTGGGGTGTGGCGATTAGGGGAATTGCACAGTAACTTCATTGCAGCTTTAATGTAAGCCTTATTAGTGACTAATACTTCAACTTATAAATAAACTTAAAATTATCACCTGACAAAGCAGACAGGGCCTCAGTTTAACATTTTACCTGAACATTGGCACCCTGACAGTGCAAAATTTCCTCAGAATTACACTAGGATTTTAGCATGAAATTTGTGTTCCAGGTTTCTGAGTGGTACTTAAATTCTCAACCCTCTAAATGAGAGAAAATTTAAGCGAGATGCACCACAGAAAGCATTCTATCCTGATGTATCACAGCTTGGTATAGCTTCTACCCTGACTACAAAAGATTGTGAATGTAGCTCAGTGCATCACCCAAAGCAGCCTCCCATCTATTGACTGCATGTAACTTTCCAAAGTCTTGGAAAGCAGCCAGCATAATCAAGGCTTCACACATGCAGGATATACTCTCTTCCGCCTTCTGCCATTGGGAAAAAAAAACAAAAGTCTAAAACATGAATCAACCGACTCAAGAACAGCTTCTTCCTGCTGTCAAACTTTTGAATGGTCCTATCATATATTAGATTGTTCTTTCTTTTCACCATACCTGTAACATACATCCTGCATCCTAACCTGTCCTTCTCCCTTATGTACTTTATGAATGGTATGTTTTGGCTATATAGCTTGCAAGAAACAATACTTCAAACTGTAAAAGAAAATGATAGCCTGTTTTAATGGCCAGTGAACTTGCAGCTGGAAATCAGCCTGTGAGTTAAATTCCTGTTTGCCTGAGGCAGAATGTGGCTTAAATTTTTCTTCAACATTAAAATTTGGTGGTCAGCAACAATAAATACCTTCAGAAAAACCAGAAGAGAGGTAAATTGGGGGTTGATCTACTATCACAATTTCACATTATAGACTATAGTCTCCAATAAGTCTGACACCTTCTACGTCATTTTTTTTTAAAAATATGGAATCTCTACAATCTGCAAGGAGGTCATTTGGCCCATTGATTCTGCATGGATTACACTTCCACCTAAATCCAACAGCCTTAACTCCACCTATTTATCCTGCTAACCCCCCCTGACACTAATGGAAAATGTTAGCATAACCAATCAACCTGGCCTGCATATCATTGGAGTGTGGGAAGAAACTGGAGCACCTGGAGACCGAGACATAGACCGAGACACTAGTCTGCTCAAACAAACACATCCAGAGCTGCTTGGCAGTGTTCACAAAGCTGGTCAATATTTACTACATTTTTGGGTTGGCACAACTACCTGAATCTTGAATCGCTGCTTGCAATGCTCCATAATCTACTCATCCTAAGTCATGGACTGTCTCATATCTTATTTACTTCAGATTTGATTGTCATTTCTAATTTGTATGCATATGTTTTATTAATTTCTTGCCTTTTGTCATTAATAAATTATATCATTGGCCTGAAATGTTTGCTAGAAATTTGCAACTGCAATGGAAACACTCCAAAAATACTTTATGGACCAACCCAAAGATCACACTATGGAAACACTGCTACAAAGTGGACCCAACCATTAAGCCACAGTATTAGGCAAACACAATCTACAAACTGTCATTAATTCATCCACCATTGGCATGACAGCCAATGCAGGCAAGATTAGCAAGCAATCTAGGTGACACCCAGAATCTACATGCACCCAGAATTTGCTGAGTTGTTAATGATATATGCAAGGCGTATTTCACCAAAGAATCTGATTTGACTTATTATTGTCACATGTATTAACATATAGTGAAAAGTATTATTTCTTGCACGTTGTGTAGACAAAGCATACTGTTGTAGAGAAGGAAACGAGAGAGTGCAGAATGTAATGTTATAATCGTAGGTAGGGTATACAGAAAGATCAATTTAATGCAAGATAAGTCCATTCAAAAGTTGGTATGTGACCTCAGGCTTTTGTTCGTTTTTCCTGACAGAAGAAGGTGGAAGACAGCATATCCAAAGGGTGTGGAGTCCTTAATTATGCTGACTGCTTTGTCGAGGCAGCAGGAAGTGTAGGAAGAGTTAACGGATGGAAGGCTGGTTTGCGTGATGAATTGAGCTACATTCACAATTTTTTGTAGTTCCTTGCAGTTTACAAAATCACAGGAGCCACACTAAACTGTGATATAACCAGAAATATCTGTAAAAATTGGTGAGAGTCTTAGCTAACATGCCAAATTTACTGGATACTAATACAGAATGCAGAAAACAAAAGACTGGATCAAGTGGTTTGACATCATGTAAAGTTATGACCAAAATCCAAACAGGTACAAAAGTTTTAACTAACTAAGAGAATGTATCAAACAACATCAAAACAAGAGCCGCAAGATGTTGAGGCAAGCTTTACGGTCAAATGTCGAGGATAGCAGGACCAGTGATACATTCAACACAGTGAATATCAAAAAAATGTGATGAAGACCAAAGGCCAAAAGGAATACCTATGGAAACTCTGAGCTTACACCAAAAGAGGTTTACAAACTCTGCAATGCAGATCATGAGCTGACAGGCTGAGTGGTAGAATGTGAAATGCATCTGAATATCCATTCAAAATGTACACATTTCATCACACTGCAGAACCAGACCTGACCTAATATTTAACAGTCAAATGTGGACGACCTTTCCAAATTAACATTCACCGATACTCCTGGGAATCTGTGATTTTTTACTTGAAAACCAGGGAAAATATGTGATCATGATCATCATATGGGCAATGAATACTGGATAGTGTAAGACCGAACTAACAGTACCTGGGTTCAGCTTTTACCCAGAATCAAGATTGTATCAAGTATGAGCACTAAAGGGCAAGAAAATTCAATGAAACAGATGCTAGACCTGAACAATCATAAAGACTGAGCAATGCTACTGAGATTGGAACACGGTGTGAAATGCAACAAATAAAGCATCCCTAACCAGCATTCTGAAAGTGTACGATGGCCTCCAGCAAAGATCTCTATAACTTTGCAAACTGCCAATATGTTTCAGGCTTGTAAATGTGTTGTGTTGTACATTGGTTTATTCAGATGCAATATTATTTTCTTTTGCTGCTACACAAATAGGTTGATTTTTTATATGTAAACCTTTAGTTTAGTAAAAAAGGGATGTTGTGACATGATGTATGCATACTTCTAAGGGAATGTATTTTGAACAACTGTCAATCACTTCTGCAGTATACAGAGTGTTAGTCCCATGACTTGTAGTCAGTCTAGAAACAGCAGCAGTAGAGATGTGGGACCCAATTTTACCATCAAGTTGTGCCCATTTTTGCAAGTAAAAACTTGGTAAAGTCAGTCATGAAGTGAATAGCACAATGCACGCCCACCTCCACACCGGTTTCCTCTTTATCAAGGCCCAAAAATGGCTACAATCGGAACCACGCCCGATTCGGGCGCAATGGTCATTTAACTGCATTTACATTCATTTAAATTGATTTAATGGGCTGTACGCCCAATCTTACTGGCACTTCCCCCTTTACCACTATGCTTCCCATCCAGAATCAGCATGAAGCAGACATACTCCAATTCGGACACTCCAGTTAGTGAGGAGGTAAGTACAGAGTATCCAATGGCTCTCTGCTTGAGATCTGTGGGGGGAGGAATGAGGGGGTGGGTCTGACAGCTCTGTGCTTGAGATCTGTGGGGGGAAAAGGGGGGGTTTGCTGCTGTTCTGTCTGAGGTCGAATGGGGGAATGGGGGAATGGGAGGGAAGGGCCTGTGATCGTTGTGGGCGGCAGAGGCGGTGAGGAGATAAAGCGGTCAGCAATTTTGGGGAATGGGGTAATGTTTGTGGGGGCTAGGGGAGGTGGTATCTGGCTGGAGAACGATGTGGTAGGGAGTCACATTCTACTATTATTTTCTGCCCATGTGCACTTGGAGGAGCCATTCGAGTTGCAGGATTTTGGATGTGTTAAGTCCCACTCACAGGTTCTGCAGCTCGATTTGGAATCACTAAAACTTTTTCAGGCAGTGCTTATGAGGACACCCAAGAATGGATCTAAAAGTCAGATCTGAAACACTCCCAGTTTCAACTCTGCCCAGCACTTAGAATCAAAATGGGAAAATAGGACCATTGTGTACCATAATGAGCCTCCTTGTGAACATTGGTATGTTGTTTTGTCTTCAATTAAAGAAAATACATTATTGTTTTCCCAATCTGTATTATATGATTACTACATTTACATCAAGAAGAAGAATACAGCAGAAGCCAAGATTTTGTCACTATTCAAGCCCAGAGGAGGAAAGTGCACCATGCAAAAATATGGTTGAGGTGAGAACAAAAGATTATCATGCCAGTTGAATACATAGAAAAATATTCAAACCAAAGTAATAAAGCACATGTACAAAATGACACTTCACACATATACTTGGCAACTTACTGGTTCTCAGTTTTGCAATCTGTATGGTAAAAGGAGATTGGTCTTTAGGATTGTCTTGTCAAAATTCCAGAATGAAATTGGTTAAAGAGGCAATCGAATCTGTTTGAAGAGACAAGAAAGAAATCAGATACAAATGTTCAATGATAACAGGAGTTCATAAGAAGGTGAATCAAATAACAAAGTTGTTTTATAACAGATAGACCTAAAGCTTAAAGTCCATCAAGATTACCTAGCATGCGTATCTAATTGACCCATACTAAATGCAGCAGTGAATAATGTTACATACTGACTATGAGTAATATGGTGATTTAACATAATGACAGAGTCATCTTAAAGCACATAAGGAAGCCATTTGGCTCATTGCATCCATGCCAGGTTTTTATATATCTCCACACAAATAGATACAAACCATTTTAAAATGTAGATTTTAATACCTACTTTTGAATTATTGCTGACAGCACGCTGAGTGGAGTTATAAATATTCATAATTATTTCATTTAAGCCTCAGCTCTTGACAAGCACTATGATGACAGTCCCACAGCACAATTTTAATTTTACAAAAACTGTATATTAGAGAATGCTTCAAAATTTCTTACTGTTTTTTTCAGTTGAATTTTTATGTAAATAAACACCTCCCACACGCTGAAAACAGACATTGGTACACACTCCACATTTTCTTGAAGAAATGGGGTGATTTAAACAGGGTAATTTAGGTGACAACAAATCATTTAAAAACAAAGTAAGTATTTGAACAATCCAATTGTAGCTTTAAGCAGAGTCATGAACTCCACAAACTGCATCGCAGCTAATTAAAATGCAATAATGCAGACTATGTTAAAATTGTTAATGTTATGCAAACAGTTGGATGGAATAAGAGTTTTATTTAAAATATAAATATGAAATACATCGCCATGTCATAGCACATTTGTTTAATTTTTCTGGTCAGCAGATGACAGTTTAACAGTGAGTTTCAAGAATTTAAAGTGGAGAACTTTTCTTTAACTTGATGCTAGCAACAGATTTGACAGTTGTGGCAAAGGGTCATTTTTTTTCCACAGATGCTACTAGGCAGACAGGCCTTTTATTTCAGATTTGATTTCTGTACATTTAGTTGAAGTTAATGATGAAGGGAAGGTGTTCACCGGTAAATGCAGAGATCCTTTCATCTCTCTCTCAGGAGGTCTATCCTCTGATGTTGAGAGCAGAAAGACTACGCTTGACAGTGATGCATAAAAACAACACTTCACTGTTTGAGATGGACTACTCAATTGATCATTCAAAACACTACCATTTTCATAGTGAAGAATATTATTTTCAACAGAGGGTCACTGAAAGGGGGAATTTTGTTGGTGGTCATCAGTAGCTTCTTCAAAACAAAAAACAGAAAACAGAGAGGTCATGAATTGATAGCTATGTTAGTCACAAATCCCAGAAAATTGTGCATCGACATTTGGTTTCTTGGACCCATTGTTATGTAGTGACATTCAGGCACTTATCTGAGTGACTTTCCAACAGTTTCCAGTGGGGTCCATTGACAAATTAATTTGAATGTTTTCTGGTGACATCCTAAAAGCAGCTTAGCAGGATGGAAGATCACTGTCCAAGGCACTTTTACTAACAATAAAATTGATGGCCTGAAATTATGAAGCAAGGCACCTCAAGATACAAGCCCCAGGTGCCAAGATGCATTTACTGGGATATGCTGAAGCTGATCCTTCATCACTTTCTGGAACCAAGGGGCTGCTCAATCCAATGGTTTGTGCCCCTCACCTGCCTGTCAAATCAGCCCAAAGTCAGGGTCAAGATTCCACCATTGTAACTGTTCCTTGGACAACAGAGGAATCATGCTGTGAAATTCCTTCTGAGGGAAATTAATACATATAACTAATAATTATGGAGAAAAATAGTAGTCCAGTGAAAAGGTTAATAAAGACAAAAACCAACACTGCAGGATAGTAAGCAGCTAATTTCAGATACCTGACCTTCAGATAAAAAAGAAAAAGGAATTGGGTTTGGAAAAGGCCTTCTGGACAAAGAAGTAGATTCATGTCTTAACATCTAGACAAAACTGGAGTGTTTAAATGATAGTTGGAAACAATACTCAATTGAGGCAATTAAAAATCTCAGGTCGATTGGATATTATAATTAAGTGCAACATAATTGTGTTAAGTTTTGGAAACTGTACTTTTATATGATATAAGCATAATTAATGAATGTGAGTGGATGGAGATAATTCCCAGACTTTTATTGGCATTTGCTAATTACTGGTAATCAAATATTTGAATTATAATTACTCATGTGTTTCTGAATTTTTCACTCTGAATGGTTTCAATGACTTCATTCAGTGTTCTTTAGCTATAGTCTTCATTTAATAAATTTATCTTGAAATCTCTCCATAACTGCATTTGGTTACTTAAAGGAAACAATAATTTTAAATGCAACAAGAAAATCAGTGTGACAGCTCCATAACAGCGATCTTAAACCAATCCCCTTCTCACCACTTCTGCCCCCTCTTTAACTGCCTTAAACCTACACTTTGGTGACACTTACTAATATCTCCTTCCTCTGACTGTCTTTTTTTTAAATTGTTGTTACCATGGCGAAGTGCTTTGGAATAATATTCTCTATTAAAGGACTATATAAATGCAGGAAAACCTTGCTTTGACATGCAGAAGAATTTCAGATTTAACCAAAAGATAGTAAAAATTAATTCTCTCTCCATCATAAAGTCTGTCATTTTACTCAATTCAAGTTGTTTACTTAGGCCCATGTGTTTTGGTAATTGAATAGATATCTGAGCTGTCAGTAAATATTACTGAATGAGTCTTGGCCAAGAGCTTATCAATTCATTATTATATTGAAACACTTGAGGCCCAGAGCGCACGTTGTTTGAGTGGTACTTCTGACACTATGATCTATGCTGTCAATTGCACAATGTCGATACAAGATTAACCAATTTCAAATGTTTGTATTTTTTGCTATTTATATCTTTAAAAGGAATCTAAAGGGTCTTTAAAACACTTTTACAGGGCTGCAGTAAAATAGGGTCTTTTTGTAACAAAATGGAAAATTCTCAATGAATGACACTTTTAAAACTTGTTCTTACATATTCTACTGTTACTCTAGCGTTCATTGTTTCACAGTGTATAGTGGGTGAATGGGCATGGAAGTACTTTAGCTTGGTATGGCAAGCAGAAGGGGCTTCAGGAGTTGTTTGGTGGACATAACCTGGTAAGGGTATGCAGGACCAGAGCTGTTTGTGGAACGTACTTTGTCATGGAGGCTTGAAAGGTCATAAGGGCTGTTTGGGAGGTGGACCCTGATACGGGGGTATGAGCAGGATCTTTTGAACATACCTTTCATAAGTCCCCTCTTGCAGACTACAGTTCGTGACACCTCTGACTCTGAAAAACTGGCTTTACTCCATGAAAACTACAGAGGATTAGGACATGCTTATTCCTCAGAACAGCTAGCCAATCTGAAATGCAGGATATTGTTTTTTGACCTGAACAGCCTGCATCCTCAAATAGCACTCCTGAGAATTGCAAACCATAAGAAGGGGGTCAGGAATCCTGGAATCAGGACCCAGCTATCACTTTTAAAGGGCTTCTGAGTCATCTAGTTTAATGAAGATCCAGCTCTACATCTCACTCACAGGAACTTTTAGAACGTAGGCCCCCTTTCCTGACAAGAAGAAACCATTTGCCAGTATAATATCTGGCCAGCATGATCCTCACCTTGCTCATTCCATACCCATGCCCTGTTCTATTTTATCATCCTGGATCCTCTGCTGCAGACAGATCTTATAAATATTCAAATACAGGGTCCAACGAAAGCTCCTTCAGGCTGCCGCTCGCCGAGGCTTTCTCTTCCCCTGTCTAGTGATTGTTTTGAACCCTACCACCTCTCAAGTTATATTGCCAAGAAGCATCGTCTTGAAATCCCAGTGGCTGAATAAACTTTTCCCTCCTATCCCTCTGCTCCTCACTCATTCCCGCTGGTCTCAGATGTGAATTGAATTCCAGAAATGAGGCTGAAATCTCGGATCAAAATGATTTCAGCCTCTCATCATAATGTACACCTGAGCATCTCCTCACACACTTTCTGTACTCATGATCTGAATTTTAAAAATGGGAGGTTTAGGAAATGATTTTAGGTTTAGGATCTAACAAGTGGAAAAAAATGTTTTGTGTTGTTTGATATAAATAATCATTCTCATTGTTTCCCCTTTCTTATTGTTATCTGTATAATTAACATTGAAACATACAACAGTGGGTGCTGTCTAATCCAGTTAAGTTTGGCTTTGGTGATCAGTAAATTAATTTTCCATCTTTGGATCACCCACTTCAAATTTCGACCAAGGATCTAATTTGTTTCCAATCCACACAACCAACCTAAACAGCACACTGGAATGAAATAGCAGGGCCCCTCTGTGCATCTCACTACAATATAGTTATAATTCAGAGCACTCTTAGTTTCTCTTACAATCAGCCTGAGGGGATTGTAATGCTAAAGTGTAATTTCTGTGGGCAATGTAGCATCCTATCTGAAGTGTCACCCTGTAGTGCATCTGCTGAGCTCATCATCCAGTCTCTCAGGAAGAATATAGCTAGAATACATGTCTCCATATCATTGCAAAAACACAATCTTTACTTAATTCCTTTTGTTATCAATGTTGGTCTTTCCTTTTCTGGCAATAAAGTCAAGCTATTGAAACATTATTCCGATCACAGAATGAAACCACTTCTGTTTTATTTTGTCCAGTACTTACTTTCTTCCTCCATGAAGATTCTTATTCCAGATTTATACATAGATTAACAGCCTGCTGCACATTTCACCGCCAAAACATTTGTATCCCAGTTTTGGGACAATTCTGTTAGAAGTGATACTGTTCCAGAACCATTGGTGGCTCTGAGTTATGAAATAGCTGAGGCATTTAGAGAGTCCGATATGGGGGCTATCCCTCAGAGGGGTCTGACAATGACCCTCTTTGGCCATTCTGACTCAGGAACAATCCTACCATTGACTGAAGCACACCCTGCAATTGTACAGGCACAACAGCCTGTGGAGAAGCCCAATGGACCCATCCAGGAAAAACCATGGGTATCTCAAAGCATGATCTCATTAGATGAATTTAATGATTTTGAGCTGAAGTGTTCAACACTTCTTTGGTCATTCCTCCCTCCTGAAGTTATGATAATTGATTATGAAATCAAGGGGCCTGCTGTGCCACTGAAGTTTGATATCAAACATAAGAAGACAGTTAAGGAGGGAGATGGGGAAAGGGTTCTTGGGCTTCATTCTCTATGAAATATGAAGTGGGGCAAATGATGGCAGTGGGGGTCACATTCCTAATGCATTTGGGTGACAATGGGATTAATCAGCTCAGTAATGTCTCTTTCTGATGGTAGTTGTGCTAAAATATTATTTGCCGTAGGGAGGAGTGTCCTGAAGAGAAGCATCGCTAATTCAGAATGGTCTTCACATCATACCAGCCTGCCAATCACGGTGAGACCTGAAATTGCCCGAGAGGAAACTCCCATTTGTTTGATTACCTGGTTTGTCTGGAGTGCCACCTTCATCCTCCTAGGAGAAAGAATGCTGTTACAAGTCCTCACCTTCACCTAGACCCAGACCTCCTTGAAGCACAGAGCAGACTATCATGATACGAGATACCCAGACTGCCCGGTACTGGAGAGCACTATCCAACAGATCAGGGCAATGGAAGGCCATTGAGAACAACACTTATTGCCCACCAGCCTTACCCAGAGTCTGGATGTGCAGCTGGGACAACAGGATGGAAGGATCATGATGACTGCCTGGGAAACAAGTGCAAACAAGCAAGTATGTGCTTTCTGTGGTCACAGACCAGTTGCACATTCAATGAGTAGAATCCTTTTTTGCAGAAAAATCTGAGTAGCTGGTCGCTTAGTGACTTGAAGGCTGTGTGATATTCCGGGCACTGGGATGGAAACCCCGTGTCTCCTACGTCTGTGCAGGTCCATCTGTCTCAAAATAAATATGACCCTTCCTCTCACCCCCAATCGTCATTTCCAGAATAGGACATCAAGGACCTGCTTAATGGTCTGTTGAAGTGCTGAAAATAAAATGCCACCTGGTGTGTAGGTGATCCCTGGAGCATCCCAGCTACATAGAAATTCATTGACATTGATGTTTGCAAGTAGGTGTCATGACTGGGGGGTTGGGAGGGGTGTGCTTGACAAGAGACAAGAACACCCACCCAGAGAAACACAATCTTCCAAAACACAAGTTCTGTGTTTGAAGGAAGCTGACTCTTGGGGATGAGGGGGAAAAGGGGTGGAGGGGATTGTGCTTTCTTCCTCTTGCAGCCCCATTTGCTGTGTGGTTTTTGATATAAAAACTTTATTAAAGTTGAATGTGTATTACTTGTGCTACAAGTAGGCTTACATTAACACTGCATTGAAGTTACTGTGAAAATCTCCAAGTCATCACACTCTGGCACCTGTTTGGGTACACTGAGGGAGAAGTCAGCATGGCCAATGCACCCTAACCCACACGTCTTTCAGGCTGTAAGAGGAAATCAGAGCAACCAAAGCAAAACTATGCAGACACAGGGAGAGAATGTGCAAACTCTGCATAGACTGTGACCCAAGCTGGGAATCGTACCCAGGTCCCTGGCATTGTGAAGTAGCAGTGTTAACCACTGTGCCACTTGTGATCTCAGTAGAGGTCAATAACTTCTTTTCAAACAGAAAAAGAAATTCAAAATTCCAGTCATTTGCTGAAAACCGCAAAATTCGATAGTGTAAACAAATTTTCTTTCTATACAAGAGTTAAACAAAGAAAACATTGACAGCTATTATAGTTAACCACTGTATTCTAAAACTCAGAATTAACCAAAGTTAATAATGATGGAGTAAGAGACAAAAATATCTTTGATTTTAATTATAGATTGCAGATCAATTTGCGGGCAAGATGAAGGCAGATCTTATAGATTGACTCAGCAGATCATTCCGCATGTATGTCATCAATTTCCATCACAAAGCTCATTCTTTTTCATGAGGAATTTCAGCTCCTCTCCTTCTAGGAGCTAACCCAATCTCCAGACAGAAGTAATGGCCAACTAACTAAGTTTGTATTGGTACCAGTGGAACCAAGGGTTCCACACAATCCATTAGAATGCAACTGAAGTGTTTTAATTAAAAAAGTGAATAGTGGGTCAAAGGAGCTGGTTTATTTGATGACTGGGGCTTCCCAATCAGCTTATAAGTGTAACATGTTTTGCAGAATTCAATCATATTGCCATGCTACCCTGGATAATAAAACTGCTTTGTTATTATATCCTGAGTCTGAGTCTTTCTTATTTCTTCTGCCATTGAATCACACAAGCAATTCTTCAAATTGTTCTGTGATAATGAAGAGAGAGAAAAATTTGATGGGTAACTGTTCATTACTCATTTATCCCTCATTAAAATGTTAATTTTTAGGTGGTAACATTCAACGACTCCTTTTGATTCTTCCTCAGGATATGTCAAAGATAATTCCTGCAAATCGGAATCTCATTGAAGTTCCCCCAAAAATTTATATCTTACCAAACACTTGAACTATCCTCCCTCTCAGCTGATCTTCCTTCATCATGTCTAGCTTTACAAGTCTGAGTGCTAATTATTATATAATCTGGGAACAATCCAGGATGTTCCTCCAGCAAACATCAATCTCTCTCACCTCAACCAACACTCTTGAAATTCTCTGAAATGCTGATAATCTTAAAAATTGTCAAATATAAATTCTACCCTTTCAAAAAGTAAACAAAAAACAATTCCATGATAGCTCCAAATAAAGTTTAAAATTTATTTATTAGTGTTACAAGTAGGATTATTTTAATAATGCAATGAAACTACTGTGAAAATTCCCTAGTCATCACACACCAGCATCTGTATGGATACACTGAGGGAGAATTTAGCATGGCCAATGCACCTAATCTGCACATCCTTCTCACTATGGGAAGAAACCAGAGCGCCAAGAGGAAGCCCAGACACAGGGAGAACATGTGCTCTCCACACAGACAGCGATCCAAGCCAGGAATTGACCTAGGTTCCTGGCACTGTGAGGCAGCAGTGTTAACACACAGATGGCTCATCTTTCAGGAGGCCATGAAGAAGGCTGATAGCAGATTTGATACTTAGGGGAGTGGATAGGTATTTCTGGGGCAACAGAAATGAATCCAGGATGGTTTTATGGTGAGGAGGAGAATTAATTTGAACATCTACTCTTATATTTTGATATTTGAATTTTGAGCTTCCCCTTTTGTAAATGGTGACACAATTTCACCCACCCCGCAGAGTGCAATGTCCCAAACCTCAATGTACAACACTACAGGAAACTCGAGATGAGGTAAGTGGTTTGATTTAACCCGTGCACAAAAAAAAACACAGGAAAAATATCCAGCAATATCTGCTCCTCATAGACACACAAAAGAGGGACAAGGGGAAAAAAAAAGTGATTTCAGGGCAAGGTGGGAATAAAAATAAGAGCTATTAACTTAAGTGACTCCAGAGATCACAGTCAAAAATCCAATGGTGTATTCCATCAGAGGATAGTAGGCTTATTGCTGCAAGGCGATCCAGCTTTCCAGAACTGATTAGTTCCATAATGGGAGAAGACATGTACGATTGAATTCATCTTGAAGGCACCAACATAGGTTTGTAAAGTTGAATTAATCATGAAGGCACAAGTTCTGATGTTCCAGTAATTCACAGTGTAGATGAGAGACAGATTTATTTCTGCTGCTACCTGCTCATTCTAAAGGAGATGGAGAAGCAGATAGATCTACAAGTATATGTGCACAAACCGTGACAAGGCAAATTGAGAAAGTAATAAGATACGAGATCCTGGACTTTATAAATAGAGACTTTGAGTACAAAAGCAAATAAGTTACGATGAACATTCATCAAACACTGGTTTGGTCTCAACTGGAGTATTGTATCCAATTCTGTACGGCACGCTTCAAGAAGGATGTGACGATTTTAGACAGGATAGAAAATATTTACATCAATAAATCCCACAATGAGGGACTTCAGTTATGTGGATAGATGGGCAAAGCTGGGGCTGTGTTCCTGATACAAGAGGAATATTAGAAAGAATTTAAACAGGCGTGGGCTACACAGAGGTATCTCACCACCAGCTTCCCATGGGCAAGTAAGGATGGACAATAAATACTGGCCTAGCCACTGATACCACACCCTGAGAATAAATATAAGCAAAGAGAGCCGATATTAAGAATTTAATTAAATCCAATCATTAATCCAACTGATAAGGAACTTGAATCTTGGTCAAGAGCACAAAGTGAAAAGTGACAAACAATTAGACAGTGTCAAAAAAAATCAATAACATGGCTAACCTTGGGACTGGTTGCTGTGAGCAAGGAAATTTTGAGGCTGGCTGTTACAAGTTGGGAAAACATTTGCAAGGCAAACAGGCCAGTTCTCAAGAAACCTGAGGAAAAAAGTTGTAAGCAAAGCTAAGAACCTGGCACCATATATTACCCAGTAATTAGAATGAAACAAAAACATAAGTTTTAAATAACGCTTCTAAATCAGTATTGGAGTCCTGCCATCACTGACCAGCAGTGAGTAGAGATTTTAAATCAATCATCCCATATTTGCTTGGACAAGACTAGGCTTCATACTTTAGCTGCAAACATAAACATATAGTTCTTTTTTATATCCTGCATTGATTCTTCAGATGGACTTGGGCATTTTAATTATTTTACAACTTGTATGTTGTGACCGTTCTATTAACGTAGTTCACAAAAAGTACATTCTTATGCAATTACATAATTATTATAAAAGTCGTAGACTCAGCACCTTAACTTCTCCAGAATTATTAGGTGGGGTATTCTACGTATCAAGATAGGTGAACTCAGGGGAATTAATTTTATATAATATGCCTACTAAATATATTTTATTCTGAGATATCTTTCTTTAGCCTACTGGGAAGATGGATATTTTATTTTAAGACCAAGACTACAGCTTGTATAATTGACTGAGATGTTATGATTTAATGAGAATTCGTTCAGGATGATCGAATAAATGTATTCCAGCAGGAGGGTAAAATTAATAGAGCCATCACACAGATAAAGAGAAAGTGTTCCCAGTGGTGGTGGCGTCAAGAACCTGAGGTCTCTGAGTTAAGATGATAGACAAAAGAGAAGAAGGTGAAATGAAGAAGAAACTTCTTTTCCAATGCAGTGAGTGGTTAGGATGTGGAATGCCCTGAGAACGTAGAGCTGGGTTCAAAAGAACAAGAATTCAGAGAGCAGAGAAAAGATGTACAGAACTGGCACAGACACTGGAATTCTACCATTTTGCCTGGCACAGAATCAGAGCAGGCAATTGGCAGGCAATGGGGAGGTCTGTTGATTTCACGTGGGTTAAGCAAGGCTGTAAAATCCTGTCCAGAGGAATTTTCCAGAGGGCTGGATTGCTGCATAACCCCGGGGGTACATTGAAAATTCCACCCAGTAGGTTGAATAGCCTCCTTCCGTTTTGTAACCATTCTATGATTTTACGACTCTTTCTAAACTCAAAGCAAAATGCGGAAATTCACAGCTGAGGTCATTTTTACGCATTACTCATAACTGAAGCAGCCTTTTGGCTTAAAATTTTTCATTTTGATGAGTCTCAGCTGATGCTGATAACAACTGCACTTTACTTCTTGGACTCAAAGTTCATGTTAGGAATATAAACTGCTGAAAAACTGTAATAAAAACAGCAAGTGCTCACAAAACGTAACAGCATCTGTGAAGAGATAAGCAAAGTCCTAGCTTTTTTTGTTTTTCTCTCTTTTGTCTATCACTGTAACTCAGATTTTTAGCAGTCTCAGTATTTTGCTGCTATTGAAGTGTTGAAAAGCTGCCATGTATTGCTGAAGTACACATTTAATGGTCTCTCATCAAAAATTGAAATATTCAGTTTTCAGTACAGCAAGCGATGAGAACTTTTTTTTCCAAACCTAAACTGTGATCCATCTTTTTTTGGAGATCAAATCTTTATCTAAAGAAATTTATAATGTAGATAGAGGCTGTTCAACCCATTTTTATCTGTGTTAGAACTTTGCTTGATTATTTTAAAACTATTCTATTACCCTGTTCTCTTTCTATTTCCTTCCATCTTACTCGGTTTTAAATATTTATGCACTTAAAACTTGCAATGACATCTGCCTTAACTACTCCTTGTAGCAAAATCTTCACAATAATAATATCATTCCAGGCTCATAATCAGCTCACTAATTTTGCAACAGTTTTCACTTGATGATCTCTTATTGCTGACTTCCAAAGCAGGGGGAATAATTTTGCCTTATTCGCTTAATCAAAAAAATGTTCATCATTTTAAGGAACTTTCTGAAATGTTTTCTTTGCTATGGGAATAATCCAGGCTCTTACATCTCTGCTCCTAATCACAGAACCACACAATCCCTCCATTGCAGAAAGAAGCCACTCAGCCCTTCAAATCTGCACCAACTCTTCAAAAGAGCATCTTACAGGCCATCCACCACCACCACCCCATCTCATAAATCCACACACTTACAATGGCTTATCCACCTAAAACTGTGGGAGAGGAAACAGAGTACCCAGAGGAAACCCACACAGATACAGGGAGAACATACAATCTCCAATAGAGCATCACGCAAGGCCAGAATCAAACCCAGATTTGAACAGCAGTGTTAACCATTGTATCACCATGTTGCCCTCATGAATCTATACAAGTTAAAATGAGAAAACCCTAAAAGCTCTAACCAGCTAAATTACAATTTTGTACAAAATTGTATGTTTTACGACTTTACTTCTATATTTTATTCCCCAATTTACAAAAACATTTTTAATGGTTTTATTGATCTACACATCCTTTCAAGAATGCTAAGGCTCAATATACACGTAACAGCAATTTGTTTTGTCCTGATGCCTCTGTTTCAAAACCCTGAATTAGTTGTACCAATTAATTGAACTATAGACATTTGCAACTCTGTTTAACTTTGAGTTTCCTGTTCTCCTAACCTGGAATAGTAACCATCATCCTGATGGTTCTTATTCCACTTGGAAGCCATGTTATTGCTGGAGACAAATACTTTCCTGCCAACGGAATTCACCAATGAGAAAATGGAAACTGTTCGCATTTCTAAGTGCTGTTGCTAAAATAAATAAAAAATAGTGAGATGAGCATCCCAGGTTGTAAAAGCTAGATACAAATTACAGAATGGAGGTAAATGCTCAAGTCTCACCTGCTGCGGGAATTCTCATGGGTGGGATGAAAAATTTGATGGACCTTTTAAAAGCTGTGACTGGAATATCCCAATATTTCTTAATTGTGAGATGACAACTTGACATCACAATTGGTTTTGCGAGACAAAGTCACTTCCACTTGGATATGAGTGGATAACTAGTAGCAATGCATCAACAATGTGTAATACACTCCCCTCCATCTCACTTTTCATTGAAAACCTATCTTCAGGGTGACTACTGAAGGTGGGAGAAAATCATTGGCTGTATTTTCTGTTCTTGAGTACTAGTTGAATGGTGAGAGCAAAGATTAGAGTGATATTCATTAGGGTGCAGGATGACTGGCCATGCATGATCACCTCATTTTTAGGTATGCCTAGAGCTGCTCCTGGACCTCCTCATTGAACCAGGGTTGATCCCCTGGTTTGATGGCAATGGCTGATTGGGGCATATGGCAGACCATGAGTTTACAGATTGTGCTGGACTATAGACCACTAATGGATAGTCCACAGCACCTCATAGATGGCAAGCTCGAGTTGCTAGATTTGTTCAAAGTTTGTCCCATTAGCGTAGTGAAAGCACCACACAACACAGAGGAGGTTATTCACAATGTGAAAGCAGGACTTTGTCTCCATAAGAACCATGCAATGGTCACTCTCACCGATACTGTCGTGTGCTGATGCATCTGCAGCCAGCAGATTGGGAAGGATGAGGTCAAGTATTTTTTTTTTTCCTGTTTGGCCACAGTAGTCTGGACAGAAGTCAAAGCAGAGACTCGTGCCCATGGATCCCACAAGAGAACATCCAGTGTTGAAAAATGATGAACTATCAGTTGCATTCTGTGGGTAACCGGCATCGAACTCTCACTGCAGTAACATTCATAAAGGCATCAGGCAGCGAGAGTGTGCAAATGCACAGGGACGTCTGGCAGGAGTTTGGGAAGTAGGACTCAGCAGCAGATGAGGCACGTGCACTGAATATGCACCAGCCACAATTTCAAAGGGGCATCGAGATTACAATCTGCAATTAGAGAGTCGTGAAAGGCTGGTACCCCACTGAGCAGGTGAGGCACTGTCACTCAATCTTCAAACTGTTCAAGATGATGAAAATATCAAGGGTTATGAGGTCACTGTGAGTAGGTGGCATTCATGGCCCAGTTACAAGAACCTCCCTGATCAAGCTACATGAAGGAGCGATCCCAAGGTCCACTCACGTTGTGCTTTCATATTTCCGGTTCTACCTGAAAGAGCTCTCGGCCAGCTCTGCCCCACCCCACCCCACATTGGGTGCTATGAGTACATCCCTACCCAGGTAAAATTTCATATTGTTCTCAACATGTCCTTCATATGGACTTTGTGAGGGCTTGGACAATATCTTATTTGACTTTTAGGTCTCCAAGGAGAAAGGAGTGTTGTGCAGATATGATACACACATTTGTTGCAAGATATCTGTATATTAGCACAGTTTTGTGCATGGAAAGGATCACAATACTTGCAGGGCAGAGTTAAGTATGCAATTTAGTTCAGCTATCCTAAATCAAGGTACATGACAACCAAGTATAATAAGTGTTACAAAACAGGAGCTGCGGCCTGCCAGCCAGTAGAGAATAGAAAACCAAAATGCTAAAGGAGATGAATCAGCAGCAAATTCTTCCTGGAATTTGTCAACTGTTAGATTACCACAAATCTGTCTTCTGCATTATTGTTTTCCAGAGGAGAACTTGAAGTGGAGACTCATTACAAAAAGCTGGAAGGTTAAAATGATTTTTACCTGACTTTTTTTGGAGGTTTCTTTTCAAACTGGGAGTGTGACACAGGAAGTAGGCCCTAGTGACATCTGGAAAAGTTTAAAGGGAAAAAAAAGGAGCTTACCTTAGAGGGTTCAACTTCATTGTTTCCAGAGGAGAATTTGGAGTGGAGACTCATTACAAAAAGCTAGAAGGGATTTTTACCTTACTTTTTTTTTGGAGGTTTTTTTTTCAAACTGGGAGGATAAAACAGGAAGTACACCCCAGTGACCCCGGGATGGTTTTTTTCCCCCAATAAATTTGTCTATTCTTTATACCTCCAGCTCACCATTGGTTGATGTCAGTCACCTGCATCATCTTGAGAGAGAAAAAAATTAAGCTTACCTGCCCTCACTCCAACCCTTTCTTTTAAGTTAGATGAGAGGGAAGGTGGGTGAGACTCTAGAAGTCTGGAGTCTCAGGTTTCCTCTCTGTTCAAATTTATTGGGGGATTAAAAAATCTTCCCAGGAGTCACTGGGACTATTTCCTGTTTTACACTCCCAGTTTGAAAAAAAAAACTTCCAAAAAAAAAGTCAGGTAAAATTCCCTTTTACTTTCAAGCTTTTTGTAATGAGTCTCCACTCCAACTTCTCATCTGGAAACCATCTCCTTATGACAACATCCTGGCGGTTTGACCATAAACTGAACTGGATTGGACAATGGATTAATGCTGTGTCTACCAAAGTATGTCAAAGAATTGGAATCCTGTAGCTCCTCTCCTGACTCTGTAGAACCTGAAGTCTGACAACACCAGGTTTAAGTTCAATCGATTTATTTGATAGTAAACTCAAAAGCTTTCAAGGTGTTTCGACCTCTTCATCAGGTGAATGAGGTGTTCTGGTCTCAAATCTACATCATGACTGCAGAGCCTATCCACAGTCTACAAGGACAAGTCAGGAGTGTAATGGAATGCAATTCATTCCATAACCTCATTGAGGTTAACCTCATTGAGGTTCTACAGAGTCAGGAGGGGAGCTACAGGATTCCAATTCTTTGACATACTTTGGTAGACACAGCATTAATCCATTGTCCAATCCAGTTCAGTTTCTGGTCAAACCTCCAGGATGTTGTCATAAGGAGATGGTTTCCAGATGAGAAGTTGGAGTGGAGACTCATTACAAAAAGCTTGAAAATAAGGCAAGGAGGAAATGGTCGAGTAAGGGAACCTTGGTGTACGAAAAAAGTTGATTCGCTGGTTAAAAGGAAAAAGGAGGCTTATGTCAGGATGAGGCTTGAAGGCTCAGTTAGTGCAATGGATAGCTATAGATTAGCCAGGAGGGAGCTAAAGAGTGAATTGAGGAGAGCTAAGAGGGGACACGAGAAGACTTTGGCTGATAGGATTAAGGAGAATCCTAAAGCTTTCTTTAGATATGTTAAGAATAGAAGATTGGTTAGGACAAGATTAGGGACAGTCATAGACAGCAGTGGGAAGTTGTGCGTGGAGCCTGAAGAGATTGGAGAGGCACTGAATAAATATTTCTCTTCGGTATTCACGCAGGGTGATGTAAATGAAGTTATGGAGAACACTGAGGTACAGGGTTGCAAACTGGAAAGTATTGAAGTAGATAGGGAGGATGTGCTAGATATTCTCGAGGGTTTGAAGTTGGATAAGTCCCTGGGCCGGACGGGATTTACCCTAGGATTCTCTGGGAGGCAAGAGAGGAGATTGCAGAGCCTCTGGCTCTGATCTTCAGGTCGTCGTTGGTTACGGGTATAGTTCTGGAAGACTGGAGGATAGCGAATGTGTTCCCATTGTTCAAGAAGGGAAGAGAGACCTTCCAGGGAATTAAAGGCCAGTGAGTCTTACTTCTGTTGTGGGCAAAGTATTGGAGAGAATAATTAGGGATAGGATTTATAGTTATTTAGAGAGAAATGAATTGATTGGAGATAGTCAGCATGGTTTTGTGAAGGGTAGGTCGTGCCTTACTAACCTCATTGAGTTTTTTGAAAAAGTGACCAAAGAGGTGGATGGGGGTAAGGCGGTTGATGTGGTATATATGGACTTTAGTAAGGCGTTTGATAAGGTGGCCCATGGAAGACTTCTACAGAAAATGCAGATGTATGGAATAGAGGGTGATTTAGCTAATTGGATTAGGAATTGGCTAGCAGATAGAAGACAGAGGGTGGTGGTTGATGGGAGATATTCATCGTGGAGTTCGGTGACAAGTGGTGTACCTCAGGGGTCTGTTTTGGGGCCCCTGCTGTTTGTAATTTTTATAAATGATATGGATGAGGGTATTGAAGGATGGATTAGTAAATTTGCAGATGACACTAAAGTCGGTGGAGTGGTAGATAGTGAAGAGGGGTGTTATAGTTTACAGAGTGACTTGGACAAGTTGCAGAGCTGGGCCGAGAGGTGGCAAATGGAGTTTAATGTGGAAAAGTGTGAGGTAATGCACTTTGGCAGGAATAATAAATGTGTAGAGTATAGGGCTAATGGTAGGATTCTTAATAGTGTTGATGAACAGAGGGATCTTGGTGTATATGTGCATAGATCCCTGAAAGTAGGCAGTCAAGTCGATAAGGTTGTTAAGAAGGCATACGGAGTCTTAGCTTTTATTGGTAGGGGGATTGAATTTCGGAGCCGCAACGTCATGTTGCAACTGTACAAAACTCTAGTGCGGCCGCACTTGGAGTATTGTGTGCAGTTCTGGTCCCCACATTATAAGAAAGATGTGGAGGCATTGGAGAGGGTACAGAGGAGGTTTACCAGGATGTTGCCTGGTATGGAGGGCAGGTCTTATGAAGAGAGGCTGAGGGATTTGAGGTTGTTTTCGTTAGAAAGGAGGCGGCTAAGAGGGGACCTAATCGAAACATATAAGATGATTAGAGGTTTAGATAGGGTGGACAGTGATAGCCTTTTTCCTAGGATGGAGAAAGCTAGCACGAGGGGACACAGCTTTAAATTAAGGGGTGATAGTTATAGGACGGATATCAGAGGCAGGTTCTTTACCCAAAGGGTGGTTCGGGAGTGGAATGCCCTGCCTGCAGCAGTTGTAGATGCGCCAAGTTTGGTGGCGTTTAAGAGGTTAGTTGATAAGTATATGGAAGAGAAGGGAATGGTTTAGTTTGGAGGGTCATTGCTTTTTGTATTGGTCGGCGCAACATTGAAGGCCGAAGGGCCTGTTCTGTGCTGTAATGTTCTATGTTCTATGTTCTATTTGCCTGGATGTGTGCAGTTCTAACTGCACTCAAGAAGCTTGACACCATCCAGGACAAAGCAGCCCACTTGAATGTTATCCCTTCCACAAACGTTCAATCCCTCCATCGCTGACAAACGGTGGCAACTGTGTGTACCAGTTACAGCGTGTGCTGCAGGAACTTACCAATGTTTCCTTGGGCAGCGCCTTCCAAACCCCCAATCTAGAAGGACAAAGGCAGTTGATGCCTGGGACCATCATTACCTGTAAGTTCCCACCAAATCGCTCACCATCCTGACTTGGGAATATATTGCCATCCCTCCACTGTCACTGGGTCAAATCCTGCAATTCCCTCTCTAATAGAAGTTTGATGTACTCAGGGACTGAGCAGTTCATGAAGGCAGCCCACCATCTTCTGAAGAGCAACTAGAGATGGGCAATAAATGCTGGCCCAGCCATCCTATAAATGATTAATAAAAACTTAAATTGTTTATGAAATTCAATGAATTAATGTTCTTCCAGCATCATATCCTATCACTTAATTCCTGCGTTCCTTTGCCATATTTTGAAGTGAGAAATGAAACCAACTTTTTTTTGTTTTCTCTAAATTTACTTCGTGTGACTGGGCCGAGTGCCTAGTTTTATAAAATGCCTGGATTTTCTTGAATGATTTTATACATTTAAACTGAGAGTGTGATCGATGCTGCTGAACAAAAAGATGCTTTCACATAAATGTGTATAAGTGTGTGTATACACTTCTGATTAAACTCAGTGGGAGATGGGTGAAATGAACCATATAGTATACCTCTGGTCTGCAATGTTCTATATCAAATCCATATTTTCCAGTTTGAGATTAGCAACTTTAAAATAAAGACAGCTATCATTTTATCTGAATTCATAGCCTTAATTTTAACTGCAGATGTGAATATATTGTACCGGAACCAGAATGGGTTAGAAGCACCAGAATTGTGCCAGTGTGATATCCAAACCACTTCAACTCCCAAGCTTTATTCAAAAGGACTTGAAGAACAGTTTCCACCATAATAAACATTCATGGGATGGTTACTGAAGCAATTATGTTTGAGGGCGGGGTTGGAAGCTCAGATGGGGAGATGTAAAGTTTCCTTGTTCATCCTGAAGGAGCACTGCTAGTCTTCCGAGCTCACAGGGAACTTTAAGAAATTAAACAAGCAAACCTTGGGATTTCCTGGTCATGATCCAGTCTGAGACCAGCTCTCAATGGCATCACAGCCTCAACCTTGCGTTAAAATTGCATGAGTTCCAAATTACATGTCTGCAACATTAAAATATGAAAGATACCGTGATCTGCTTGCACTGGATGGTTTCAATGCTGCTTCAACCTCGAGAGTTTAAATGCCGGGGAACAATAACGCTGCAAAAAGGCTGACCATCATTTTAAACACACAAACACACTACTCCCAAAAGAAAGCCAGAGTTAAAATTGGGGTTATGTTCCAGCATTAGGATTGATTGAGCATTAAATTTTATAACGTCCAGTTTGTCTGTTCCAAATGAATAATTAAGTAACATTTAAAGACTTATGTGTGAATGAGACATTTATTAGTTGTGCTTTAATAGATGTCCTGACCTAAAAACGTGGACCTTGGTTTTGTTTACTGGCCTATTTTTCACTAATAAAGTGTTTCTTTCTGTTAATAAGGTGTATCCTTGATGTCAAATTGAAACTAACAGAGGTAAATTAAGTTTTGCTGTGTACAATCAGAAACTACTAATGAACCCAGCAAGCAAACCTTCTGTTACACCCGCACTCCCTTAATGAAAGCCACGCGTACCTGCATACATATTAACAAAAGTGGGTTGAAGTAGCAGATTGTAAGTTTGAATCCTACCAATAGTTTGGCAAATTGTTGGCAAAAGCAGTGCTCTATTTCCTGTCTAAATTAATTCTTCAAACAAAGAATGTCTTCTGTTTCTTGAATTATATAGAATATTGCATCATGAAAATAGATCATTCAGGCCAGCTAGACCAGGATATCAGTTTATTTCTTTCCATCTGAGCAGCAAAGGCTTCTATTCCATTCTCCTTCATGTCCCCATCCTGTTTCATTGAAAATGCATTCATACAATTTGTCTGGACTACCCCAGAGCCCTGAATGTTTCAATGAAAAGGTATCACTTCCAACCATCCACAAAATCAGAATGGAATAAGTACCCCCACAACACAGAAGAAATGCAGGAGGATGCCTGAGCACTAGCAGCCCAGATAGGTTCAAGGGGTTCGAAGGCAGGTCAGGAATGAAATACCTGGGGCGTCACGATGGGACAATTGGAGAGAAATGAGCAGGAGGTGGTGCTCTGGAAGAGATTTGGGATTAAGCTTCTGTTGGAGATACCAACACCCCCTGATGCCACCCCCTTCCCTCCTCTGTAAAACCCTTTCCTCCAATCCCCTCCCCCCAGCCAATTTATTCAGCTGAGATCTACTACTTTTCATTTTGCACTTTTCCCCATGCAAGTTCAATTGACCCACCAGCCAAAAAAATATGGCTCTTGGCAGGAAATGGTTCTCAAGTGGCCAATAATTGGTCATCCAATGGCCTCAACAGGTGCAAGAGCAGAGTACTTTTCAAGGCCTTGCCTATTTTAGTATCAGGTCACTGTCTGCAAACTGGAGGAAATCCCATCCTTTCTATTTCACACCCCACCCCCCACACACCCCAGCTAAAGACCTGCCGGGGAGGGAGCATAAAACTCAGCTCCTGTGTTAACTGATTCCACAATCTCAGCACACTCTGGGATGAGTAGTTCCTCTGAATTCCTTACTGAATTTATTAGTGACAGCTTCAAATTATGGCTCCTTGGTTTTGACCCTGCTGCATGTGGAAAAGGGAATAGAAATTTACTTTGGGTAGAGGCACAAAGTGGTTATTGTTGGATCAGTCAGCCATTTTTTTTATTTGATCTGATTTGATTTATTATTGTCATCTATTAGTATCAATGAAAAGTATTGTTTCTTGCACATAATTAAGACAAGGTATACTGTTCATAGTAAAGAAAAGGGGAGTGCAGAATATAGTGTTACTGTTATAACTAGCATTAGAGAAAGATCAACTTAATGCAAAATAGGTTCATTCAAAAGTCTGATAGCAGCAGGGAAGAAGCTGTTCTTGAGTTGGTTGGTATTTGACCTCAGACTTTTATATCATTTTCCTGATGGAAGAAGATGAAAGAGAGAACGTCTATTAGTACAACACCTGATATTTAGCTGCATTCTCCGTAAATCAGCTGATAAACAAGGCTGTGTGCAATGGGTGAACCGATATCAAACAGAAGCTGCCTATTTTGCACCAAAATCTAAGACAAATTTTGAATATTTCTCTATGTTTTCCCAATTCAACCCCTTCATAATTTTGAAGTCCTCTATCTGTCATCACTCAGCCTTTTTGTCCCGTGGGAAAAATTCTCCAGCCCTTCAGCCTCTTTTGACAGGTTTTTTCTGTATTTTTTTGACATATTTTTGACATATAATTACCCACAATGTACAAAAAAACTGAACCTATAATATTATGGGAGGAGAATTGCAAAGGGTAATTCTGAAAACAGATGGATTTTCTTTTTAAGTACATCAGTCTGAAAATGTATCTTGCTTTTCTGACTGAATTTTATACTGAGTGCAGAGCATTTGTGATTTTGTAACTGGTTTATGATCCTTCCATTGACAAGAAAAATTCAATGACTGAAGTCCAAATGTCAAAACGAAAGGTAATTAAAGACAAATTGAAATGTCAAGATTAAAAATAATCGTATACTTCCATATTTTTGGAAAATGACATTTATCCCATTTCATAAAATTGATGTTCTGATAAAAAGTTTAACATCTTTGCTGCTTGAACTATCTACATAAACATTGCAGTATCAGATCCCTTTAACACTGTACAACACAATATGATACTGGTAGACAACCAGCTATTCATTCCTTTGTATTTGTTACACTGTGTGATGCCTATTGGCCACGGGTGACAAGACATAATCTTCAAAGTTAATATGAAGTGGAAGTCCATCTCTTTTCAACCAAACAAGGAATAAAAATTGTGGCACATAGCACGTACACATGTCAGACAAATAGGGATGAGCCTACCATCATCAGATAAAGGAGAATATCAAATTGATTCATTCTGCTGAAGCTACTGTTTGCAACTATAGCCTACCAGCCGAGCCAACTGGTTATGCTTGAGCAATCTTTCATATTGTTTATTTCCAAGCCTTTTCCACGGTGAAGACTGATTATTGTATATGTTGTGTGCCGTAGTAATGACTCCAGAGTGTCCCTTCAACCCACTGCACTGTGAAATTGATTATTCTCAAACTGGGACCATGCTTATAGAATTTTTACAACATTTTTGTCCCAAGCTTAATTCAACAAGAAGCTCATTCATGTCTTCCTTCCCTTTCGAAACAAAAGGCAGCAAAGACAACATTCAACTCACAGCAAGTGCAACATGAGAAGCTGAAAATTGGAGGAAAGGCTGTTTTCTTGCCATATTCAGATAGACCTGCAAGCTCTTAGTAGCCTGCTTGCCTGAAATTGGTATGTGATTAATAAATTTGCAAATAGGGACCCATTAGAGCATGTCTCTGCTCTAAGCTGTGTGAAAATAGCCAGATAATCTCAACTAATGGTTTCTTTACTCAGCCTTGAACAATCACCTGAAGACTCTGTCATGGATCAATCTTTGGTTCCATCATTGGTTCTGACCTTTTTATTATTTCTCTTAACTCTCCACTCTACGCTGTCAAATCTGCCTGTTTGATATTTGAATTTAGTTTTGTTGTCCTCTCTAGCTAATTATTTTAAATATGGAAGAAGCAGTCTCTGGATCTGACCACACTTTTACATGTGAACTAACAGTTCCATACTCCTCCTCAACAATTATTCCAAGTTGATCCATCCCATGTGCAACCCAGCAGGATATTTGATACCAGGACTATCACTTACCCCCTGTCCTCTTCATTATTAAGACTGAATGTTTGCACTTCCATAATAGCTCAAGTTTAAATTTTTAAAGTTGATTTGTTTGTGTCACAAGTGGATTACATTAATACACTGCAATTAAGTTACTGTGAAAATCTCCAAGTCACCACACTGTGGTGCTGGTTTGGATACACCAAGGGAGAATTTAGTGTGTCCAATGCATCTAACCAGCGTGTCATTCGGACTGTGGGAGGAAACCAGAGCACCCGGTGGAAATCCACATAGACGTAGGGAACTTATGCAAACTCTGCACAAACAGTGATCCAAGCCGGGAATCAATCTCAGGTCCCTGGCAGTGTCAGGCAGTGGTCTAATCATTGTGCCACCATGCCACCCCAAAACCTTAAAAGTTTGACTTAAACATTTGTGCCACACAAGTGCCAAACAATGACAACAAATGTATTAAACAACCTTCTTTTGACACTCAATAATATTGTCATCATTGAATCCACTACTATTAACATTCTGAGGAGATTTCCATGACCAGAAATTGAACTGGACTAGCTACATAAATACTGTAGCTACAAGAGCAGGTAAGACTAGAAATCCTGTAAAGAATAACTCACCAGCTTACTTCAAGACACTAGTCAGGAGTGTGATTGAACACCTTCCACTTACCTGGATGAGTACAGCTGCAGCATCATTTAAGAAGCTTGACACCATCCAGGATGATACAATCAGTTTGACCAGGACCCCCATCCACCACAGTAAACATTCACTCTCTCCACCACAAACACACAGTGGCAGCAGTGTGTACTATCTACAAGATTGTGGATGATAGAGCCATCTATATTACTACCTGGAACTCACCAAGGCAGCATCTTTTAAACCGGTGACTGCTACCATCTAGAAGTACAAAGGCAACAAATATAATCATCTTCTCAAGGGCAATTAGGAATGGGCAATAAATGCTGAGTAAAGTTTTACAACACCAATTTTAAATCCAACCAATTTATTTGATAGTAAATCCGTGAGCTTTCAACTTTACAGCCTTCGTCAGGCAAATGCAGTGTTCTGATCTGCAGAGGCACTCATATCCACACAGACAGTTACAGATTGCTGATTAGAATGCGAATCCTTACATCTAACCTGCTATTCAAGTGTTAAAGTGGCTAACAATGTGTGTGAAGGGAATCCTGAGCATTGGTTAGAGAATTGTGTATTTTCTCCAGACAGCACAGTAAGTGAGGTTTTTTGCTAATCCAGGCAAGTTACGGGGGTTACAGATAGTGTGACATGAAGCCAAGTTCTGCACACAAGAGCGGTCTTAACAGGGATCTTGGCTTCATGTCACACTATCTGTAACCCCCGTAACTTGCCTGGGTTAGCAAAAAACCTCACTTACTGTGCTGTCTGGAGAAAATACACAATTCTCTAACCAATGCTCAGGATTCCCTTCACACACATTGTTAGCCACTTTAACACTTGAATAGCAGGTTAGATGTAAGGATTCGCATTCTAATCAGCAATCTGTAACTGTCTGTGTGGATATGAGTGCCTCTGCAGATCAGAACACTGCATTTGCCTGACGAAGGCTGTAAAGTTGAAAACTCGCGGATTTACTATCAAATAAATTGGTTGGATTTAAAATTGGTGTTGTAAAACTTTACTGAGTTTATCCCAGTCCAACGCTGGCATCTCTACATCAATAAATGCTGACCCAGGCAATGATGTTCACATCCCATAAAAGTGTGAAAAAAATAGAATCTTTGAGCAAGCTTAACATTATTTCTACTCGTATGTCTTTTAGCTCGATTTCTTTCTTCTCTTTATGTCTCTGAGAAATACTTTGGGATGTTTCACAGCACTGTGCATCTGCATGTTGTCATTATTATTATCTGTTGCTATTTGTCCTATTCTAGAGATGGAATTGTGAAAGTTTACACACAAGAATTTATTATCCACTCCAGGTAATATAGAATGTCTTGGAAAATCACCCACACCTTGTTGGTTAGTTTCCATCCATTCTATTTAATAAATGCAAAACCTTCAGTTTGATCTTTGAGATGCTGTCAGGTTCTATCCTCAATTATGACTCTTTTTATTTCTGTGGAATTGTTCATGAGTGAATACCCTGCATTGGAAGCATTGGCAGTGGGCTCTTTGTTTCTATATAAATAAATGGGGTCGCAAATTATTTCTTCCTTATTCATTTTTGACTAATTTTACAAACATTCGGTTCATGTATTGTCTGATAGGTTTCCATTATTGTACAGACAAACGGTTAGCTTTGAAACCTACCTTGTGTCTATGATCTGTATTCAAACTTAGTGCTTGGATCATATGCCACTATCGATTTTAGCAGTCTACCTCCCAAAGCCGGAAGATTTATAATGTGTTGCTATCCGTATGTCCATCTGTCTCTTTATAAGCAGGAGCGTGCCAGCTCAGTATCCCATTTTACAAATCTAATTCAAGATTTCCCCTTATTGAAGACTGTAGTACATTCCCTTTATAGCCAAGCATTTGAAGTTACACTGAAGTGTCAATATTGGGAATAAATATAATAAAATTAGTTACAGAGTCTGCATCGACTTCATTTTATAGACAAACACTTGTGTTCACTTAAAAGTTATGTTTTCCAACATGAGAATTAATACTGGTTCACAAAAATAATCCCATGACCAGTTGTAAAATGCGTCGAGGTCTGGGTTTAGTGAGATTCTGAACTGACGGTAAACATGGGTAGATAATTTAGAGCAAAGCAGAAAATACCTCAAATACTCATCAGGACTGGCAGCAGCCGTGGAAAGTGAAGCAGACTTGAAGTTTCAGAGGCGGATTTTACTGTTGTGTTGCACCCAACTTCAGCTGTGAAAACTTGGTAAAGTCGGGCACGGGGTGGGTAGTGTGATCCGTGCCTGCCTCCTCGCTGGGTCCCACTTTACCAAGGTCCTAAAATAGCCATGACCAGGACTGTTCCCAAAATCCACACAATGACAATTTAGATGCATTTAAATTGACTAAATGTTCCAACCCCCGAACTTACTGGCACTTATCCCTTTACCCGCCGTGTTTGCCCATCCAGAATCAGCATGAAACAGACATGCTCCATGATATTCCAAATAGAGTACTCCAGTAAGGAGGAGGTGTAGAGCATCCAATAGCTCTCCGCTTGAGATCAACGTGAGGGATGGGAGAAGCTGGGCGGGGGGGGACGTTTCTACCACTTTGCCTAAGATTGGTGGAGAGAAAGAGGGAGGGGCCGGCAATTGACCTGAGTAGTGGGGGTGTGGGAGGGTAAGGGGGTCAGTAATGTTGGAGAGGTGGGGCAATGTCTGTACGGGCCAGGGAGAGGCATTATCTGGTCTGGGAGGGTTATAGCAAGGAAGCCGCCTTCTATTATTTTTTTGGATATGGTTGGAAGCTCCCATCAGGAGTTGCAGGATTTTGGGTACATAGAGCCCCACCCACCAGGCTTGTGCAGTGCGATTCAGAATCACTGATACTTTTCCATACAGTGTGTGTATGGGAGCATCTGAGAACGGGTCTAAAGGTCAGATCTGAAACACGCCTAGTTTCAAGTCTGCCCAACACTTCCAATCAAAATGGTAAAATAAGGTTCTTAGTGTCAGGACTGCACTTTATCCCCTTAAGTGACTAACTGTACTGGTGTCTGCGTGGGATTCTCCCCATATCTGCGTGGGTCTCCTCCAGATGCTCCGGTTTCTTCCCACAGTCTGAAAGACATGCTGGTTAGGTGCATTGACCCGAACAGGCACCAGAGTATGGCAACTAGAGAAATTTCACAGTAACTTCATTGCAGTGTTAATGTAAGCCTTACTTGTGATTAATAAATAAAACATAAGTTGCCTTTTAACTTTTCTACACTCAGTCATTCTGGTCATTCGCAAAACCTATCCCTTTCAGGAATATTCCCAATATACACAGTATTTAACTATAAATTAGTGTAAGCTCAAATCCTAACAACTGCTGTTCCTGATATTTGAATTGGATATTGTGGCTGGAATTCTCCAATCTCATCCATGGCTGGAATTCTCCGGTCCTGTCGCAGTGAATGGGCTTTGGCTGAGCACCAACTTCTCGTTCTCACTGACAGTGAAAGTGGAGCATAACAGATTGGAGAACCCCAGCCTGTCTTTCAGATTTGCCCCCACATATACGGTCTCAAAATTTCTGAAGTGTGCTTTTGGAATTTAGGGAGAAAGATCATGAGCAGTCATGCTTCACACTAGTTCTCCTGTTGGTGGTGGCATTTTGAGTGCATTCGGGTGAATTGCACTCACTGTATCTATTGGTTAGATCTCTGCCTTTGAAATGTAAAGGGCCTTTGTGCATTTCCTTGGAGTTTGATTTCTGTAGTAATTAAGAGTGGGACTTCTAAGATAACAAGATCCTTGCCTTTTTTCTGAAGGCTAGAAATTCCTTTTGTGTGAGTCAAAAGTAATTAACCTTCTCTCAATGTATGCCTTTGTCCTTTTTAAAAAAATAGTTTTATAAAATAGCCAGGATGACACAGATGTGTGTATTTTTTTCTCTTCATGCCTTCTGAACATGACAAGAATATGATAGTTATAATTAAAACTCACTTACTGAACTTTAATCCCTTCTTTATGAATATGCCACAGATTAATCCACATTGTGTAAATCATGTTGAATTCTTGGCTCACAAAATGCCAGGTTAGATTTTTGTTGTGGTGCTGCCTGAGGTAATGGAGAATAGCAGTCATGAATGAGGCAAAACATGGCAGTATGACTCACCACCCAATACCCCAACCAGGTGAATTTTCATCAGAATAGATGCAACAGACCGAAAACTTTAAAAATTTTTTCTCGCTCCACAGATGCTGCCGGTCCCACTGAGAATTCACAACATTCACAGAATTTTTGGGTATTCCTCCACCTTCTGTTTGCCTCTTCCACCAATATCATGGTACCAAAATCCTTGTAAATTGGAGCATTGTCACTATGACCTCAAAACATCCTCGAACACTTTGGAATTAATGAAGTACATCTGGAGTGTCACCATTATTGTAATATAGAAACTATATCAACCAGTTTAAACACAGCAAAGATAATTTGTTTTATTGATATTCATTGTGGGATATATGTGTAACATGCAACTTAAGTACATGGACTGCGCAAAGGCTCCTTTACTCCACTAGTATCTGGACTGTATAAACCTGCAAGGAAAACTCTATGAAACATCTATTTAAGAGAATATTCAGTGTCGATGATCCAGTTCTGTGTCCTAGAATGGTATTCAGCAGGCATGGTGAGGCTTGGTTAACTGCCCAGCTTCTGGCAACCATTCTTCTTCCGTGCTGTTTCTCAGATTGAAGATTGCTGCCAGTCAGCCTGACTAGATATCAATTCCCCTTTCAGGCTTCTCAGCCAGCCTCACAGGATTGACGTGCCTGAGGCTCATGCCACACTCAAGCCCTGATTTGTCCTGGCAGCTTTCACTCCTCTCTCATGGCGTCTATCTCTTTGCATATAGGGGCCCACCAGAGCTGATGCATTCCCTGCTCAGCCCCCTTGCACAACCATCGCTGGAAGCCCCACAACTTATGTTAGCCAGGACACCAGAACTTTCCTGCTCTTTTGTATAGTTCCGTGAGATATTTTACATCCACCTGGTAGGGCAGACAGACTTTGATTCAAAATTCATCTCATTTGAAGAATTGCTATTCTTAGAATCATAGAATTCCTACAGTACAGGAAGAGGCCACTTAGAATCTCCTTCAACACTGCATCTAAATGTCAGCATAGATTGTGGGCAGAAGGAGAGTGAGCCAATGCTGATATTAAACTAATGATAAGATGAAAATAAAGCTATGCTGCATAGTACATTGTATTTAGAAGGTTCCATTGCACAAATTTATATGATAGTATTGTCTTCCAACAATATTAATATCAGAATGACACTACACCTGATATGGTTTCATATGAAATACATGTACTGCTGTTTCATGCTATTTGGTTACTTGTACATTACTTTCTTTTTTCAGAATGAGTAACAGTCATTATTATTCCAGTCCTGATGTAAAGCTTTAATTAATTTGTACTCACAGTGAAGCAGCAATACATAAGTGAAATTAATCAGGTTCCACCCAGCTAATAACCACATTAAGGCATTCCAAGCTGTGGAGATGATGAAATGGAAGTGATCAGGCTCCAGAAAAGCCATCTGTGGTATCCAGTTAAATATTGTAATAACACACTGCAAATCAATGTTCAAAAAAAAGTCTACGCTTAAAAAAAGGATGCACAAACTATCTTCCATTCGGGCAGTTTATCACCTGACCTCCAACTTACAAGTATAACAAATTAATCAGATTGAGCCTGTTTTTGTACCTGATCCTTACCTCCTCATGTTAATCTTGATGAAAAAATGAAGGTTTGAATGAACAGCATTGAAAGACCAGTGAATCTGTAAGGTCTCTCATTTGTGCTGATGTCCTAAATTATGCTTCCATCTCAATCAGGGTTCATGAACAGGGGAAAATCTTTTGCTTATTGAGGCTTTATTAAGAGTCAATTAGTGGTTATTTAAGGGTCTCATTTAAATGTTGCCATTATTTTAGCCTTGTTGTGGGAGGTCCATGCCATATGGGAAGGCTGGCAGTTTTAGATGCTCAGGTGGAATGGGAGGTTGGGAGAGAGAGGGGGTAGTGTCGGTGGGTGGGATTAGTTTTTTTTCGTGCCGCCCTGGCACTTCAGAGCCAGTAAGAAGTCTCACAACACCAGGTTAAAGTCCAACAGGTTTATTTGGTAACAAAAGCCATGCGCTTCCAGGCCTCTGACCCTTGGTGAAGAGTTCTGATTACAAACAGGGGATATAAAGATGCACATTCACAATTTTACATCACATGTTTGTGAGACTTCTTACTGTGTTTACCCTAGTCCAACACTGGCATCTCCACATTATGACTTCAGAGCCATCCCATGTTATATAAAATGTTAACAGAATGGAGATGTTCATCCATAATGTAGATGATAATGTGGCAAGGCATGAGTCAGTCCCATGTTAAGCATTCAATAGACAGAACTTCTGGAGGAGATGTAACTCATCTTGGACACATTATAAATAAACTAGTTTTAAGTAAATATGCTGATCTGCCTACAGTTCTACTTCACAAGAGCTCAGGCCTTGCATGATCATAGAATTATAGAATCCCAATAGTACAGTAGGAGGGCATGTGACTCCTTGAGCCTGTACCAACAACAATCCCACTGAGAATCTGTCCCCATAACTCCACATGTTTTAATAACCTGGGTAAGATGCTCTGCCAAAGAATTGGTGCAGACTTGATGGACCAAATGGCCTCCTTCTGCCCCGTTGCTGTATCTAAGAATCTATATTGCAGTTAATTCTCAGAGGATATGATCAATGAAGACAAGGTCCTTTTATCTGGTCATTTATAGTTTAATTGATAGTTTTAAAATACCTATTTCTGGTATATCTCACCCTGGTGATTTGTTTATCAAATTGCTAAAACTGTCCATCATGTGTTTTGTAAATGAAACAGACAAGAGCTGGTTTATAAATAGCAGATCCCATCTGTTTCCACTTTCTTTCAGGTTTTCCTTGAAGCAGCAGTTTGGGGTTATCAGCCATTAATTTCTACTGTGTAAAGACTCTATCACCCTAACCTCTATTTCCTTATAAATATGAGGATTGCTGACATTGTACCCAATACCTATTTACTCATAGAGATCCTTCAACTGCCTTTGTTCCAACAATGGTGAATTACCAGTTACATTCCTAAGATCTTCGGCTTGCATCCTCATCTCGGAGACATGGGAGAACAATTTTCTGCTGGAAACACTATCCTCCTCCACACCTCAGGATAATTGAAATTGAGGTAAATAGAGAGCTCATTGTCAGTGACTGAAGGCAATGCAAATTCCTTACGCACCAATCCAGGGGGTTATCAAATGACCTGATCTGAGCTACAGGCTCATGGAGTGTGCAGAGAATGTAGAATGAGTGCAAGTCTACTGAATTATTGAGTGCACATAATCATTCTGTAGGGATGGGCAGATGAATACAACATATGTAAATAATTTCATCATTAAATGAAAGCAGTAGGCTGTCAACTGGAGAAAGAAAAATACATCTAACTTCTCTTTTGGCAAAGAGCAAATATGGTCTAAATCTCTTAATGTTGATTATGTAAGCACACGTTGCTTCATTCTTACTATTGATATTCTTCAGCAACGCACTGCAGGTGGACTTGATGTAAGTAACTTCATTATCTTTACTGTCAGTTGCAAAAGATACAGTTGCATTGTTAATATTGTCCACAAGGGAACTTAACAACATGAAGTGGATTCCACATTCTGATTAGAAATCTCTAAAGTAGGGATAATGAAATCATAATTGTTATTCTTTGGCGGTAATGCTGCAGTTAATGTTTCCCACGTGCATTGTTGAGGCACATTTACATTTTTCCGCATTAAGTTCTTAAATAACCAACCAAGTAATAAAGCCAGCAGACAAATAAAATGAAGTATATTTTCCTGATACTTACATTAGCTTCAGCATTCGAAAATAGGTAAGTCCGAACTTTAACAATATTAATCCATAGTGTAATACAACGTCTGCCTGTATTACAATTGAATTTCAGTAGTAAGTAAATTCTATCCGATGTGTGCAGTGTGTGTGAGTTTGGTTCATTGGTTTGCCAAGATTACATTTGTTAAGATTAGAATTGCCATTATAATACAGTGCTCTATTTTAATTCATTCTCAGGATTTGTGTGTTACTGCCAAAGCCAGCATTTACTGCCCATTCCTTCTTGCCAGAGCTGAATGGATTACTGGACCACTTCAGAGGCCTGTTCAGTGCCAATTCCTTTGACGTGGGACATGTCACAAAAGGTCTGACTGGGTAAGGTGGCCTTTTTAGAACAACCTGATAACTGCATGGTCCATCTTACTGATATAAACACTTTGGTCAGAATTTTACAACCACCCCCACCAGTGCATTCTTTGGTCCAGCTGCAGTTAACAGAGATTTGGCTGAGTGCCAAATTCTCCGTCCTCCCTGGCAGTGGCATCGGGGCGTGAATGGCCCGAAATTTTCAGCAATTATTTCCAGGTGTTGTTCCTTGTAAGCCTGACAGTGGCATTCCCATGTTATCATGTGATGCTGCATCTTTCTCTGCCTTGAAGTAGGCACACACAATGTAACTACACTTGTGAGAGCTCCTGGCAGAATCGTTGAAATTAATTTACTTTGTCCTGACTCTAATCCACATTTCCCATCGATAAAATGCACTGCAAGAACTCGCCATGGTTTCTTTCGCTACCTCAGTACCAGCAGGATAAATATATGGGGCTGGGGCCTGGGTGAGATCGTTGTTCTTGCAGATTCAATGGGCCAAATGGCCTCCTTCTGCACTCTGGGGATGAAATCTAAAATAGTGAGGTCAATGTTTGGACCACAGAATTGTAGGTGGCTAACAGATTAAATTTTTGAAATTTGCATTAACTTATCTTGGAATAACTTATCAAGATAATGACACAGAGATCAGAGTGAGAATAGGATTAAATACAAGTCTTGAAAAACAAGTAGTTTAGATATATTTCAGCCTATATCCTACTAATGACATTAGACAGAGTTGGTCACAATCATTTATTTGTATCAGACGATTAACTTTGTTTTAATAACACACAAAAAACGGGACACTGGTTAGCAGGAAAATATATCACAGAATCCTTAACTGTTTATATGCTACTGGCACTCTGCAACTGCTTTGGGATTGAGTCTGAATATTTCAAACTACAATGTAAATAACAGTTATCTTGAAGTGGGCACATTATAAGGGCACATTAGTCCTTTCTGCAAGACAATCCATCAATCTGCAGCACACAAGAGTGATAACATCATTAAGAAATGTGAGAAAGCACAAAATGAGAAAAGGCAAGCATACTCATCAAATCCATTTCTTCCCTAGACTGCTCTATAATGGACTCCATTCAATCCATTTAATCTCCAGAGAAGGGTGCAATAAAGTTACTTTCTACACTGGCACAGTAAATCAAATAACAATCTCGGATGCCTATTGAGACAAATGCCTTAAATGATACCTCCTTAAACCAGTTGCCTTGCTTAATGTAACAATTCATCATAAGTTAAGACAAGGGAGGTTAGATCAAATGCTGTCCCTATGGGTGCTGGTAGTGGTGCTATGTCTATTGGGAATTTTGATGAAATTGTATGGTAGAAACGTGAAACATGTTATGCTCAATCACCTCATTTTACTCTAAAACAAAAAGCAGCCTAGAGGAGTAAACAAGGCATTGCTGAATATCTCAAGTGCTGGAGAGAAAACTAAGGTTTAACTTCCAGTGTTTACTTATTGATTGAAATTGACTAATGACATTTTATTTGAAGAGAACATCTACAGCACATTGCGAGAGTATTTGAAGACTTTGTCAAGTATTCACTAACTCCCTATCAAAGTTTCTCTAAAACTGTAAATCCTGTGTTACTGTACCTCATTAGATAGTATTGGGGAGGGGTTGGGGGGGGGGGGGGGGGGGGGGGGGGTTAGTGAGAGGAGGAGGGTGGTGGTGGGACGTGGGGGAGGAAGGAGACTAAGTCAGGCAAAACAGTACCAGCTGCTGCAGGAGATTGGAAGATAAGGAGAGATGTGAGAAGGAAGTCCTATCCCTACCCAGGATATTTAGAGAGTATCCCACACACACATGATCCAAGACCATTGCATTAGGAGGTTGTATTTTATTATAGGAGGTCGATACAAATATCTGCCACTTTGAAGAAGGAAGATGCAGACTTCTCAGTACAACCAATAGCGTATTTATTACCTGTACCAACCTCAATGGCACAAAAATTTTATGTGATCAGAACATTCTATACTACCGAGGAGGTTTTCAATCACATATCACAGCTGTTCAGAGAACTTTGCCATGCTCTATACTCCCTAAGGATTGACTATACATCCTTCCCCATTGCCAGAGAAGGTTTGGGGCAGGGGACTCCAGGATTTGACAGAACTGTGGGATCCTTTGTGCCATAAGAAGTTATTAGAGTGGCACTTTGGCATGGTGGTTAGCAGTGCTGCATCACACTGCCGTAGATCTGGGTTCGCTTCCAGCCTTAGATGACTATCTGTGTAAAGACTGGAAGTTCTCCCTGTGTCTGCATGGGTTACCTCCAAGTGCTCCGGTTTCCTCCCACAGTCAAAGATGTGCAGGTTAGGTAGATTGGCCATGCTGAATTGTCCCTGAGTGCCTAAAGATGTGTAAGTTAGATGGATCATGGTAAATATAGGGAGTTACGGGGATAGGGCAGGGTGGTGGGCCTGAGTAAATTACTGTATCAGAGATTTGGTGCAAATTCAATGGGCTAAATGGCCTCCTTCAGCATGGTAGGCATTCTATGTGAACCTCTCATTTAAACTCAGGGATGTTTGAGAACAGAAAAGGATTCCATTCCCTCAATGTAGAGCTTGTCTGTCATTATTGACAGTGCAGGTATAGGTCTCCTATAGAGGGAAATGCCACAATTATTAATGAGACGATTATGGTCTTTCCAATTTTTAAACCCCAATTCATTGCGCATGGCTGGCCAAGGAAACATTCTCATGTCTTAGCTCATGAGTCCCATAAGGGAAACACAGACATCAGGTTGATGCTCAGAAACCGAGAGCCACTCAGCCACCTGGAATCTCATTGAGCAGACTATCAAGGTTTTCAAGCTGAGATCTCAATGGCTTTAACGATCAGGAGGTGTCTTGGAGTACTTAACTGAGAAAGTTTCTATATTTTACCACATGCTCCATGACCTGGCAATCAAAAAGACAGGTACAACAACAGGAGGCCAGCGATTATCAGCAGCAATTGTGCTGGAGTATCAAGGTCAGGAGCCACAAGCAGAGGAAACAAGGAAACATTTGTTCGGGATTTCTTCAGTAAGCGTACACAAATATGCATTCAACTTTCCCAATCAATGCTGTAATATTTGTTTTCATTATGGCATATCGTCAGCATCATTGCCTCAGTAAATATTCCTGTTAATAAAAGATGATCATTAAGCAAATGTTCATGAATTGGCAAGCTCTTTGCACTTTAAATTTATGCTGAAAACGGTAACTAAGCTTGGAATACCTTGTATTGCTTGGAAGTATAATTCATAGTCAAATCTTTCATCATTATGCTCAGTTGTTCTCTGCAATGAATTTATATTTATGACCACCGGTTCCATTTCCATTCAAACACACTGAACACAGACGTTGAATGCAGATAATGAAAGCTGAGCAGAGATGACAAAAATACCTTTCATTATCTTTGCTTTGTGCTCACTGAATAACAATTCTGATGTTTTAGACACCTTGTCAGCTTTTATTTTTACCTTTACTTTGCTCATACTTGCAGAAAAGTATTCCATTAATAAGATATAATCAAACCATGAGATTTCTATCTATATTCAATGTTCATTAAGTAACTAAATTACCATAACGGCTGACAGAATTCAGTTCTCATGCAATGAAAATAATGCTTGATCAACAGTGACAGTAACCATGCTTCTCAGTGGAGATTCAATATTCTGTGAACCATTAGCTGCTTGACTGCTTTTAAGGTAGTGAAAATTAAATGATTCTGTGATTTTAAAGAGCTTGAGATACCAGTTGTAAGTGTTACTGTATTTTTCATGGGATGTGGGTGTCACTGGCAAAGTCAACACTTTTCCTCATCCCCAATTGTTCTTGGACTGGGTCACTTGGTAGGTCATTTCAGAGGGAACAGGAATTTCAGACCAGGTAAAGGTGGCAGATTTCCTCTACAAAAGGACCTTAATGAATCACTCAGGTTTTTACAACAACTGATGCCAGTTTCATGGTCACCATTACTGAGATTAGCTTTCAATTCTAGATTTTTTATGAAATTAATTGAATTTAAATTCCACCAGCTGTCATATTGGAATTTGAACCCACATCATTAGATTCATCAAACTATGTTACTAGTGTCGTGACATTACTACAACAGCACCATCTGTCCTTTATATTTGATGTAAACAAACTCCTTATATTCATATTGTTCAACAAAAGTGTGGAAATGTATTCCTGATGAATGATGCTTTTTCATGCGGTTCCAAAGATGTGAGTTTATTTATTACCCATCCATAGTTGTCCTGATATTAAGGACCAGATCAGAAACTCCAAGATATTTTATGAAGTTAGCCAAGAACCTAACTTTTATATTTAATTTTGGAATTAGGGTGAGCATAAGGTGTTTCACGCCAAGTAGAATTCAAATGATGAACAGGAAGCTTTTAGCAAAACAAACTTTATTTAAGAACATAGTAAGAATATATAACTAAAAGAATTGTATAATTTTTCCCAATTAAGATACTTCAAACATGACAAAATATAGTTCTTAAAATTTATCTATCCTGTTAGCAGTATCCCCTAGAGACATAAATCCTTCTTTAGAATCAGTTGATACAGAAAACCAAATATGTTTATGTGGCTACTAGAATTTTGATTTTTTGATACCTCTAGAGAATGATCCAGACAGATTTACAGTCTTTTAATTCTCATGTAGCAACTTCAGAAAGCTCAACCCTGAATTAATAGAATCTCAGAAAAAGATTTATTTCAAAGCAGATTCCAGCCTTCAGACCTCAGAGAAGACAAGAGATGCAAAAGAAAGTGACCTGTCACTAAAGATCCTGCCTCTGGATAGTCCAGTTTCTTCCCACACTCCAAAAATGTTTGGGTTCGGTTGATTGGTGATTGTAAATTGCCCCTTAGTGTCAGTAAGACTAGCAGAGTAAATATGTGGAGTTACGGGAATAGGGCCTAGTTGGAATTGTTAGTGCAGGCTTGAAGGATTGAATGGCTTCCTTCTGCACTGTCAGAATTCTATGATTCTATAATCCTAAAACGCAGACTGCCTAATTTCTCTATGAAAACCAAGCCCATCTCAGTCATATGATCTTACATGTCAATCAACCCAATAAAGCCTGCTCTGAAATATTCCAGCAAACCAAAAAATAACAGAAACTTGCATTAACCCAGATTAGAGAAACATTGGACCAATTAAGATCCATTATGTTGTAACAATACAGTGCTGCTGGATCCAGAAAAATGGCTCCAAATGTATAGAACAAGTCCTGCACAAGAAACATGACTAAAATACATTTCTTAAAGGCATGGTTTTCTCACACTGAGAAGATAACAATCTTCCATGAAGTGCAGTGAATTTTCAAGTGATGAAACTCCCATAATAGCTCAAGGTAGATCCTGGGAGGATGAAGGAATGGACTTCTGTCCAAATCTGGCTTGTGTTAAACTTGGAGACAATGGTGTTTTTGGTCTTATTTGGAAAAATCTTCAGTGGAATAACTTGCGACCAGAAGATTGGAAAATTTAAATAGACTCAGTAACATATAGCTCAGTAAATAATCACTCATTAAGAACATTTCTCAGGGTTAGGCATCCATCAGTTCTACTCAGATTTACACGGCTGTTTGGGCTGATTGAATGTCCAGCATAAATAACTCTCAAGTTTCAATTCTAACATTATTTCTGCGGTGATATAATGATTCACAGCTCCAGATGCTAAATCAGATTTCTCCATTTGTAGAAAAGACAAATTATGTACATGTCAAATCGGAAGGTGTTGTGACAATTGAATGTTGTAATAAGAAGAATAAAAGTTTAGCAGGCTTGGAGACCATTAAAATCACAAACTACTGGTATTCTTGCCAAGGCTGAAGGAGTAGGTGATGAAGAAGTGGTAAACCAGGGTGAAGGAAAGGAGAATGTGGGAGCAGGTATGGATATGTAGACAATTGATTGCAACCCAGTGTTTGATCGATATCTCAATGGCTTTTGGATCAAGGATGTTCCAGGTAAAATATAAGTGGAGAGTTTTCACAATTTTCAAAAGGATTTTCTGTAGTTCAGGTCAAAATTGACCATCACGTCTCTGACTATTTGTAAATTAAACTGCAGGGAAAAATGTAGTTGGAAACAACTGGACAAAAAGTTCCTACAAAGGGATAACGTTCTTGTGATTGTAATAAAGTTGTTCTGCATTTGCTTCATCGGCAATCATGGCCAATTTTCATGTTCACGCAAATGTACCCATCATAAACAGTGGGTATACTATCTGTCTTGGTTGATAATAAGATGTAGGGTCTTCTTACAGGTCTCGGTGCCTCTATGAACTTAACTCTAGGCTCTCTCTATAAATTCCCTATTTCAGCAAAATTACCCCTCAGAGGATCCCTGGTGTCAAATTATGTGATAGTAATAAACAGAGTTCAAGAATTAAGTAACAGCAACTAATAAAGGCCTGTGAAAGCTAAAGTGTCAGCTGGAAAGAAAATGATAATAAGAGTATTTTAAAATTCTAGTTAGCTTATCTTTAAAATATGTTGATTTTTCAATGGTCCGCTCAGTCTGCCCAGGTTTTATTTGTATCTTTCGCATTGAAGAACAAACAGGAAATAGTGCAAAGCACTTTATGACCTCCATTCACAACACAAATGAAGCTCCAAATTGTTTTGGTAAGAGCTACAGACTACTGTCCCAGACCTGACCTGACAGAAAACCCCAACGTAATTCTGGTGGAAATGATTTCCTTAAGATCTTTCAACTTCTATCACCTGATTAGCACGCACATCAGAGCGTGAGAATGAAAATCAATTTTGGTGCAGTAATACAGTGACAAGATAGAAATTACTGAATTTTAAAGTTGCCTTGGAAGATCACTCATAATTTTATGCACAATATCCATAGAGTAGGAGTTTATATAATCATTTGAGCGAATGAACACTTAATGGAAAAAAGTAAATGTGCCATGCATAAAATTACCTTAATAAAGAGCCAGAGGGGATGACAGGAAAATCGAAAGGGAACAAAAGCAAACTAAATTTAACTCTCTCATGAATGACCATTCCCAATAATAAGAGTTTAATTTCAGAAAACGCTTTTGGTTTATACAATGATGAGTGAGAATGCCTTTGCACAAGTATGAATTCTAATTATTCTAAGGTATAACATCCAATGATAAGTTCAAACATATGAAGCTGTACTCATTGAAATTTAGTCTCTCAATAAGGACATGATGAGACACTAATCCAGAACAAATCAACCTGACATAGGATCCGAGATTCACAAAATCCCAACCGAGGCCAATGGAGAATGTTATTCTGCTAGCCTTGTCCGCCCCGGAATTGGAGGTAGTAAAATTCCATCCAAGATGTCAGTGTTGGCAAGTGATGGGAAATAGAAGCAAAATTGAAATGCAAAGGAGATGCTCTTTTTGAGGTTGAGGTATCGATGCTTGTTAGACAGGTTATCACACACACAAAGACTTGCTTTGGTCCATAATTGAAGACCTTCTTCTATCTTGTGCGACTTGTAAGCTGGCTATTGAGGGCTGAGGGTATTTTTTGAATTAGGGGAGTATTTTGCTTGTGTGAACATTGATAACCAACACTGAAAACAAAAATAAATATAAAAAGTTCTGGAAATACTTAATTTGCAAAGAGAGAAATTTGATCAACATTTCAAGTTAATGATCTTACTTGATCATTAACTGATTTGGATTCTCAAGAATACCAAAAAATCAGATAAACTGTGTATACCAGAATTACTCTGACATGAAGAAAATATAACTCAATTACAAGTTATCTTATGTGATGCTTTTATCATGCATAAAAAGGCACCTTAGTTGTCCAAAATGCAAACAACTTTGTCCTCCTTTTTCTATTAATGAGTTTCTCATGGAATCAATAGTTATTGATGTGAAGGGAAGTCCCAGTCTTTGAAGAATTCTTCCCCTGTGGATTATATCAATGCAAGCACAAAAGGATTGCTACATCATAAAAGTACCATGGATAACAAATATTTAATGTACCATCCGAATGTGAACTGAGTGCAAGCACTTCCTGTTTATGTAGGCTATAATGCTAAAAAGAACAAACAAAATTACTACAAGAGCCAATTGTAATGCCAGAAATCTGAGGGAATGGTGCCATTCTGTAAAATCTCTGCACCCTGTCTTGCTGATACTATCTATCCACAGGGTGTAAGCTTTTGTAAACATTGCAATTTTTATTTGCTTAGTACATACCAACTTGCAGTAGCAAATTCCCATTGGGGTATTGAAGGATCCAATAATGTGAAAATTTCATGCAGCAGTAACCTTCAGCTCTGCAGGAAAAGTCATCTGTAATCCAGATGTTGTCTGCATCTTGAAGCAGCTGGTATATCTTCATGACAGATTTTCTTGTGAACCTAAGACGTGAGAAGTAAGGATCCCATAATTTGTCAGGACGTAAATTTGAACAGTCCCGGAATCTTGATAGTTGCTAAATGTGTTATTGTGCTTGCAACTGTTTTGTTGACTTATGAATGCATCTTCATTTGAATTAGGGTAGGATATTCAGAACCTGAAAATGAACTTCTACCTAGTTAGAGAAGAAGGTGCCATAATTTTTCACCATCAGCAGTAGTTGCACCAATTGCTGCCTGTAACTCAAAGGAGTTGTAGTTGTCCCTATTATCTTTCTGGCTTCTCCAGTATAGGTGACTTGTCTTACTTTAGTTTTCATCAACATCAGGGCTTGAGTTCCTTTTTTAAGATTCTGGTAGGTTCACTCATTCACAGTAGTAGCTGACACCCCCATGTCTAACTCCATCTTCAGTGGCCAGCCATTTACCAACAATCCTACTGTGATGGGGATACCTTGCCCACATCCAAATTGTTTAATAGCATAACATTTTGTTCCCCCACTGGACAATCCTCCAAACTATGCACTGAGGCTGGATTATTTACTCTGCTTTCACTGGGCTGTCCCAGTTTCTTTTTTCATTTGTGTCGTAAAGGACCTTTTTTTACACCTAAAGCATCTTGTTTCTCTCAATCTGTACATTTCTGGGAAGTGTCTGCCTCCACATCAAAAACATTATGTGTTACTCTTCGGTTGCTTAAATCCTCAGTAATTAGTGATTCTTCCTCTTTTGCATTCAACTCTCTGCTTGAGCTTAATCCTGCTTCTAGCACTATCATTACTCCTCATTTCTCACCCTACCTGTTGGATCTCAGTGCTTTGCTTGATTTTTTTAACTCAAAAAACAAAGAACAAAGAACAAAACAGCATGGGAAACAGGCCCTTTGGCCCAACAAGCCTGCGCCACTACCTTGATGTTCCCACTTCCACCCATAATCCCTGTCTATGTTTATAGAAATCTGCTTTGGAGCTAAATTTGTGAGACAATTTATGGAGAATTTGTTTTGTCCATCAGCCTAAGAGCACACCTTTGTACGTTGGTACCCTTCTCAGTGATCTTCATCGCTATCGCTATTTCCATTTTCTTTGCTTTCTTAAAAGTCAACTCAGACTCAGCCAATAATTTGCTCCATTATTTACACCACAAACCAATCGATCCCTTAAAATGTCATTTAAAACTGGCCTGAAGTCACAATGCTTCTATGAAGGCTGCAGTTGTCTCCCCCCCATGGCCTTCCCAGTCAAGTTAAACCTGTATCTTCAGAGTGCTATGGTGGGGATGCCCTTTTGCTATCTCAATGAGCTATGCAAATGTTTATATTTCAGGAGCACCCAGGGATGTTATTCATCTGGGTTCCACAGGCAGCTAGTAAAAGGACATTCTTCTTAACAACACCCCCTCCCCTGCATATCTATTCCATTAGCCCTGAAAAGATACGTCAACTATTCCACATACTCCCAGCCGAGAAATCTGAATGGTTGTGTCAAAGGCTTCTAGCTTCCCAAAGAATGGCATGCTTGCTCCCTGTTTTACAGGCTTGGATTGATCTGATTCACTCTGCAGTTTTTTTCTTTGAATTCTTCATTGCAAACAGAATCGCTCTGACTTACCTCGTCACCAATTTAGTAACTGGAAGGATTGGCAACCAGCCAATAATGATGTATTTACAAGTAGATAGATATACAGAATATTTTCACAAAGCTAACACTGATTTACACTGGCTACAAAAACCCGTGTTCTCTATTGAGATCCTCACGTTCATTCTCCATTGGGTGATTAGGTCACAGGACTCTCTCAATGTACATACCTTAAACGGAGCAGTTATGATACAAATGCTGCAAAACATTCACTAACCTAACCAAAGCAGCAAAAATAAGACAACAGTGGATGATCTCAATCTTCAAATCATACTGAAAGGTCACAAAACTGAAAATTTTAACTCGGTGGGCAGAATTTTACCACCTCTGTAAAATCATCCGAGATCCGAGAAATCAGGATCTTGCCCAATTTCTTGGTTCTAGCAATTTTATGAGAGCTGGATTTCCTCTCTGGAAGTGGATGAGAGGCTGAATAATTTATTGGCAGTGCCACCCTGGCAACTGGGCACTGTCCGCTGTAGCCTTTGCAGGGTGGGGCATCAAGGGGTGGCCAGAAGGGAGGAAGGGTTGGATCAGAACATAGAACATTACAGTGCAGAACGGGCCCTTCGGCTTTCGATGTTGCGCCGACCACTTAACAAAAAGCAATGACCCTCTAACCTAAACCATTCCCTTTTCATCCATAAACTTATCTACTAACCTCTTAAACGCCACCAAACTTGGCGCATCTACAACTGAGGGGGGGGGGGCTCCTGATGGGTCTGAGTGGCAGGGTTTGGGGAGGGGTGATTTTGGTAGGGGCTAGGTGTGCATACATTGTGGGGTCAAGATCAAACATGGGCCCCAGCAACTGTGGTGTGGAGGTAGTTGGTTGAGGCTGTCTGCAGCAGCAGGGGCCTGACCGCTCTCTCTCTCTCTGTCAGACACCATTGACTTCTATTGAGCATATGCAGCATCAGAGGTCTGCAAATGTGCAGTAGCTCCCTCTGCAGGCTGGCTGGTGAATTAAACCCAGCCCACTGCCTGCAGCAGCAAGAAACAGTCGACACTATTTTTTTCAGTGACTACTTGCATAAGATTCAGCATAAAAACTCATTCATAAAATGGATCAGAAACTGTCCCATTTTCATTCCAGTTGGACATTTTGAATCATTTTCATAAAATTCCACTATGTGTTTCTCTCTATGCTGCTGAGTATTTCCAGAATTGTCAGCTCTATTTAAGGTCTCATATCAGTTAGTCTTCCTTTTCTTACTTGAGTATGTTGAGCAGCATTACATTCTATACTCTCTGAATGTAACAAGTGAATGAGTCCATCATAGTGCATCCTGCTTAACAGTAGACTGATGATTATACGTTAACTGTAATTTTTGCATGCACAATCCTGAACCCTGTCCTCCGTTCCAATCATGTGAATCTCTGTGAGTTAACTGCCTCTTGTAAGTAAACCTGATTTTTTAAAATGTCAGCTGTTGAAGGAAAATCTTGTTTATGACCAACTTTTATCAGAAGATTAGAGTGCTACCTACAATCTTTGGTCCATGGATGGAAAAATATATGGATAATGGACTCTTAATTTTGCAATGCCACTATAGGTCAGGTTCCTTATCACATTAAAAAGCAACCCACAAGGTCTCAGTGGTCCTGGGCTAGAAAGAAGAAAAATAACTTGGATTCTTTTTCCTTATCAGTGTAACCCGTCAAACAGGTGAATAGTCTATCATTGGGGAAAAGTTAATAGGATTGAAAGATCCTGCCAGTGAGAAGGGGAGTTGGCAATGAGAATGGCCATTGACTTTGGTGGGACGTGAAAAATCCTACCGATGGCCAATGGCCAGCTGCCTTTTCAATTGGAATATCCGTTGTACCAATATCTTGGGGGGTAAATTTACCAGTGCTATTCGGTGGGGGGGGGGGGGGAATGGGAACCTGAATTGTTGTGCCAGTATACAGGAAGATGTGAATAGGAAGGTCACGGATAAGGTTTCTAGGTCACAGCAGTATAGTGGCAAATGGGAGGGTGGTTTGAAGTGTGTATACTTTAATGCGAGGAGCATACGCAATAAGGTGGATGAACTTGCAGCCTGGATTGGTGCTTGGGACTTCGATGTTGTGGCCATTTCAGAGACGTGGATAGCGCAGGGGCAGGAATGGTTGTTGCAGGTTCCGGGGTTCAGATGTTTCAGTCAGAACAGAGGTGGTGGTAGAAGAGGGGGAGGAGTGGCATTGTTAGTTAAGGACAGCATTACGGTGGCAGAAAAGACGTTTGATGTGGACTTGTCTGCTGAGATAGTGTGGGCTGAGATTAGAAACAAGAAAGGAGAGGTCACACTGTTGGGAGTTTTTTATAGGCCTCCAAAAAGTTCCAGAGAAGTAGAGGAAGGGATTGCAAAGTTGATCCTGGATACGTGTGAAAGTAACAGGGTAGTTGTAATGGGGGACTTTAACTTTTCTAATATCGATTGGAAAAGCTATAGTTCAAGTACGTTAGAGGGGTCAGTTTTTGTTCAATGTTTGCAGGAAGGTTTCATGACTCAGTATGTAGATAGGCCAACAAGAGGTGAGGCTATATTGGATTTGGTACTGGGTAATGAACCAGACAAGGTGTTAGACTTGGAGGTGGGTGAGCACTTTGGTGATAGTGACCACAATTCGGTTACGTTTAACTTAGTGATGGAAAGGGATGGGCACATACCGAATAACAGTAGTTATAGCTGGGGGAAAGGTAATTATGAGGCTATTAGGAGAGATTTAGGATGCATAGGGTGGAGCAGGATATTGCAGGGGCTGGGGACATCTGAAATGTGGAGCATATTTAAGGAACAGCTTCTGCATGTCCGTAATAAATACGTACCTGCCAGGAAGGGAGGAAGTGGTCGAGTGAGGGAACCATGGTGTACTAGGGAAGTTGAATCTCTGGTGAAGAGGAAGAAGGAGGCTTATATAATGATGAGACGTGAAGGCTCAGTTAGGGCAATGGAGAGCTATAAATCAACCAGGAAGGACCTAAAGAGGGAGTTGAGAAGAGCTAGAAGAGGACACGAGAAGACTTTGGCAGATAGGATTAAAGAGAATCCTAAAGCTTTTTGCAGGTATGTAAATAATAAAAGATTGGTTAGGGCAATATTAGGGCCAGTCAGAGATAGCAGTGGGAAGTTGTGTTGGAGCCTGAGGAGATAGGAGAGACACTGAATGAGTATTTTTCGTCAGTATTCACGCAGGAGAAAGACAATGTTGTCGGGAGAATACTGCGATACTAGGTTGTAGACTGGGCAGGATTGAGGTTCATAAGGAGGAGGTGATAGCGAATCTTGAGGGTATGAAAATTGATAAGTCCCCTGGCCCAGATGGGATTTACCCGAAGATTCTCTGGGAGGCTAGAGAGGAGATTGCAGAGCCTTTGGCTTTGATCTTCATGTCGTCGTTAGCTACAGGTATAGTGCCGGAAGACTGGAGGATGGCAAATGTTGTCCCTTTGTTCAAAAAGGGGAGTAGAGACCATTCTGGAAATTATAGACCGGTGAGCCTGACTTCTGTTGTGGGCAAGGTCTTGGAAAGAATTATAAGGGATAGGATTTATAAGCATCTAGAGAGAAATAAATTGATTAGGGATAGTCAGCACGGTTTTGTGAAGGGTAGGTCGTGCCTCACAAACCTTATTGAGTTTTTTTGAGGAGGTGACCAAAGAGGTAGATAAGGGTAAGGCAGTTGATGTAGTGTATATGGATTTTAGCAAAGCGTTTGATAAGGTTCCCCATGGTAGGCTACTGCAGAAAATGCAGATGCATGGGATTGAAGGTGATTTAGCAGTTTGGATTAGGAATTGGCTAGCTGATAAAAGACAGAGGGTGGTGGTTGATGGGAAATATTCAACCTGGAGTGCAGTTACAAGTGGTATACCTCAAGGATCTGTTTTGGGGCCACTGCTGTTTGTCATTTTTATAAATGATTAGATGAGGGTGTAGAGGATTGGAATAGTAAATTTGCTGACGATACCAAAGTGGGGGGATTTGTAGACAGCGAGGATGGATTTTACAGTTTGCAGAGGGACATAGATAAGTTGCAGAGCTGGGCCGTGAGGTGGCAAATGGAATTCAATACGGATAAGTGTGAGGTGATTCACTTTGGTAGGAATAACAGGCATATGAAATATAGGGCTAATGGAAGGACCCTTAATAGTGTTGTCGAGCAGAGGGATCTTGGGGTACAAGTACATAGCTCTTTGAAAGTTGGCACCCAGGTTGATAAAGTTGTTAAGAAGGCGTACGGTGTGTTAGCTTTTATTGGTAGAGGGATTGAATTTAGGAGCCGTGAGGTTATGTTACAACTGTACAAAACTCTGGTGCGGCCGCACTTGGAGTATTGCGTACAGTTCTGGTCGCCGCATTATAAGAAAGATGTGGAAGCATTGGAAAGGGTGCAGAGGAGGTTTACCAGGATGTTGCCTGGTATGGTGGGAAGGCCTTATGAGGAAAGGCTGAGGGACCTGAGGTTATTTTCATTAGAGAGAAGAAGGTTACGCGGTGACCTAATTGAGGCGTATAAGATGATCAAGGGATTGGATAGGGTGGATAGTGAGAGCCTTTTTCCTCAGATGGTGATGACCAACACGAGGGGACATAACTTTAAATTAAGAGGTGGTAGTTATAGGACGGATGTCAGAGGCAGGTTCTTTACACAGAGGGTGGTGAGGGCGTGGAATGCCCTGCCTGCAGCAGTTGTGGACTCGCCTACTTGGGGGCATTCAAATGTTCGGTGGATAGGCATATGGATGATATTGGAATAGTTTAGGTTAGAGGGTCCACTGGCCGGCGCAACATCGAGGGCCGAAGGGCCTGTACTGCGCTGTAATGTTCTATGTTCTATGTTCTATTGTGGGTGTCCAGAAAATCATGGCCATTATCTTGGCATATTGCTCTATTATTATAGAATGGATGTTTTTAGTAACAAGTGTATGAATTATTATTTATAATAGTCATATTCAAGAGCTTAAACATGCAGGGATAATTTATTCACAACATTTGCACAGGCATGTAACAGGAATGTGCTGTGTTGCATTGCGATTTTGTGAGATATTCATACATTATGGTTTAGAGTTCTCTGGCTTTATGGCTGTTCACCAAATTTTGAGAAATCCCAATACATCAGATATAACTTTTTTCACAACCTGGCCACATGAGAATCCATGTGTTTCATACCATTACCTCCTTAAATTAGTTATTCTCTCAAATTGATAATTGCAATTTTAACAAGAATAACTCCCCAAACTTTGTTCTAGCTTTACTTTGACAAAATCTTTAATTAAACCATTCAACTCGAGACAGTTAGATTAATGAACAAAGACTCCCTCAGAGCCACTGTTATCACTTGACTATACAAACATGGAGGATGTATCGTGGGTGGAGAGATCTATGAGGATAGGACAGAGGAAGCTTGTGACTCAATACTCATAAGATAAATATCTCTTTCTAGCAGCTTCCAGTTCCCATTGACTAAATGAACATCAAAGCTCTCCGAACAGACAAAAGTGAAATGTAGGGATTCAAGTCAAGTTAATTAATCCTTTCATTACATTTATGAAGGACAAGACAATGAGTTATGGGGACAGTTCACCTAACGCTACAAGAACAAGCAACTTCAGAGGAGAAAATGATAACATTGTGAGGGATGAAGGGAGAGATGACAAATTTAATGACAGTTCTAAATTACACAGTTCTTGATCTTGGATGCTGGCCACTTTGTGGCAGTTGTACTTCATTTGCATTTCCAAATTCATAGAACCATCTGTGCAGAAATTCAATAAAGATGAGAAAACAGATATTAAGGGGAATAAAGCTTAACTTCCATAAGGTCATCAGCATCTGCTACGAAGGATGATGCATACAGATTAACATACATTGTTTTCAGTAATTTCAATTTTTTATTCAGCAAATTTCTAGCCAAATGTTTTGTGCAGTCACTGTTTTGTAAAAAAAAGTGATTAGCTAAAGAGAATTTCCAATTATTTTGTTATTCCTATATTTAACATTTGAACTTGTTGCCTCAGTTGGGGCAAGAAAGAGCAAAATATTTAAAACATAAGAAGTAGGAGCAGGAGTAGACCATATAGTCCATCAAACTGATCTTGAGTTTTAACAACACTTAGCCACTCACTCTCCATTTCTCTTTATTACTTGGCATAGCAAAATCTTTCTATCTCAAACTTAATTTTTTATGGTAAACGCACAGTTGTATAGGATAGAGAATTTACAGATTTCTCCTAGGTCAGTCCTAAGTAATTGGACCTTTATCCTGACATTTTGGCCCCTTGTCCAAGATTCCTCAACCAGGTAAAATAATGTCCCATTATCTATCCTGTCTACTCTTCCATAATTGTGAAAGTTTTAAAGAAATCACCTCCCATTCTTCTGAACTCCAGGGAATATTGAACAAATTTCCTCCACTTCATATCACCCGAAAACCCTCTCGCTCCAGAGGACCAATCTAGTGAGACCTCACTGCAATGCACTGCCTCCAATGCAAATACATCCTTCCTCAAATAAGGGATCAAAATTGCGCATAATATTCCAGGTGGGATCTTACTAAAACCCTATACAATTATAACAAGAATCGCTTGTTCTTGTATTCCAATCCCTTACAACAGCAGTCAACATGCTTGCTGTCTAATGTTTTGTATTTGTTGCACAAACACACCCAAATCTCACTGGACATCAACAGTTACAAGTTTCATACCTTTTCTAAAGATATTCTACTTATCTAAAAGTGAATGACTTCACACTTTCCCACAGCTTGCAACATCTACCACTTTGTTGCCCATTCACTTAATCTGTCTACATCCCCTTACAGCCTCTCTCTATCCTCACAGTTTGCATTCCTATCTAGACTTGCATCATCAACAAACCAAGATACACTGCTGTCTGTCCCTTCATCAGTATCATTCATACGCCCAGAGCTGATTTAAATTATTGCCCCGATTTAGAGGGATGAAATTATAAAACTCAAAAACAAATCATCCCTCTACTCACCTCATTAAAGTCTTTGAACAGTCCCCGTTTACTCAGGGCCAAAAAAAGTATTAAAGAAAACACCACATTTTTCCCCACTGTACTGAATTCGCAAGTTGCTATTCATTTCTCGTTATACCTTGTTCTGAGTGTCTCTACCCTGCGCTCCCACTCTGTGTGGTTTGCCTTCAGTAAGGGCTGGTGACTCACACCCAAGTTGCAACAAATAAGCCAACTTCCTGCTGCAGTAACTAATATCTATCCAGGCAGCCATTTTCAATGTATTTACACAACATTGACACCATCAAACTAGGCTTTTTAATTTGTAGTTTTAAGAACATAAGAACATAGGAACTAGGAGCAGGAGGTGGCTATCTGGCCCCATGAGCCTGTTCCGCCATTCAGTAAAATCATGGCTGATCATTTTGTGGACTCAGCTCCACTTAGTCCCCACCCCCTCACTCACCATAACCCTTAATTTCTTTACTATTCAAAAATCTATCTTTGCCTGAAAAACATTCAATGAGGGAGCCTCACCTGCTTCACTGGACAGGGAGTTCTACAGATTCACAACCCTTGGTGGAGAAATTTCTTCTCAACTCAGTCTTAAACTCATTGTTTGGAGGCCATGCTCCCTAGTTTTAGTTTCACCCACTAGTGGCAACAACTTCCTTGCTTCTCTCTCATCTATTCCTTTCGTAATTTTATATGCTCCTATAAGATCTACTCTCATTCTTCCGAATTCCAATGAATACAATCTCAGTCTACTCAGTGTTTCTTCATAAGCCAACTCTTTCAACTCTGGAATCAACTTAGTGAAACTCCTCTGCACCCCTTCCAGTGCCAGTATATTCTTTCTCAATTAAGGAGAGCAAAACTGTACACAGTATTTCAGGTGTGTCCTCTCAAACACCTTATACAGCTGCAACATAACCTCGCTGTTTTTAAGTTCCATTCCTCTGCAACAAAGGACAAAATTCCATTTGTCTTCTTAACTACCTGCTGCATCTGCAAACCAACCTTTTGCGATTGATGAACAAGGACACCCAGGTCCCTCTGCACAGCAGCATGCTGCAATTTTTTACAGTTAAAATAATAGCCCATTCTGCTGTTATTTCTACCAAAATGGATGATCTCAGATTTACCAACATTGCACTCCATCTATCATACCCTTGCTCACTCACTTAAACTTATCCCTTTGCAGGCTTTCAGTTCCTCTGCACATTTTGCTCTGCCACTCATCTCAGTGTCATTTGCAAATTTGACACACCATACTTGATCCCCAAGTCCAAATTATCTATGTAAATATCAAATAATTGCGGTCCCAACACTGATCCCTGAAGCACACCACTAGCCACTGATCACCAACCAGAAAAACACCCATTTACCCCCAATCTTTGTTTTCTGTTAGTTAACCAATCCTCTATCCATTACCTGTAACAGATCATTTTATGTAGCAGTCTTTGGTGCGGCACCTTGTCAAATGCCTTCTGGAAATCCAGATACCCCACATCCACAGGTTCCCCATTGTCCACTGCACTTGTAATGTCCTCAAAGGATTCCAGTAAATTAGTGAAGTGTGACCTGCCTTCATGAACTCATGCTGCATCTTTCCAATGGGACAATTTCTATTCAGATGTCTTGCTATTTCTTTCTCGATGGTAGATTCAAGTATTTTCCCCACTACAGAAGTTAAGCTAACCGCCCTATAGTTATCCGCCTTTCTAAGTTAGTTTTAAAGCTTTCATTTAGCATCTTTCTATTAATATGAACTATGGTTTGAGAAAAAAAAAACTTAGTAGAGATGTCTCATCTGCACTACTTTCCCAAGTTAACATTTGTTCCTCTTTGCATTCAGTCCTCGTCACCTCCACTCTCCCACTCTCACACTAATCTATTGGCTAGAAATTTGGAACATGAGCAAAGACATATTAAATCTGAATTTAAATCAAATCATAAATATCCTCTTCTAAATGTAATCTGTTCTCTCTGGAAAAAATCAACACAAATGGTGCCAACACTAATTTATTAGCTCTCAGTACAATACTTTTATTTCCTAAATTCACTCATGAAGCATTTTATTCACAACAGGATGCAGACAATCTGAATTAATTGTAATTAATGCTGAAGCGACCATGCTGGTAACGCTTGTAATGAAAATAGATGCCCGTGATATTGTTCCAAAATAAATTATTAACACAAGTGGAACTCAGGCAAAATTAAATTAAATTAAAGCCAGGTCCCGGGAAGAACTTTTTGCTTAGAATGAAAATGAATTTTATTCCCAGGCAAAGTAATACTGACAAAAGCAAATGATAGTTGACTGCTCAGATACAAGAGTTCAAGTTCTGGAGAAATTAATGCTTATATTCCCTGATCTTCTTTATGTCTTTATATAAGTCATCGCTTCAGCAAATCAGGGTTCATGCCAGTGTGATATTTTGTTGACGGTTCTGACCCACGCTGGGTTGAAGATCCAAGTGTGGCGTTTTTGTCTGGTGTCTCATCAAGTTCTTCATGTGTGAGCATCGATATTGAAAGGCAGTGGGTGGTTTGAGTGAGGAAGCCAATTTCCCTGCAAGGGTCACTGGACAGCAAACGGGAATCAGAACTTTAGGTGGTATTCCTCCCTCATTGCCAGCAAAAGCAATTATAGTGTCTGCTGATACAACAGCTAAGATTAGCTAAATTCAAGACCTCAGCTCATGCTTGGGGTACCATGCTTAAGAACACAATGGATAGTGTATTCAACAATTGATTTGAATAACAACCTTTGACTGCCTCTTCATTTCTTTGCTCCTTTTGAGGTGAAATCGGTTGCTGAAGATATTGCAGACACCTCTATTGCACTTGTGATAAGCATGAAGGCAACTTGTGGAGTTCTTTTGATCATTAGACAAGCGCAACCAATGTCTTCATTGCTGAGTGACCATCAGGTTCTCCTGTCCTTTCTATTTGCAAAGTAAGATTGACCATACAACAGGAGAGCTCAGAAAGTAAAATCAATGAAAACCAACAAATAATAGAAAGAGTATAACGTGAGAAGTGGTTAACATTTTGTTTTTAATTTAGAAAAGACTTTCAAATGACAACAGTTTTGAAAGACAGATTGGAATAAAAAATGCAAGCAAAGTTGGAAAATGCAGGAAGGATATGGCAGGGTGGAGGAGGTGGGTTGGAGGGAGGGAGCAATTTCTGTCCCCCATTGTTGAGAGGTGAGAAATCCAAGGGGAGGGTCCCATAATGATGTTTATGCAGGTGGGACTTTCTGCTGAGACTGTCCTACCTGCTGGTCAATGATTTAAATGGGGATCCTGCCATGAATGAATGTGAACCCCAGTAGCATACATTAGCATGCTAATTAGCATACAGTAATAGCCTCCCTTGTATCATCTACCCACACAGAGAATTCCACACTCCTATCCCACATCTCTCCCTCCACACCCCCCCCCCACCCCGACCACAACCCCCCCAAGCCACATCCTTTCCCCTCCCAAGCTGGTGTAACGTGTCACATCACAGATCTGAAAAGCAGGACCTGGCAAATTGAACACACCAGTGGCATATATTTCAATACAGCCCCCAGGAAAGAGAGTCATGCTTGGGTAGTGCCCCCTGGCACTGCCGGATTGCATCCATTGAGGAGGTTCAGAGTTGGGAAAGTGTTTCTGAGTACAGGGTGGGGAGAGGGGTTGCTTGGGGGAGTTTTCATGTCCATGATGGGTTGGTGGTTCTCTGGGGGGAGAGGGTGGAGTTGGGAAGGTCTTGTGTCCCATGATGGGGCAATTTTCTTCTGGGAGGTGCTGACATGCCTGTGAGGAAAGTGGGTGTTCAATATTGGGTGGGTGGGATGCCATGTCCATGGGTTGCAGGGGGTGCGTTTCTGCATTTATTTTTATTTATTTTAGATCAGGACGCCCTTGATCTGTCAGACGCCAAGATTGCTGACAGGGCGGACTCTGAATGAACCCACCCTGCCAGCATGATATTGTAGAATCCACCCTTACATTCCTTATCTCAAAAAAAAGACCAGGAACACTCAGCAAAACAGAAAATATTTCTGTTTCCTGCTCTAGACACGACTGGGAAAAAAATGAAACATGCAGTCCACTGAATATGATTAAACAAAATGCATGAAATAAATGAATAGAGGAGTATTTACATATCTACGGTCCAATCATGTAGCAGAAATAAAAAAAGAAGAAAGGGAATGAACTTTGATCAGATTGCGAATGTCAGCTGAAACCCTATATTTGATTACAACTCCACTTTGCTCTCTTTCTGCTTACCAATTTAAAATACCAGTTCATCATGTTTTTTAATGCTGCAAAAATTCTTTCCCTACATTTTATGTTAGTGGCTTGCAAATATGTATCTGTTTCATGTCTCCATGTATTGCTTTTGTATTTATTAATCCATTCTAACAATGAATAAAATATCTTACAAGTTTACAAAAGTAAAAGCAATGTATTTAGTTTAGTATCTCTTTCGATGTCATTCTTTTACTACTGTGTGAGCTTGTAAGGTAAACTGACAGTTGGACAAATCGTCCAGTTGCAAAGTAGAAATATGGTGCAGGACAATCTAGATTTTGGTTAGAGTTTAATGGCAAATGGAATGAGAAACTACAAACAACAATCACTTTGTGCTCTAAACAGTGCATGACATGCCAGTATTGATCAAATCCAAAGAATCACAAATCACACAAGCTGGCCATTCCACAAAGCTGGCTTTTTGAAATAACTTTCCAAATGGCTCCACTGCCCTGCTCTTTTTCCAAGTTTTGCATTTTTTTTCATCTTAAGACATGTAGAGGGGTAAGATTTCATTTTCACAGTGAGTGATATTATCCTGGAGCAGGCTGCCAATGAGAGTGGTGAAAATGGAGATAACTAGTGATTTCAAAAGGAAATTGGATGGACACTTGAGGGAAATAAACTTGTCCAGTTATGGGGATTAGAATTGGGCGTTGGAGTGACTACATTGCTGTGCAAGAAGATGACATGGACTTGATGTGCCAAACAACTGCCACCGATGCAATAATGGCTCTATAATTCTACACATATAAAACTTCACTTTGAACTTTAACATCCTTCCATAAAACCCTTGAGTTGCAACTTTTAACTACATCTGATCTCCACTGAAACTTTGTGCTGGTTTTAACAAAGGTCCAGAATATAAGAAAGGCTGAGGGACTGAGGGCTGTTTTTGTTAGAAAGAATAAGGTTAAGAGGTGACTTAATAGAGGCACATAAGATGATCAGAGGATTAGATAGAATGGACAGTGTGAATCTTTTTCCTAGGATGGAGATGACTAGTACAAGGGGACATAGCTTTAAATTGAGGAATAATAGATATAGGACAGATATCAGAGGTAGGTTTTTACTCAGAGAATAGTAAGAGCGTGGAATCCCTGCCTGTAACAGTAATAGATTTGCCGACTTTAAGGGCATTTAAATGGTCATTGGATAAAAATATGGATGTTACTGGAATAACGTAGGTTAGATGAGTTTTAGATTGGTTTCACGGGTCAACACAACACCGAGGGCTGAAGGGCCTGTACTGCGTTCTAATTTCTAATGTTCTAAAATTGCAGCAAGTATTATATTCCCAACTCTCCGGAGTATAACTGGGAAGGGGTGGAAGCAGGGGTGAACTTCCAACCTCCGGAGAAGCCTGGTAGCTGGAAAAACCAGGCTCGAAAAGCTATGCTGAGATTATGTGAATATTGCAGGGCCACTTCACATCAAAACCATTGGTCATTGCTGAGAGATACAGGTTCCATAGGCGTAACTGACAAGAAGGTGAATCAATCATACAGTTTGCAGCTACTTTAAAGAAATTAGCTGAATATATTAAACTTGGGAATGTTTTGAATGACACCATTAGAGACAGACTATAATGCAGGTTAAGATGTAAATCCACCCAAAATCAGTTACCAACAATAACATCCATCATTATGAAGTGCTTCAAAAGGTTAGCCATGGCACGAATCAATTCCAGCCTCCCGGATCACCCGAATCCACTATTGTTCGCATCCTGCTGCAACAGGTCCACACCATCTCCCTGGCCTTGCACTCAACCCTAGAACACACAGACATGATGAGAATGTGCAAACTCCACACAGACAGTAACCCAAGCCGGGAATTGAGCCCAGATCCCTGGAGCTGTGAAGCAGCAATGCTGACCACTGTGCTACCTTACCAAGCAGAGAGCACAATCCTGCTATCAGAAGCTTACTACAATCAAAACATTTTGATGAAATTTTACCAACGTGCCAACCCCAATTCTGGGGGTGAGGTCAGCTTGGAGAATGGCACTCTCTGTTGGCCTTGGGTGGGATTGTGTGAAGCTTGGGAGGATGTGCGGGTAAAATTCCGTCCTTTGTGCCTAGTATCCATTAATCCTCTGAGAACTGTGAAGTGCTGTCAACTATCACAGGTCATGTGCCTTTTCTGTCTAAATAGTTAAAGCATCATATCTAAACTGTTGTTTCTTAATAACCCATCTTAAAATTTCTTATGAATAGTCAACTATCATATCTCAGTTATCTGTGGCCCCAAATCCAACATTCTGACAATTATTATTCAATCTCTTGGATACCATCATTAACCCGGGATAAAATTATAGAAATCTTAAAACACAGTTGTATATTTTTTTACATATTTCTTCAACACTTTCACTTATTTGTAAAATTTTGGGACGCGGGGGGATAAGAATACCTGTTTGGCTGACTGTCAGGAATTATGGAGTCAGGTAATGAAGAACCTGTTGACTTTCAAATTGACGTGGGGAGCCAGTGCTCCGTGAGAACTGATATGTCAGGAAGGCAATATCAGTATTGCCTTCTGATATTGCCCCAGTAACATAATTTACTGGGAAATCATACAGTGAAACCTCCAGAAATGTGTCCAACCAGAGTTGACACCATTACTATTAGGTGATTTTGCAGCATTATTACAAGTAGGTCTGTAAGTTTTTAAGATGTGAATGTTCTCATGAAGAAAGCAAAGGACCTGCACTTTGTAACTGCGCTAATAAAAAAAACACAACTTCTTTAGCTTATTCTTACTCTGCTAAAACAAAACTGAGCAAGAATTTGCCCTCTCAAATTTTACAGTGTACTTGAATCTGCAGAACATCACATCACTTCATGGGTTATAAGGCAGAAATTGGAACACTTTCCTTTATCCTTTTAATAAGCTTGACAGTGTTGGAAGATTTTCCTTGCTTTAGTCTGAGGCATTTTTCTTTTGTGCATGAAAGCAGGATATTACAAAAGAAATAAGAATACACAGGCATCTACAAAATAAGAAAATTAAAATGCAGCATTGTGTCCTGTAAGTCTGTTTATTTCTCGTGGATGATGTTCTCAAATGCAATCAGTGTTATGCCCTTGCTGATTAACTTGACAGAATAGAGAAAAAACTCATGCATTGAGGGATACAAAAATAAGCACGATCTACTTAATATGCAAATTAAATTGGGCAAAGAATTCTAAACATGATTAAGTACTTGGTTGAAAGTTATAACTTGGAATTGCTGGAATTTGCTAGTGAAGGATTGTATGTGCTTATGAATTTATTTGGAGATGGGAGGTATAGCTAACTAAAGAGTCAAAGAGCCTATATTCAGACTGTCAGTTGTAAATGCACTTTAAACATTTAATGCTACACTGATTGCATATCATTTTTGGCTTCACTGGTTTCATTTATATTGTTGCTTAAAATTTTATCTCTCCAATCTGGTGTTATCTGATAATATACAAATTTCCTCAGGCTGAAGATCCATGACTTTTCTCATGTGTTTGTTATAGGTCCAGCAAAGGGTGTTGCTGGAAGATTGGGAATTACGCTGCCATCTGGACATGCCAGATGTTGGTCTCTGCCTGCAGTTTTTGAGGGGTCTTATTTCAGGCAGAACATCCGCATGAGTTCAAATCCCACCAAGGCAGCTGGTAGAATTAGATTCAATTAATTAAAAACAGCCTGGAATTGGTGATCATGAAACTATTACTGAATATTGTAAAACCCCATCTGGCTCACTACACCCTTTTATAGACAGAAACTTGCCATGCTTACCTGGTTTGGTCTACTTGCGACTCCAAACCCACAAAAATGTCATTGACTCTTAATACCCTTTGAAATCATGTAATAAGCCACTCAGTTCAAGATCAATTAGAGATGGGCAATAAACACAGACCTTGCAGTGATGCCCACATCCCAAGAAAAATTAAATAAATATAACTTTCTGGAAGTGTATACAGATATGTTTGCCATTGTCCTGTCAATGAATTCAATGCAATGATGGAAATGCAAAAGGTGGGGTGAGGAGTCTTCACCAGGTTGCCATCCTTCTTTGGTCAGCAGGGAGGTATAATCCCCTGGAAGGGGAAGGTGGCTGATTTCGGCATCCAGGGACTTCTTTCCAGGAGCTCCTAGTTTTGATGCTAGTCCTTGGCCCCTCTACCAGTGACATTAGTTCCTTAAGTAGCTGTAACAACAAACCAAGATCTTGCATTTGTGCCATGGCCCTTCCAACATCCGATTGCTGAAGGACAGCTGCCAAGATCATCTCAAGCCGCAGAGCAGTATGGTTAACAGCCAGTCTCCACCTCAACTGCAGGTGCAGAGATAACACTTCACAGGACCACTTGTAAGAGTTAAAAAGAGTACCTAGTTGCACTTGTATTTCACAGGTGATTGCAATATTTAGCTGTTAAGTTTTCTTTTTGTTGTGCGTCTCAATAAATCTTTCACTCACTCTGCCTTTCTCTCACTCTGTGAGATTTGATCCCAACCTTTGATCCCTCATGGGTCTTGAAGTGATGGATTAAGATGTTTATATTCAGCTCCTCAGCCGCTATGCATTGCATGCTGGGCAATGGGGTGCAACATGAAGGCAGTGAGAAAAAGTAAGGCTTTATTTAAACCTTTTTGAAAGAGCATAAGGGTCAAAGGAAAGGGTTTAATTTTGGGGCAATTGGGACCTCCATTGTGCAGATCTTATTGCACTTTGTCTGTGGTGCAAGGGCTCTTTTTGGAGGAATCATCATGATCAATAGTGTCTTCACATCTGCCTTTCGACTCTGAACAAAGTGCCTGTTAGATAGTAATGAGAACAACAAATCACTGTGATATGTGAGACATTCACTGAGGTGCACAGAAGTACTCCAGACTATTTCAGGCTTAGTCCAAGCACCTGAAATTCATCTTCAGAAGACCAATGGCTTGCTCAATGGTCACTTTGGATTGTTGGACCTGACTGAACAACCATGTCTTCTATGGGTAGGTCCTTGTTTCCCATTATGCTACATGAGAATCCAGAAAAGCAATGTGATCTGGAATTGCTAAATTAACTTGGCATCAAGTGTGCTATCCACGAACCATGTGCACATCAGAAAGATCTGCTTTTGGAGACCTCAGAAGAACTGAACTTTAACAGAATGGTTACCTGGGATTTTGTTGCATTAAAGGCTAAGTTCACTAATATTTGCACTTCACACACTATGGTCTCACCAACTCTCCATGCCATCCTTATAATGTCCATCATGATAACTTTCTCCACTCACTCCCATATCCCCTTATAACTCCCAAACCGAATCATATTTCTACTCACCATCAACTCTCAGTCTCTCCATGCCAACTGATGGCCTTTCCATGTCCATTTGTCCCAAATACATTACTGCAGAATCAATGAATGATATAGTAACAGTGGCATGTGTTGGACTGCTCAGAAAAAAACATTGTCACTTGAAATATAACTGCTATTCCTAAAACTCTGTAAAAGTGTCAACCAGACAGACCATTAAAGTATTAATAAATCTGGCTTCAAACATTTTATAACTTTAAACTTTGTACAAATACACATTGAGACATTGACAAAAGAGATCACAGAAAGAGCAATTTATAATGCCTACTTAAAGATGGTCTAATATACAGTAATGGCAGAACTCTTAAGAATATTGATAGGCAGAAGGATCTGGGTGTACAGGTACACAGGTCACTGAAAGTGGCAACACAGGTGTAAAAGGTAGTCAAGAAGGTATACAACATGCTTATCTTCATGGACTGAGTTTAAAAATGGGCAAGTCATGTTGCAACTTTATAGAACATTAGTTAGGCCACACTCGGAACATAGGGCCCAATTTTACCATTTTCCTTCTAAGTGTTGAATCTGGGCATAATTCAGATCCAACTTGGAAACCTGCTCTCAGGGACCCTCATACGCACTTAGCCTGAAAAAAAATCCTGCTGTGGGTGGGGCTTATCACCACCCGAAATGCTGCAGCTCTGATTGGAGCTTCAAATTATGCATGTGCTGGGAAAAGAAAAGACATATTGCTTCTGGGCCGCAAAAATCCAATAAAGTAGGCAGGGAATGAAAAGGGGGAGTGATGGCCCTCATAGACATCATCCCACCCCCCACAACATAATTATCCCCTTATCCATCCTCCCCCATTACCCAAGCTGCCCTTAACCCTCTGCCCCCTTCCCTCCCATCAATTGTGGAATAGCAGTGAACCCCTTCTGCCCCTGCTGCACACACGCCCAATAGAGACCCATTTGGCCTCCCTCCTTCCACCAGAGAATGAATGGGCCTCCACCTCCTTCTCATTACTTCCACCAGAAAATAATCTGGCCTCCCTCCCTACACCCCCTCCCCCCCTCAACCTACAGAGAACAATCAGGCCTCCCTCCTCCCTCCCCCCACCAGACACCGATCAGTTCTCACTCTTCCCTTCCCTCCTCCCACCACAGAAAATAATCAGGCCTCCTTCCCACTTCCCCCGCTCCAGCGAGTGATCAGGCTCCCTCCTCCTTCCCCACCAGAGATATAACAGACCCGTTTCCCTCCTCCCTCGCCCCATCGGAGAACAATTGGATCTCTCTCTTCTTCCCCTTGCCTCCACACAGAATGATCCTGCCTGCCTCCCTTCCCCCCAATATCACCAATCTGAGTCAGCTATTGGAAGCTCTGAACTTATCTCTTCAGAAGCTGGAGCACCCAAAGCAGACCTTTGCTGAGTGTGTCTGTTTTGTGCTCAATCTGAAATGGGTGAACGCAATGGTAAAGGGGGAATGCAGGTAAAGTTGGGCAGGCAGCCCATGAATTCAATTTAAATGTGTGCGGTTTGGACCGTGGCCATTTTTAGGTCTTGGTAAAGTGGCATCTGTGCAAACACAGGCACAGATCGCAGTAATCGCCTCATGCCCAACTCTATCAAATTTTCACATGCAAAAACAGGCACAACACAATGATAAAATCAGGCCTATAATGTTCAATTCCACACTATCAGAAAAATGAGGAGGCTTTGGAAAGGGTACAGAAAAGATTTATCAGCATGTTGCCTGGTAAAGAGGCCATTAACTGTGAGGAGAGGTTGGAGAAGCTTAGTATATTCTCATTGGAATGACGAAGGTTTGGGTGGGTGGGGGCAGTGATCTGATAGAAATCTACAAGATTACGAGAGGCTCGGACAGAGTGGATAGTCAGAAGCTTTCTCCCAGAGTGGAAGAGTCAATTACTAGGGGGTTTAAGTTTCAAGGGGCAAGGTTTAAAGGAGATGTGCAATGCAGATTTTTTACACAGAGGATGGCGGGTACCTGGAACTCATTGCTAGGGAGGTAATGGAAGTAGATTTGGTAGTGACTTTTAAGTGGTGTCTTGACAAATAAATGAATAGGATGGGAATAGAGGGATATGGTCCCTGGAAGGGTAGAGGGTTTTAGTTCAGTCAGGCAGCATGGCCAGTACAGGGATGGAGGGCCGAAGGGCCTGCTCCTGTGCTGTAATTTTTTTTTAATCTGTGTTCTTTGTGTCAATGAAGCAAAGTCAACAGCTCTTTCCAGTTGTCAAAGCAAAGCCTCCTGCTGAGATAATGGTTTTATAGCCTTATTTTTCAGGCAAGCATGCATAATGAAATCATCTAGTAGTACTGAAGGACATTTTATACATGTCCTTATTATGCAAGCTTGGTTGAGAGCCTAACGTTGTTTGCCTTTCTTTGCAAGCCACTGCTCCAATATCAATGAGGCACACATCTCTTGTGAGAAGCTTAAGTCCCCAAGTTCTCCAGCAGTCCCTGCAATGTCTCAATTTATGCCATGTGAATGTCTCATCAGAAAGTCAAACACGGTGCCAAAAAGTATAAGGAACAAAATGTAGCTCTCTCTGGCATCATTTGCTATATGAGCTGGATAGCTCGCTGTCTTTTCTCAGGGTACATTATGCTTCTTGATAGCATTGTAATGATGTCAATGGCTTTGCTAGCAGAAAATACGCTTGGAGAAAATGGAATAGTAAAATTCTTTCAACACCACAATGCTTTCTGAAAGTCAATGAACTCAGAACAATAGATATAGTCAATGAAATAAATAAGTATGGCTTGAAATTATTATCCAGAAAAAGAAGGTTGAAACATATTTGGTTAAAATTCAGTGACCTTCAAGAAGTTGTGAGGTGGAGGGTAGAACAGAAGAACCAGACAATGTTACCTGGCAATAGAAATCCCAATGAGAAAATAACTAGCAAGGTAAAAGAAAATAATTGCACAGAATATCCAATCTTGTTTGCATTGATAACACTGCCTCTTGAACAGAGGCTGTTGCAGATGTGGTAATAGAAACAACCTCATATTATTTGCGATCGTAAGTATGAATTTTGATTGTAAAATATACGAACTCCACTGTCTCATAACAACTTACAGTAAAGTTTTTAAGGTCATAAAATAATAATATTGTGCATTCTTTGTTGTTTTCTAGTTAATTAGCTGCTCTCAGTCAACACAACTGACATGCATTCAACATTTGACAAGCTTTCCTGTGAGCTGTCACATGACTTCAATAAGCTTATCATATTCATCAGAACATTCAAGGATGGTAACAGTTATAATTGCTGGTGGAGGTTTGGCTCCCCTTGTGGAGTTCTATTCTTAAAATAAATGAGTGTGTTAACTCTGTGATCCACATATTCTGGCATGGAAAAACTTGTGTGCAACAATACTCTTTCTATGATGTCTATTGGAGTTCTTCATATCCCACTTCATACAAAAGTCACAGAGAACTTTCTTAATGGATATTCATGTGATGAAGGCCGGAAGATCATAGTAGACACAAGAAGATATATGTTGATTCAATCGTGAATAGTAAGTAAATGTGAGTATGAACAGGGTGGATACTCACATTTTGTTGAAGGATCAATTAAGAGGGAATATAAGTTGAAAGTGAAGGCTGGGAGGTTTAGTGAGGATTTTAGGGAAACTTTTTTATACTCAGAGGGTGGTTTTGGTCTGTAATGAACTGCCTGGGAAGCTGGTGGAGGCAGGATGCCTCACATCCTTTAAATAGTATCCAGATGAGTACTTGGCACATCATAACATTCAATGCTTCAAATGTCAGGAACTTTCTTGCATCAGTGCTGACTCAATGGGCAAAGGGCCTCTTCTGCACTGTAGTACTCTGTGATTCTGTGGAAATGTAACATTTTAAGACCTGGTTCACAAAAGCATGCTTGAAGCAACTTTTAAAATTGTTCCTTTAAAATGGACTCCTGTATTTTTAATGCCTTACGATGCTGGTGAGCTATTTTATACAGGCACTTCCACATGCACTATGCCTGTATAAAATCTGGTTCCCAAGCACAACATGCCATTTACATGCCTGACATAAAACTCCTAAAGCAACTGTTCAATATAGAACATGGCCCCGGAGGAAAGAGGGAAGGAACACTTTAAGGATATCCTGAAAGCATCCTGAAAAAAACCAAACATTCCCACTGACCCTGGGAGAGCCTAGTTTGTGACTGACAAAGAGAATGAAGGTACATTTGGGGATTAAAGCACCAAACTCATTGAGATACTTCATTGGGTATATGAAGCAATGAGTTCAAAGCATCAGAGAGTAAACAAACCTCCAAAGAATCATTTGTTCCACACACAGCTGTCCACAGATCACAAGTTGGATTTATAGCCTATTTAAGGACACACTGAGGCAGAGTGGAAACATGTTAACCTCGAGTCCAGGATAACTGAGAACAGGACACATCAGTAATAACCATTATAACTCAAGTGGTAATGCCAGAAAATATCGCCATGGTATTATGTCACCATGACATTTCTATCTTATTTAAATGTGAGTTGGAGCTTGCAACTGGTTGAACTGATACTGAAAAACAAATCAAATATATCAATGGAAGGGAGCCAGGGTAATGGTTCCTGTCTTTTTTTTGCCTCTGTATATGAGAAACCCAAGAAAATGCAGACTCAGATTTATAAAAATACATCAGAATAAGAGGGCAGATCAGATCGTTTACCCACGAGGCTGCACCATCCATTGGAGCTTATCTTCATTCCAGAATATACAAACATTATTAGAGAGACACCTAAAACGCCATGTGACAACATAATGCAGGATTACTAATGAAGATTAGATACGAGAAAGGTAACATTAAAATAAATCAATAATATAAAATATATATTAATAACAAATGTTTATATAATTCTTTACACTATTGGATTTGTTTATTCAATAATTATAAATGATGGAAGAAGTATTGATTTATAGATGGAGATTCCAATGTCTCAACATCCTGAACATTACTGTTGATCAGTAACTGAACTGGGCTTGCCATATAAATACTGTGGCTACCACAGCAGGTCAAAGGCTAGGGGTTCTGTGCCAAATAACTCACCTCGTAACTCTGCAAAGGCTGTCCACTATCTACAAGGCACAAGTCAGGAGTATAATAGAATACTCTCCACTTGCCTGGGTGAGTGCAGCTCTAACAATACTCAAGAAACTGGATACTACCCGGGACAAAACAGCATGTTTGATTGATACTATTCCCACAAACATTCAATCCCTCCTCCATTAATGAACAGTGATAGCAATGGGTTCACCATCTACAAGATACACTGCAGCAACTCATCAAGGTTCCTTAGGCTGTAGTTTTGAAATCCATGACCACTGTCATCTAGAAAGACAAAGCAGCATATACCAGGGAGCTGTCTCTGTTCCCTCATTATTGCTGGGTCAAAATCCAGGAATTCCCTTCCTAATAGCATTGTGTGTGTACCAACACCTCAGAAACTGCAGCTGCTGAAGAAGGCAGTTCACTGCCATTTTCTAAAGAGCAACTGTGACTGGACGATAAATATTGGCCTAGTCAGCGATGCCCACATCCTGTAAATTATTTTTTTAAAAATTTGAATGAGTTTATTATTGATATTAAATAAAATAACCTTGTAGATTAGATAATTTCAATAAACTATTGCAACTGCAGCTAAAGCATGTTAACTGACCTCAGTGAGCCGTGCTATATGCCTGCAATGCAGTCATGCATATTATTTATGTGTTTTGTCATATTAAATTAAAATCGTCAATCACTAATAACACAACTTGTTTTGAAACATTTTGGAGTTATTAATGAGATTCACTCAGTACATACAATGGAGTCAAGGGAACTATGTCTGAATAACACTGTCTACATTTTATTTACTTGTTTAATCAAGCAACCTACTCGTTCAACACAAATAAAAATGAGTTACAAGTTTCCAGGTATAGCAATGGTTGATTTGAATTTTACAGTTATTATAAAAGGACTGTTTGGCACCAAATGATTCTTTAAAGCAATGCAAGTTGGCATCAGCATGTTTGTACAAAGCAATACTTGGACAAAGATGAATTATATGCATGAAAGCTTATCAGAATCAAATCCATGAAGTTTTTTTTCTCATATTGATGCTGTTACAAAGTAACCAGTATCAAATAGAAATTACAGGAAAGCAACTCCAAAATTCAGATTTTATCTCATGCAGTCATTCCCATCCACTTCTCAATTTTGTGGATAAAATTTTATAGTCCATGAAAACAGACACACAGATTTAGGTGATTAACCTGCATTTACTCCTGTTGGTGCAGACAGCATGCATACTTTGTTCTTCTTGCTCATTGAAACAATTGTCATCAACAGCCCCATACTAAGTGTACAGTTGAGTGGTTGTACTTCTGAGTAGAAAAAACAAAATGGACAGAGGCTAGCATGATCACTTTCAATCCTTAAGGCCAATTTATCTCTTAAAGGGAAGGTGCAATGTGGGTTTGGCAAATGATTCTGGAGAGATTTTGACACAGCAAAGACACAGAATGGAATTTTTCACTCTTTTGGCAAAGTGTCAAGTTGAACAGAAAACTGAGGTGTTGCCCACCGGGGGCGGTGATGATTTTCCATTCTATCTTCAGCCACCAGGAAAAGAAAAATAATTTTCTTGGTTTCACATTGTTCCAGTGGTGGAGGGAATCAGATTCACCTGACCAGCCTTCAGTTATTTGGGAGTAAGATTTAAATGACTCCTCAGCACCTGTCCAAATCTAAACTAGAGAATGGTTGTGGGAAGGCCACACTGAGGTTTTCAGGCAGAGACATGATTTGAATGTTGGATGCAAGACTTTGGATATCTTATCCCAACCACAGAGCAGATCCTCCAACAAGGCAACCAATCCAGCATGAGCAGCAGTGGCTGGGCTAGTATGTGCAAATTCCCTGCACAGGACACTGGGACTGCAGTGCAGGAAGAGAATGAATGATCTTGTCCACTCAGCCAAGGTAAGTCACTGTTCTCAGCAATCTTTGCTCACACATACATACATATACACACACAGACACACACACACGCACACATGTGCACAAATGTGCATACACATGCCAGCACACATGCATACACGTGCACACCTCTGCCACATAGTGTGTTTGTACTCTTGCCATTTGTTCTGTTGCAGGAAAAGCTGCAGGAAAGAGAACATGTGGGCAAATGAATGGCCAAGTTAAAACTCCTAATAGAGTTTGATGAGAGAGCTGTCCTACATGCTGGGGAGGCCCGGATTGCTCCTGTACCAAAGGGCGAAATGGGCATAAAAAATAAAACTGAGATACCAGTCATTCATCTCACGAAACTCACAAAAATGCTCATTTTCATGTCCTTGTGGTGCTTCTGTACACTCATACCATCTCCTTTCAGGCACAGCAAGAATACAACCAGAGCCACCTTCAGGCAAGTGGAAGAGAGCAGCCCGGACAGCAACTCCAAGGAATTCCCAGACTGGCACCTGGAAGAAGCGTCACAGCATCTACCAGAACCGAGACTCAGTGGGGCTTTAGGCTCACAAACTAGTGAGCACCTCACTTTATCTGATGCACAGCAAGCAGAGGCAGGGCATATCAAGGATCCGGCATTCCGAGGGCTGCTGGATGCCAGGATTCTGATGAGCCCCAGGATTGGTCATCCCACAGTTGCTGAAGCTTTAAAGGCAAAGCAAGGAACACCAGGAAGGGATGTCTGCATCACTCCTCAGATTGCAAGACTGACTGGAGGAGTCCCAATACCTTCTGTCTGCCAGCCCTCCAAGGCAGCTGGGTCAGGATGGCACAGTGGAGCTTTTGGTGCAAGTGTGGCTTTAATCCCCACAATGAAGTCAGGAGACCTTGAGCAGCCTTAGTGTGGAGGAGAGGATGCTCCGCAGTCTGGGTCCTTCCACTGAGGGAGGCTCTGCATGTTCCAGCTTATCTGACTCCCTACCTTTTCTGACCATTCCACTCCAATCTCACACACCATGGAGGGTGACACTGTCACCTCGCAGCACCCTGAAAGCACACTGGGAACCTTTAGGCCATGCTGTCCCAGAGGAATCTACCAGTTTACACAGATAACTGGGTGCTGCAGAGGGCATCGCTGATGTCAATCCTAGGCAAACAGGAGGTGGGTCTGGGAAGGCAGAAAGAGTTTAGTTCCATCAAGTGGGCCTGGTGTTCTTAGGCAATTGTAGATAGCAAGCACTTACATAAGCATTAAACCTCCTTTGTCAAGCTATTAAACCTCACCTTTTGCATTTGTGCCTGTTTACTCTCATTATAGAACATAGAACATAGAACATTACAGCACAGAACAGGCCCTTCGGCCTTCGATGTTGCGCCGACCAATACAAAAAGCAATGACCCTCCAAACTAAACCATTCCCTTCTCTTCCATATACTTATCAACTAACCTCTTAAACGCCACCAAACTTGGGGCATCTACAACCGCTGCAGGCAGGGCATTCCACTCCCGAACCACCCTCTGGGTAAAGAACCTGCCTCTGATATCCGTCCTATAACTATCACCCCTTAATTTAAAGCTGTGTCCCACAGATCTCCACGAACCCGCTGCCTGAGCTCAATAGCCACTGACCTCTGAACTCTCCTTCGGAAGTGAGGTTGCCAGATACCCGATTTTAAAATATTGTTATGAAACATGTCAGCTTGATATCGATTGAGCAGATTGTCAAGCATCAGAGGAGGAATGCTACAGTGGGAAAGCCTAATGATATAGTACTGAGTTCAAATGGATTCCACCCCAACTTTCTCAATTGGAACCTCATCACGAGTGAGTTTAGAATTTTCACTGTGCAAGATCTCGGAATCAGCTTTTCTTGTCCCCTCCCTGCCCCCCCCCCCCCCCCACTACTCCATTGCTTGCTGCAAAAAACAACGCAGAATCCCACCAACAAGGGTGGCAGTGAATATGGTCCTGTTTTCTTACACAACACTGGAGGCCTTGGTGTATTGTAGGGAGTGGAGAGGAGGAGAGAGGTCCCCTATCCATGGAAAATCAGGAGTGTATCCAGTCAGACGCTGTAATGTCAGTTGGAGTCGATAGCTTCAGAAACAGTGGAACGAGGCTCTTGATAAAGTTCCAAAAGCAGTTCAATAACTGATAGGGTGGGGTTAATTCAAACAGCCCTCATTTATCCTCTCTTTACCTGATCATAAGCAGTTGTATATTTTATTTTCTCCTTTAATAAATGATGGGTATTTTGAAGATTTGCATGTATGTTTTGCTTTCCCCAACCTCCTCACAATCATACCTTGGTGCTTCTCAGATAACATGAGACCTGACCAAGCAGTGTTGCAGGAGCTCGAATAGGGAGGCAAATGGAATGTTAGTATTTATTGCAAGAGGAATGAAATATTACGGTCGGGAAGTTTTACTGCAGAAGTATAGGACATTGGGAAGACCTAATGGAATTCTACATGCAGGAGGATGCTATTTACCCCATCAGGTCTGCACTTCCCACCCAGGCCCTATCCCCATAGCCCCATACATTTACTCCAGCTAGTCCCTGTGACACTAAGGGACAATTTATTGTGATAAATCCACTGATCTGCAAATCTTTGGACTGTGGGAGGAAACCGGAACACCTGATAGAAACCCACGTAGACACAGGGAGAATGTGCAAACTTCACACAATCAGTAACCCAAGCACGGAATTGAACCTGGATCTCTGGTGTTGTGAGACAGCAATGCTAAGCACCGTGCCTGTCTGAAATACAGTGTACATTTCTGGTCTCCTCATTTGAAACAATATATAATTGTATTGGAAACTGCACAGAGAAAGTTCACTCGACTCCTTCCAAAGATGAAGGGCTTGTCCACAAAGGTTGCACAGGTTGGGTCTACATCGATTGGATTTAGAAGATTGGTGAAATAGGAGATCCCTGAGGGGACTTGATAGGATAGAATCTGAGGGAATATTTCCACAGGTATTGGAGTCTGGAACAAGGCGACACATGGTATGAATAGGAGGTCTTCCTTTTAAGACTATGAGGAGGAGAATATTTTTTTTCTCTCAAGATCCTGATCTCAGAATCAACTAGGTCATTTTTCATTTTGATGAAAAGTTCTATCATATTATGGTCGCTCATCCCCAAAGGGCCTTGCAAAACCACGGTGCTAATTATTCCTTTCTTATTAAACAACACCCAGTGTAGGGTAACCTGCTCCCTAATTGGTTCCCCAAAATATTGATCCAGAAAACCATCCCATGCACATTAAAGGAATTCCTTCTCTTTGGTGATGTGATCGATTTGATTTGTCCATTCTATTAATTGATTGACATCACCCATAACAACAGAAGTTCTCTTACTGTTTGCATCTCTAAATTCCTGTTTAATGCCATTCCCAATGTTGATATTGCAGTTTGGGAATCTATATACAATTCTCACTGATGTTTTTTTCCTGTTAGTTTTTCTCATTTCTATCCATTCAGATTTTGCATCACTGGTGATAATGGGTGGGATTTTCCAGCCAAATCCTGTCTGAGGTCAATGGATCTTTGCATGGTCTGTGTTCTGCTGCTACTATTCCTCTGGTGGGCAGGACAGGAAAATTCTGCCCAATAACTTTCCTCATTATTGCATTAAGTTCTTTTTGAACCACTATTGCAACTCGTCCACTTTTTCCTTTTTGTCTGTTCTTCCTAAATTTTGAGTATGCTTGGATGATCAGTTCCCATTCTGGTCATCCTTCAGCCATGTCTCTGTAACCCAACTAAATCATACTGTTTACACCTATCTGAGCAATTAATTCATCCACTTTATCACGAATGCAGGGATAGGCAATAAATGCTGACCTAGCCAGCAATGCCCATGTCCTGTAAATTAATTTTAACAGTTTTGGCAAACTTTGTATCATAATGCAGCATTAAAATCATGTTGTGTTGTTGTGCAAACTGTGTAACTGACTGATTGTACCATTTGTTGTTATGACGTAGAGCTTCAAAGGCAAGAAAAAGTCTATCTTCTTTTGATAAAATGTGTAAGACAGCAACACTTTTCCAAAAGATGATACTGTTCACTTCCATCTGGCGTTCTATTTTCAATGCACTTGAGATTAGAGTTAATTGAGTTGAACAAACATGCTCTGAAGGATTCAATAACAATTGTAGAGAAGTACGATGTTAATTGTAGAGACAGTACATAGAACATAGAACATTACAGTGCAGTACAGGCCCTTCGGCCCTCGATGTTGCGCCGGCCAGTGGACCCTCTAACCTAAACTATTCCAATATCATCCATATGCCTATCCACCGAACATTTGAATGCCCCCAAAGTAGGCGAGTCCACAACTGCTGCAGGCAGGGCATTCCACGCCCTCACCACCCTCTGTGTAAAGAACCTGCCTCTGACATCCGTCCTATAACTACCACCTCTTAATTTAAAGTTATGTCCCCTCGTGTTGGTCGTCACCATCCGAGGAAAAAGGCTCTCACTATCCACCCTATCCAATCCCTTGATCATCTTATACGCCTCAATTAGGTCACCGCGTAACCTTCTTCTCTCTAATGAAAATAACCTCAGGTCCCTCAGCCTTCCCTCATAAGGCCTTCCCACCGTACCAGGCAACATCCTGGTAAACATCCTCTGCACCCTTTGCAATGCTTCCACATCTTTCTTATAATGCGGCGACCAGAACTGTACACAATACTCCAAGTGCAGCCGCACCAGAGTTTTGTACAGTTGTAACATAACCTCACGGCTCCTAAATTCAATCCCTCTACTAATAAAAGCTAACACACCGTACGCCTTCTTAACAACTTTATTAAGATGTTATTATAAGATGTTAGTAGTTGTTAAGAAATTTTAAACATTATATTTGCTGATTGTTAACATCTCAGGAACATGTTCTAACAATTTGGTTGTGCTGGTTTTCACTTTGCATTACAAAAGGATATGACCTCAGTTATAGCCAAATGTTGGTTAATTAGGACTAGCTCAGTGATGGCATGGGCAAATTGGGCTGAAGGGCCTGTTTCCAAGCGGTAGACCTGTATGACTTAATGAATCACAATGCTTCTATGTTTGAAGTGACCTAGTAACTGGAAAAAGTATTATGTGTATTCACATCAGAACTTTTGTGCAATTTTGTTTTGATGGGCGTAGAAATTTAGTCGTCTATTTAACAAAACCACAAACTAAAAGTGAACAAAAAATAATTTTAAAAAGCAAATAGAATCTCAGTCGTTACCTCAGAAAAAATAATTCTGAGGGAAATAAAACAATTCAAGCCTTGGAGACAGTGTCGAAATCAAGAGAAGATTTTATTCCACATTCATGAGGGAGAAATGGACCCCAGCCTGAAATCTCAGGTTGCCTGCGAATTCTTTCTGACCCTCATAGACTCGTAGAGGTTATTATACTTTTTGAGTCGCAAAGGTTTACTTTAGTTTACTAATTCCTCGAGTTGATGGTTCTTCTAATCTCATTATGCAAACTGTATTGTTCAGTACAACTCCATCGATCAGTTCTCTGATCAGTTCCGTTTACCCGATTATAATGTCAAAGCCCAACCAATTCACAACAATGTGTTAATCATTCCCTTCTTCTGTTAGGTGATCATATTTTACAGAAGACAGTGCCCTCCCTAACTTAAATGGAGCCTGACTGCCTTAATGCCAGTTCTCTCATTGGCATGATAATTTGGAATGATCTCCTGCACATTAAAAGTTGGTAACATGCATTAATCTTGATCTGTTGGCAGAACATGCCTCTAAGTTGTCTGTGTTAACTCTTTCTTCCCTGTGGTGAGGCTGAGCTCTCTGGGCTTGTTCTATATAGCTCTGCATGTATTATACTGAAATCAAATAAAATATGAATGACGTATAAATTAAAATATAAATGATACAATCCCTGACATTGCCCTACAACAGGCTGGATTTGAAAGCGGTGAAAGTTATGTTGCAATTTTGGGAGAAAATTGTCTCAATTTGGGAGAATTGCATATATCTCTTGACACTATACTTTGGCAAGGATATACTGGTCTTATAGAGGATGCCATGCAAATTCATCAGAATATTATTGGAATGAAAATAATTTTTGTTAGGTAAGGTTGTTAAGTAATACGAAAACACCGTAGGTTGCTGGAGTTAGTTTACAGATTAAGCCTGATCTAATTCAATGCTGGAACACATTCAAGAGGCTTAATTTTAAGTTGACAACAAGGGCCCAAGTACAGATGGGAAGGGCAACAGGACCCAGGCTTGCATTTTGCTGGCAGCAGCCAATTAATTGGTTATTGCCCCTATTAAGGGTATCTGCCCTTCCTCAAGTGCTGATGGGCCAATCAGAGGGTTGGCTATTCAGCATCCTCAGTAATGTCACAGTTAGTGGTGGCCATTGCTGGGGCTACACATGGAGAATGAGCGTGTATTGATGAATGTGCATCCAGCAACACAAATACCTGAGCCACTGGGACCGTTAAGGAGGGCCTCATGGAAGAGGGAAGTACCGCTGAGAGCAGGTGATCCCAATACTACAGTGGTTATTATTGCTGCTCCATGGGCCAAGGCATTCCCGAAAGGAGACTTATTCTCATCAAGCTGCTGTGAGGCAAAGTCTTCAACTGGTGATCTCCCATACACTGGTGGCTTTCCCCCAACAGCTTGTAAAATGCCAGCTGAAATGGGAAGAAATCCCTAATTGGTCATTGAAGTGGCCGATTTGGGCTCTGGGTGGAGATGGCAGCTCTCTGCCACACTTTCCCCTGCTGGCAAAATGGAAGGACTCCAGGAAGGCAATGGTCACACAACCTAGTGCTGTTCTGCGCCAATTTGCCAATCTTCCCACCTCCCAATCTGCTTCCAAAGGGTTGGTAAAATTCACTCTACAGAGTTGAAAGATCAGTTCCTATGTTTTTATGTTCGTGCAGAAAATATTGCTGAAAAAAATTGAATGATCCTTGTCTCTGATAGCTGACAGTTATAACTAAAAATGAACTCATTTCAAAAACATTACAAAAGTCTACTCCAATGAGTATAACATCCTCATCTTTCGCACTGAAATAAATACATTTCAAATTTCCCCACTCAAGCATGCATATCACATGCTGATTTTAATAGAGTTTTTCTGCCAGGATTTTTGATAGGTGTTCTCATTAAAAATGTGCACAGTGCCACTTTGATATTTACTTGGGAACAGTAATCATTCACACTGCCGTGCATTCCTAAATATGACACAGAAAGACAGTGGCATGCTAATCTTATCTCATTTATCTTTGTTGGATTCCTACTGTGGAGCATCAGATAAGGAAAGCACTGCCTATAATATATTCTTGTTAAATTAATTTCTAATAAGGGCATTACTGAAAGATGGTCAGTGCTTCTTTTTTTTCCTATTTTAAGATTGTTGACAACTCATTAATGGTATTTTTCTGTTAATTTCCATTGGGAATTATCATTACGATTCAACAAGTTCAGAAAACGAGAATATTACTGTTAAAATGACTCCTGAATACAAACAATGATGATGTATGTTCCAACCTATGATCTGCATTCATGACTGTATTTAGGAAGTTAGGTGTAGATTTTCCAGTCCGGCCAGCTCGCTGGCGGGGCTGGATAATCCCGGCCTTCACGTGGACAGCTTTGTAAATTGACCTGGCAATGGGTGTGGTGGACAAATGAAAATGTGAGGCAAAAGATCTCTCCCGCTGCCCCTTCACACAATTTTTGAGTGGATTCCAGCCACCCAGCTCCTGCTCATAACTAAAACATTTAACTATGTTTCTATGTCTATTTTTGAATCCTAATGTGTGTTTTTTTTATTGTATTGAAGTGGATACAGAGAATTCTGTACATGTTCTGCCCATTGATCTTGAGCATGGAATGACTAAGTAAGCAATGCTTAAAGTGACCACTGCATATCATTCATTGTTGTGGAGTGTCATCTTTCAGGCCTTATAAAAATACTCCAGCATGTTGCCAGTTTCTGTGAATCCTCCCTCCACCAGGATCATCTCTCTATCTCAGGTCTAACCTGTCAAGTGTGGACAACTTCCCAGCATTCCTATTTACTGCGCCGCTTTGGAATCCCCATTTAGTGTTTGCAGTTAAGCAGCAGGAGTCTCAATGCCGCATTCAGGCCAGAAGGAACAGTGCACAGTGGTTAACACTGCTGCCTCATACCTCCAGGGACCCTGGCTCAATTCTAGCTTGTATGACTCTTTGTGGAGTTCATACGTTCTCCATGTGTCTGCATGGATTTTCTCTGGGTGCTCCAAATTTCTCCTGTAGTCTAAAAATGTGTGGGTTAGGAAGATTGGCCATGCAAAATTGGCCCTTCATGTGCAAGATGTGTAGGTTAGGAGGATTAGCAGAGGAAATACGTGGGGTTACGGTAATAGGGCTTAGGTGAGTTGCTCTGTCAAAGAGTCTCAATGGGCAGACTCAATGGGCCAAATGGCCTCCTTCTGCACTGTAGGCATCCTATGAATTGGAAATACAGTCCCCACTCCCTGCCCGATTATTGCATAAAGGACAAAAATGACCCAACGTGGAATTTTATAATAAATGGCCTAAGAGCTTCTCTCAATCCACTGCTGGAACTTTGTAGAGGTACCACAGACATGGACCTGAGATTTCTGCTGCAAGTCCATCAATGTTCCTGCAGTAGCATGAGGAAAATTACAAAGCTAGGGTTTTATGTGTCTGAGAAACACTGAAAACATGTAGCGTCTCATAAAAAAACATTGGGAGTGTTTCCTGGCATCATTAAGATATGATTCAGGTCAGATGGTAAGTGCATGAATTGGATACATGTGCATTGACAATTAAGTGACTGTCTAAGGTCATTAAAAGTCCAATGATCAGTGACCTTATACTGTCTGTGTGATCCACATCTCATTACACAAACAATCATTATGTACTTTGCATTTCCTCATCCAAGGACAGGATAAAAAGCTCCTGGAATAGCAGCAACTTCTCTACGATAAAGTTCAGGCTATTTAATTTAAATTTCCTAACTTTGGTTTTGCATTTGAGGTGTGAATTTCAACATTTCAGAACTTACCAGGAAGGTTTGCCTGAAGAACAGAAACATCGAAATATAGAAACATAAAAAGATAGAAGATAAGAGTGGGAGCAGGTCATTTGGGCCTTTGAGGCTGCTCTGCTATTCATTATGATTATGGCTGATCATCCAAATCAATATGGGGGACAGTGTTCCATCATTGCAAGGCATTGGTCCTTGGCATCTGATCTAACGGGGGGAGTATATTCTGCTGCTGGGACTTCCTCTGAAGAGGAAGAGGGAGACAGGAGGGAGAGGAGATAAAATGAATGTGGGTAATGTCCCAGAGAAATCTGTAAGAGAGGCATAGTCTTAATTAGTACAAGGCCAGAAGGGGAGCCAAGGTAGGCGGGATGTAAATGTCTGAAGTCCAGTGTTACAGGAGGTTCTACCTCTTCAAGCAAACAATGACCTCTGACATCTAGAGGTCACAGCCAGCGTGCTAACTTTCAGGTCTGGGTGCAATCCATGAGGATGAAGAAACTTCTACACAAGAATCATCACTTTCCAAAAGAGGAGGATGTGTGCTCGATGCTCAGGGTCAACTCAATGCTCATGTTCCACATGGGGCCTTTAATAATGGAAACCATGATATACACACTCACATGTACCTTCACCAGATTCCATGTACATCCCACTGGACATAAACCTTTCCAGAGATTGATCACCTGCCTCTGACTCAGCATGGTCCTGCTTTTCAGCAACACAGCACCAGGGAGCTATCTGCCTCTGCCACCTCTTTATGTGAGTGTAATGTGTCCTCACCACAATGCCTACTGAGAAAACAACATAATACCCACTGATATGTGGGTATCTTCACTGGTGCCTGATACTAAAAGATAGTATGATGCAGGTGTAGAAGCAATGTCTCGCTGGTTACCTCATGGGGGATCCTTGGTTTCAGCTGAGGCTTGTGATTGGATCATCTGTAGAAAGAAAGCACAACATCAGTAAATTCAATCATCATCATCACTGTACAGGTTATGAATCCTGCTGACACCAAGGAGAGATGCTGCATGTTCAAGTTTGTATCAGGGTTTCTATACACACTTTGGATGGGATTCCTCACTTTTGAATAAGAGGAGCCCACGAACTCACCCTATAGTACCCATGGCATGTGAATTTGGGGTGAACACTTACCTTCATCCCAGTTCCCCGGCTCACCAGGACCAAAGGAGAAAGCTGGCCAGGGGCACCCCAACTTCAGAGCACCACCCTCACTGTGAGCCAGGATCAGTGGACTAGGGACTTCCCCAGCAGTTCAGCAGTGCTCTGCAATATAATGACTTGTCTTTACCTGACAGGGACAATAGAAGGTTCATTCTGGTTCCATCTTCCTTGAGGTCCATTCCAGTTTCCATTTCCCCCATACGGACATTTAATGGATTATTTCAGTACCGTGGCCTATCGTGCTGACAGTCCAACCTTGGCAGCACAATCTTGTTGGATTACAGACCCTGACCCCAGTGTCCAGAGGAATGGACACCTGACTATATCTCTCAGCACAAGTCCATGCCATCTCTGAACTTACCCTTGCCTATTGCAGAAAACCATTGAATCTTTTGTGGTACTGCAGCCCACAATGTCATGCCCCCTGATCTTGGCTGTCACCTCAGTCCAGGTCTCCTTCATCAGGTGAGGATGCCTTCTCTTGTCGCCCTGGGCATCGTGTGGTTGCACCGGGCACTGACTTTCAGCATTAGGGCAGACAGGCATTCATCTGAGAAATGGAGTTGCTTAGACCTCCCACCTTGCCCTCTTACCCTCTCACCTTCAATGGTCTCCTGGTGTTGATGATATTGCTGGACAGCAGTAGGTCTTCATCACACACTGCCCTCAGCCTCCCACATCCTCTGGCAGCATTCAGGGAGCTATATTTTCTGGTTTTAAACACCCACCCCACAGGGTTTTCATTGGATTGGGGGCCTAACATGTTCCACCACCTCCCCTCCTCCCACCTTCCTCACCCCCACAGAGACCCATCCAACAGAACGGTTACACGCTGGACTGGCCTTCATTGACCACCTAGCGTAATACTGCATTTACAACACAACCTTTGGAGGGAGCAGGTTTCACATTGTCTCTACATGTCGACACCTGGAGCACCCTGAGGGGAAAATCCAGGCCCCTTCCACTGTTGTACAATTTAAATTCTCAATCTTTTGCCAAGTTTCCAGAAAATAGTCATCCTGTCCAGGTCAATGGGAATTTTGTTGTATCTTCAGAAGTCTGCCTGATATAAAAATCAAATTGATTTACCTCACTGAGGTTAAAAGAACACATTAAGTTTTAGTGCAAAATGTAACAAATGTAATCATACAATGAAAAGCCTGTCATTAAATAAGTATATTTGCAAAATAAAATGTGTTAGTAAAATGTTTTTTTTTGTGTCAAAGTCAACTAAGCAATTAAAGTGTTTCCACATTATTTGATCACATTTATTAAGGCATGTTTGTAAATTAGAGGCTTTTAGAAAGTACAAGCAACTTACTGATATTTCTCTTTCAAGGTCAGATCTTTGGTCATAAGAAATACAGATCACTAAACCAGGAATATATCCATTCTTCGCTGATGAAATATGACTGAAGGCATACACTCAAAATTCCCGATATGTGGTCCTGTCAAACAAGATCTCTTGAGTTGGTTTTATAACTGATAAAGAGAGTTAGTAATGGAGAGCCCTGATAGTCTATCTTCATCTAACATTCACGAATAATTTGGATTTACAATCTTAATGAAGTCTAAATACAATTGCACAATACATCAGATTAATAGAACTTAGAACATAGAACATAGAACATTACAGCACAGAACAGGCCCTTCGGCCTTCGATGTTGTGCCGACCAAAATAAAAAGCAATGCCCCTCCAAACTAAACCATTCCCTTCTCTTCCATATACTTATCAATTAACCTCTTAAACGCCACCAAACTTGGCGCATCTACAACAGCTGCAGGCAGGGCATTCCACTCCCTAATCACTCTTTGAGTAAAGAACCTACCTCTGATATCCGTCCTATAACTCATACCCCTTAATTTAAAGCTGTGTCCCCTCGTGCTAGCTTTCTCCATCCTAGGAAAAAGGCTATCACTGTCCACCCTATCTAAACCTCTAATCATCTTATATGCTTCAATAAGATCCCCTCTTAGCCGCCTCCTTTCTAACGAAACAACCTCAAATCCTTCAACCTCTCTTCATAGGACCTGCCCTCCATACCAGGCAACATCCTGGTAAACCTCCTCTGTACCCTCTCCAATGCCTCCACATCTTTCTTATAATGTGGGGACCAGAACTGCACACAATACTCCAAGTGCGGCCGCACTAGAGTTTTGTACAGTTGCAACATGATGCTGCGGCTCCTAAATTCAATCCCCCTACCAATAAAAGCTAAGACTCCATATGCCTTCTTAACAACTTTATCCACTTGACTGCCTACTTTCAGGGATCTATTGACACATACACCAAGATCCTTCTGTTCCTCAACACTATTAAGAGCCCTACCATTAGCCCTATACTCTACACATTTATTGTTCCTGCCAAAGTGCATTACCTCACACTTTTCCACATTAAACTCCATTTGCCACCTCTCGGCCCAGCTCTGCAACTTGTCCAAGTCTCTCTGCAAACTATAACACCCCTCTTCACTATCTACCACTCCACCGACTTTAGTGTCATCTGCAAATTTACTAATCCATCCTTCAATACCCTCATCCAGATCATTTATAAAAATTACAAACAGCAGGGGCCCCAAAACAGACCCCTGAGGCACACCACTTGTCACCGAACTCCACGATGAATATCTCCCATCAACCACCACCCTCTGTCTTCTATCTGCCAGCCAATTCCTAATCCAATTAGCTAAATCACCCTCTATTCCACACATCTGCATTTTCTGTAGAAGTCTTCCATGGGCCACCTTATCAAACGCCTTACTAAAGTCCATATATACTACATCAACCGCCTTACCCCCATCCACCTCTCTGGTCACTTTCTCAAAAAACTCAATGAGGTTAGTAAGGCATGACCTACCCTTCACGAAACCATGCTGACTATCCCCAATCAATTCATTTCTCTCTAAATAACTATAAATCCTATCCCTAATAATTCTCTCCAATACCTTGCCCACAACAGAAGTAAGACTCACTGGCCTATAATTCCCTGGAAGGTCTCTCTTCCCCTTCTTAAACAATGGGACCACATTCGCTATCCTCCAGTCCTCCGGAACCACACCCGTAACCAACGAGGACCTGAAGATCAGAGCCAGAGGCTCTGCAATCTCCTCTCTTGCCTCCCAGAGAATCCTAGGGTAAATCCCGTCCGGCCCAGGGGACTTATCCAACTTCAAACCCTCGAGAATTTCTAGCACATCCTCCCTATCTACTACAATACTTCCCAATTTGCAACCCTGTACCTCAGTGTTCTCCATAGCTACATTTCCAGCACTCTTTAAATCTAATGGATTTAATGTATAAATTTAATATCTTGAAGAAATTTGAAAATGAATAAATAATTGCAACTTTAATATAGGCAAGTACAAGATTTTGCAAATTGGAATTACCCAGACAGAACACTGGAAAACCTGTTAGAGAAGCAAAGAGTAGTTTTAAGGGATTTATATTTGCATTTGTAAATATCAGAAATAAGGTCGATTTGTAAGTGTGCTTAGTTTAATGTTTCTGTGCTTGAAAGACTAAAATATCTTTGCTATACCTTTGTATGAGTGGGGGTTGGTTTCAATTTCAAATGAAGTTAATTGTGCTTAGAGAAGGTTACAGCAAGAGGAATAAAGAACAGCAGGGGTTGCTTAGCAACTGGATGTCCTTATAAGCATAAAAACACTTTTAAGTTTTAGTTTTAACTGAATATGTTGGCAGTTGGGAATACTTGATGCTCATGTGCTTTTTATAGCAAAAGTAGGAAGGTAAATAAACATCAATATCTGATCAAAATGAAACCTTATAAAGAAACAGCAGATGTGTATTGCTTGAATTTCTGTAGTGATATTCCTGAGGACAAGTTCTCTGCATATTTCCCCATGTATCTTCAATGGTTCAATGAGTAATATGACTCAGGAACAAATGCATGAGGTGACTTTTCTTGAAGGATCCTCCACCTGTAAGTAACTGTTATCCCTCAAGTTTCCAGCTCTTCTGAAAATTCACTGATTCTGCAATTGATGATGCATCATATTTCTGAACATTGGACCCTTATTGCTGCTTGCCGTGACTCAGAAAAGGGCAGGGATGACTGTCCCAAAGACCTCAAATGAGCTTGCAATCCTAGAAAAGGAAATGTGCAATGAACTTATTGAAACTTCTGCAGAGGATAGGAACAATAAAATTAGAGCCAACGATATATTCTGGTCTAGGTAAGATCAATCATGTTAGAAATAGCAATGACTTCAATAATTAATTTCTTGTTGGACACAGTGAGAAGTCTTACAACACCAGGTTAAAGCCCAACAGCTTTATTTGGTAGAACAAGCTTTGAGATCGCTGCTCCTTTATCAGCTGAGTGGAGAGTTGGGTTCATAAACAGGACTTGGATAGGCAGAGTGTGTGTGTGTGTGTGTGTGTGATGGCAGCTGACAGTAGCATGATGCTTGGGGATGGGTGTGGGGCAGTTAGTCGGAAAGATCAATGGGATGCTTCATGCTAGAATGAACAAAATAACTGATGGTGCGAGACAAGCAAGGATAGTATTTGACAACACAATGAATATAGAATCAGTCCAAAGAAGCTGAAAATGCCAAAAAACAGAAATATTACCAGAAACTGCCATTTAAAATTAGGAACAGTGCTCATCCGCTGAAATGTTGAATTCAGTGTTGAACCGAGATGATTGTAAAATGCCTAATCAAAAGAGCTTGTCTTAAGTTTCATTCTGATGTCTTTTCAATTACCCTGGCAACTTAAGTTAAAACAACAAGGACTTCAGCAGCAAACATTAGGAATATATTTGAATTGATCTTCAGTCTGTGTTGCCTCAGTTGAACCCAGAAAGGGATTTGTTGGAATTCTACAATTGACCACAGTTTCTCTGATTGAAAATGGAACAAAAGAACTAATGAGTGCATTCCCCATTTATCCCTATTCAGTGGATCCTGTGGCAAAATAGCTGTGTAAAATATGAAAATACTGGAAATGCTCAGCGGGTCAAGCAGCATCTGTGGAGAGAGAAATACAGTTAAAGTTTCAGATCATTTACATCTCTATTTCAGATTTCCAACATGCACAATATTTTGCTTTTGTATCTGCAGTTCAAATTGTGTTGAATAATGACAGGATATCCAGTTGAATAGCTCCCTGGTTCATCTATCATTGAAGAATTACCCAGTTGTTGCAATGCAGGAGGGGGCCATTCAACACATCATGTCTATATCAGGTCTTTGAGTGAGCATTATGACTTAGTACCATTCTCTTTGCACTCTTGCATATTATTTCTATTCAAATTATCATCTAATTCCCTCTTGAATACCTCGATTGAACCTGCATCCATCACACATTCAGGCAGTACATTCCAGATGTGAACCCATTCACTGTGTGAAGAGAAGTTTTCTCGCATTGCATTTGCTTCTTTGCATATCACTTTAAATCTGTGCCCTCTCATTCTTGATCCTACTATGTGTAGGAATAATTTCACCTTATGTGATTTGTCCAGTCTTCTCAAGATATTATAGTGTTGGGAAAATGACACAAGTGCCCATTTCTCGGTGTTTCCTCACTCTTATGAGAAAGTAATGATGTACAAGTGGGAGAATATTTACAGAAATTTATCCCATTGTCTTCATGAGAGAAAAGAGAGAAAGCAAAGAGACTTACAGAACAAAATGTAAAAGAGCTTCTGTATTTTACAAAAATGTTTTAACATTAATAGAAAGAGGTGAGCATTGATGCCTCACAGCACCCAGGTTCGATTCCCGGCTTGGGTCACTGTCTGTGCAGTGTCTGCATGTTCTGCCTGTGTCTCTGTGGGTTTCCTCCGGGTACTTCAGTTTCCTCCTACAGTACTGGTTAGGAGCTTTGACCATGCTAAATTCTCCCTCAGTGTACCTAAATAGGCAGTGGACTATAACGACTAGGGGATTTTCACAGTAACTTCATGCAGTGTGTTAATGTAAGTCTACTTGTGACTAATAAATAAATAAACTTTATGGAGAATATAATTCAAAAAGGCCCTGGTAGTGGTCAGAACGTATTGTAATATCCAGCTGGCATGCTTTAAGATATTACAGGGGCCAGCATAATACTATTGAAATAAATGATATTGGCATTAATGAAAATATTGACATTGACATTTTACTCTTTAGTGGCACAATGTTTTATTATGCTAATTTACAGTGACATAGTGCCTCACTAATTCACTGAATCATTTAGCAACTGGTATGTAGGAAAGGAGAAATTGATTGAATCTGTCAATTAGCAATTTTATTGAACTGCTCTTTTAACTGCTCTCACAACAAAAGTATTTACTTATTTACCTGCTCATAAAGCAACATTCAATTTTGAGTGTTTTGCAGTGTGGTTATTCTAGTGTTTTAACTTCTTGGCTTTGTTAATTTAATTGGACATTGGATTGTGATCTATTCTTACCTCTTCTATCTTTGACTTCACTTTCAAAGCCATTATTTTCCTGGTAAATTATTTGATGTTCAGTTCAGAGCAATAATATGCCAGTGTGGAAGTGGCTAAGTGAAAATGTATTAAACAATTGTCCAACATATAACCTACAGGCCACAATCTGGCATATCATGTCTCTCAAACTAGTCACGCACTCAGTTCAAAATACAGGTAGATGGAAGTGACAGATCTGCAAGGGCTGCTCCTCCAGTTCACTTCCATATTTACAACTGATAGAATAAGCTTACCATAGAACATAGAACATAGAACATTACAGGCAGAACAGGCCCTTCGGCCCTTGATGTTGCACCGACCAATTAAGAAAAAGCAATGATCCTCTAACCTAAACCATTCCCCTTTCATCCATAAACCTATTCACTGACCACTTAAATGCCCCCAAACTTGGCGCATCTACCACTGCTGCAGGCAGGGCATTCCATACTCTTACCACCCTCTGGGCAAAGAACCTACCAAGATTAAATGTGGGAGAGGAACAGCCTGGGATTGGAGTCTGGGATTGGAGGAACTGTCAGCAAAGTGAAAGTGAGTGGACCAGGGAATATTCTCTCTCCATCTTTGGTCATGCTCTTTCTCTCTTGTCCTCTTGTGCAGGCTCTGGTTTCCAAAAAAGAAGACAGAGGTCAGGATATCAGAGTGACCTGGGGAAGCCATGAGGAATAGTAAGTGATGCAATGATGTCCAACAGTCTCTCCAGGAGCTGGAGTCTTCGAGACAATAGAATGAGGAAGTGCATCTTGGCATCTTCACAGCCATCCTAAATTGCTCCTTAGAGTTAAAATGTACAAACGTCCCAATTCTGGGTGGGGAGAATGTGAATCTGTGTGTTACAGAGTGCGCGAGTATAATAATGTCTGTATTTGTGTGCATGTGTGTGTGAAACAATGAGTGAGTGCATTAGTGTCTGTGTTTGTGTGTATGTGTGACAAAGTGAGTGGGTGTATTGGTGTCTGCACTTGCATGTATGTGTGCATGATAGAGCGAATGAGTATATTGGTGCCTGTGATTGTGTGTGTGCACGAGAGACAGAGTGAGTGTGTATCAGTGTATTGTGCAAACATCTTTGATAAAATGAGTAAGTGTATCAGCATCTGCGTTTGCAGGTATGTGTGCATGACAGAGTAAGTGAGTGTATCAGTGTCTGTGTTTGTGGCATATGTATGTGTGACAGTGTAAGTGAGTGTGTGTGTATGTGTTGCAGGGCAGGATCAGAGATCATGTCTTTTATATTCTAATTTATACATCCATACATATTTTATTTGACTTCAGTATAATAGAAGCTTGGCTGTATAGAGCAAGCCCAGAGAGCCAGGCCTTACCAGAGAGAAGGAAAGGGTTAATGCAGACAGCTAGAGGTCTGCTCTGCTGATAGGTACCAATTAATACATGCTATTAACTTCTAATGTTGTTCTGAATTATCACAAGAATAGGAGAATCAGCATTAAGGCAGCAGGGTCTTGGAAGGGCATAGTCTGCTGTAAGACATGATTACCTAGCAGAGGGGGAGAACAATTAACACATCATTGTAAATTGGGTGGGCAAATACAACACTTTAACTTTATAATCAGGTAAATGAAACAGGGAAGTGATCAACAGAGTTGTACTGAACAATGCAGTTTGCATAATAAGATTAGAGAAACCATCTTGTATTCAATTTGAGGAATTAATAATCTGATGTAAACCATTGCAACTCGAAAAAGTATATTAACCTGTATGAATCTACAAAGGTCAGAGAGGACTCGCAGGCAACCTGAGATTTCAGGCTGGAGTTCATCTCTCCCTCACGTATGTGGAATAAAAACTTCTCTTGAAATTCAACGTGGTCTCCAAGACTCAACTCATTTTATTCCTCTCCTACTATATGTATATGTGTGTGTGAGCATGAGTATATGTGAGAGAAAGTAAGTGTGTTTATGTGTATGTTAGAGTGAGAACCCTTCAATTGGGAGTGAGCTGGATACACACACACACTCTTCCCCTTTCACTCTCCCTCTCCAATATCTATTCACAAAGCTGGCTGGAGAAGGGGAAAACCCATTTGAAAACAATCCACTTTTGACCCCCATCTTTGTTTGAATTACTATGAGGCCAGCATCATGCATATAAGGATAATAATCCTGAGACTGGGAGTGAGCTGGACATCCTTCTTCTCTATCTCTCTCTCTCTCTTAAAACCTAATGAGAAAGCAAAGCAGGTAAATCCAGGCCCAAAGGCAACCCAGTACGAATCCCCATTTTTGTTTGAAGTCTATTGAGGCCAGCTTTAAACGTATGCCACTAAAGTTGAGTGTATGGACAATGTTAAACTGAATTCCTTAGCTCAGGCCTAGTCCTAGCTCCCTTCCCTAGTGATCAGGTCTTCTAAGCAAAAAGGCAAGAAATGGTTTCATTGTTTATTATTAAAACATGCCACTTTTTAATAGTGATGCTTATCAGTTACTTTTTAAAATTATTTTGGGTTTTTTTTTAAAATGTTTAACATTTTATCTTTACAAAATTTGCTCATTGGCCCTTACTCGAAAAGGTTGGACAATCCTGGATATTAGATTCAAAAAATTCAGATTTTTTAACTTCTGTTCCAAGTACGAAGCAAGGGAAAAGGTTCAATGGTCTGCTTAAATGCTTACCTGTAATTAGACTGTTGTTAGATGATGCACACCATTAAAATACTAATGGAAAATAGTAAATATAAAATAAACTAAATTAATCCTTGTTTGGAAATCACTCTCAGTTTCAGTGACTGATTATTGTGAAGTAAGTACGTATGCATCTTACATAAAGGACAGGAGCTTTTAAGACTTTTTGAATCCAAACTGATTTATGTGATCATATGTCATTTATCTATGGATTCTCTGCCTGGATTGCTCTGTAATGGAACTCTTGTTTCTTGAATCAAATAAGCTCTCTTCATGACCTCTCCAGGAAATCTCTCTCCAACAAAATAATATTCTCCTTAATTACCATTTCTTTTCTGTTCCATGCTTTCTGAGCATTTTGTATCCAGGAATATTTAGTACTCAGTCCTGTCTATTTTGATCCAGTGATTGCCGGAATATAGAAACAAAGAAATCGGAAGCAGGAGTAGGCCATTTGGCTTTTCCAGCCTGCTCCAGCCTTCATTATGACTGATTATCAAATTCAATATCTTGATGCCCCACTACCTTCCCCCCTTATTCCTTAATGTCTTTAGTCCCAGCAGCTATATCTAATTTCTTTTTGAAATCACACATTTTGGCCTCAACCACTTCCTGTGGTTATGAATTCCATACATTCACCATTCTCTGAGTGAAGAAATTTTTCTTCACCTCAGTTCCAAAATGTGGCTATTTGTGCCTGTAGCTTAACAACCTTGTTTGCCACACTTCACATGTTTACATACATGCACCGTAAACCTAAATCAGACCTTATTGCATTCCTTATTAGTCTGTTAGTGGAGGTCTATAAAATAATGAGAGGCATAGACAAGGTAGCTAGTCAATATCTTTTCCCAAAGGTAGGGGTGTCTAAAACTAGAGGGCAGAGGTTTAAGGTGAGAGGGGAGAGATACAAAAGTGTCCAGAGGGGCATATTTTTTTACACACGGTGTCTGGAACAAGCTGCCAGAGGTAGTAGTAGAGGTAGGTACAATTTTATCTTCTAAAAAGCATTTCGATAGTTACAAGGGTAAGATGGGTACAGAGGGATATGAACCAAATGCAGGCAATTGGGATTAGTTTAGGAGTTTTGAAAAAAAGGGGCACATGGACAAGTTGGGCCAAAGGCTTGCTTCCATGCTATAAACCTCAATGACTGTATGGCTCTATGCTCAAGTTTTGGATCGCATTGATTTGTTGTAGGTAATATGAATAAACATGAGGTTGGGGTTAGCTTCTTGCCCGTTTTGTTATAAACCTGTTCTGGATTAGTAAACTTGGTGAATTGTGTTGAAAAGCTAGCATAACCTAAAAGAAACTGGGGCCCCAAAATCACTAAAATTTATTTCCCTTTTCAATTTTCATCATGTGACAATGCGATCAAAATTTCCTTTTTAATTTTCTATTGCTTTTTTTGCCCTACATATGGAGATTTATGCTGCAATCAAACATTACCATTATAAATTCATGATGTTATGAAAGCCATTTTAACATTATTAGAGTCTTATATCTGATCAATATATGAATCCTGTTAATATGTACAAAAGAATCACGTACTTTGTTTTAAATAAAGTTAGCCTTAAAAAAGATTTGTAATGAGCTTTAACTTTAATAATAATCTGACTTGGGAGAAAAAGAAGAAAATGAGGTTTGCTATCGTGAAAGGGTAAACTATTCTCCTGAATTAACACATCAATTTAATTTTTTAAAAATGTATTTATTAGTCACAAGTAAACTTACATTAACACTGCAATGAAGTTACAGTGAAAATTCCCTCGTTGCCCACACTCTGGCGTCTCTTTGGGTACACTGAGGGAGAATTTAGCATGGCCAATTCACCTAACCTGCACATCTTTGGACCGTGGGAAGAAACCGGAGCACCTGAAGGAAACCCATGAAGACACAAGGAGAATGTGTAAACTCCACACAGACACTGACTCAAGCTGGGAACCAAATCCAGGCCCCTGGCACTGTAAGGCAGCAGTACTAACCACTGTGTCACCGTAAGTGGTTCAGTCCATGCTAAAGTTGTTCAGTGTGTGATCGCATAAAGGTAGGGTTGGTATAAATGTACGTTAGTTTAGTCTATTGCACATCTACAATTTGAAGGACAATTTTGATGACCAATCATTTGGGCAAGATTTCTAATTCTCATCTGAGAGTTTTGATTGCTGGATATTTGCCTTCTCATCACAACACTCAAAGTGAGGACATTTATAGCAATACGCTTTATCTTTATTTGCTTTTCCAAAACGATCTGGTAAATATTGTCAGAAGTAGAAATATTCCATTGCAGATGTCACCAACTAATGAATTAACTTCTATTTGGTCAGACTGCAGTGGAATATTATGGAGGCAACAGGGATTTCAACTGCCGCTGGAGATCTGGCAAGACCCTCATGTTACATCTTTCAAAGATGATTTGCTGCATCTTGCACTATTCAGGCACCTACCAGCCAGTGCCTTCAGAATCATTGTTCCCAGGGCTGGAAGTCCTGTTTTGTTGAGAACTGCCAGCCAATCAGAAGCTGGCAACTCTGTACTCAATGTTATTACCAAGGAAATGATGGTTGACCATACTAAATTATCTTTAGTGTCCCAAGATGTGTAGGGTAGATGGATTAGCCATGGTAAATGTGCAGGCTTACAAGGATAGGGTTAAGGAGAGTGCTTGAGAAAGATACTCAGTCAGAGAGTTGATGCAGATGTAATGGGCCAAATGGCCTCTTCTGCAGGGTAGGATTCTACGATTCAATTATCCCACTACTGCAAATCATGTTTTGGGCATCCATTTCTGTTGCTGACCTAACTGGCCAAAAACAGGAGCAGAGAATCCCCCCCGGCCCCTCCACACTCCCACCTCTGCAATGTCACTTAGTTTCAAAATGGGAGATTTCTGCCTTTTGTCTTTTGCAATTGGATGGCATATATTGAGAAACCATGCATATCAACAAACCATTTACATTCCTTGCCAGAGTGCCCTTTCTACAATAGAAATTCAATCAGACAGTTCTCTGAAAGATCATTATTGAACCAGCAGTAGAAATTGTTTCATTTTAGTCAAACACTTATCTTTAGTGCAGGAATGCATGAATTGTTTTAGTCCCATTTTAGGTTCCATGGTGTTTGCTCAATAAAACAGTAAAGATTTGTACCTCTGGAATAATTTTCCCTATTATTTAAACATCAGAACAAATATTTTTTTTCATTTTACTAGTAACTAATTTCACTTCTGTTGTTTGCTACACATGCTGGGTGATATACAAAAGTACAATGTGCATATTATCACAGCAAAAAACTTCTTTATGATATGTTCTTCCAAATTAGTAGGAACTGTCCGATTAGTGTGGGAAATGTTATGTTGGTGATGTGATTCTCTTAAAAACTTAAGAAAATGTTAAATAATTTTATAAAGGCAATATATTTCAGCTATAAACTATGAATAAAGTTTAGTTTTGAAACATAAAAGACATACAAGACAAACAGGACATTAATCTAGGCTTCATCGCTTCATATCAAGAGAGATGTTTGTGGTACAAGTTTATAAAAACAAAGTACAAACATTTACATGATAAAATGGTAATATTAGCAGTAAAAATTAACTAATATAAAGAAGCTTTCAATTTTAATTATAGCTGAGAAATATATTTGAAATATTAGATAATTGACTGAATAAATTTGTGTGGCATTCATTTATTTACTGTTTCAGTAGAGGTGTAAACCCATTCATTTTAATCAGTTAGTTAAAAAATCTATTTGGATTGTTGTGAAAGAACATAAAAGCATCTTTAATTCTTAAGTTGATCTATATTCTGAATTCTTTGATCTACTTAAATAACTCACTTGTCAGTGTGAATGATACATTACCTGCTGTGAATAGCACTATTATATTCTAATTACATTAATACAGCTGAATTATGATCACCGAAGTGAAGCAAAGAATTTAACATTGTTCCACTCTAATCAATATTTTTCAATCAATTGCCAGAGTGGAACGGTCAATATTACTATGTCCTGTTAAGTCTTCCAATTTCCTCAGTGTTATCTATGACAAATCATCACTCATTCATGTTATTGGAATTGTGCACATATTATTTTCCCGTTTCTTGAATAACACATTGAGGGATAATTAAATCCCAAATTATGTATCCTACAACATTGTTTTTAATAGCCTTGAGAGCAACATAATTCTAACATTATATAATTCATGAGAATGAATTCTATTATATTTTGGGTATTGATTTATTTCGTGAGCTTCCAGCTATAGATAGTAGGACAACAGTATTAGTAGATTTTGTTGGATTAGTAAATGCTATTTCTATATCGGGAGTTTCATTCTCATTCAGAATGTACATTTGCTGTCATATTTGGCTCTGTAATGCTGGAAGTTGTGGGATTATGAGTTGCATTTCAGTAAAAAAATAGGCAATACACTGGTCCCTACTTTTGAACACATTTGGTCTGTGATCCATGCTGAATGTTCTTTTGTTGTGGCTTTAATGTGCATGTGCTAGAATAAGCCATGTTTACTGATCTTAATGTCAGCCACTGTCGAATGCCAACTTGACAGCAGATCTGCCATTTTCCTCCTCACAGCTCCGGTTAGTGCCCTCTCTTAATCACATGCAGCTGAACACAATTCAGCAACAAAAGACGTACTCCCCCTCCAGCACTATTTTAAAAATTCATCATCCAATCTGCAGGTTAGTTGCTAATTACAGAACCGCAGAATGGACACAGCACAGATGGAGGCTATTTGACCAGTCACATATGCATTGGCTCTCTTTGGGAGAAATTTACTTAGTGCCACTTCTGGCATTCTTCCTTTTCAGATAATTATTACTTTCTACTAGTTCTTGCTGTGCAAATGCTTGGAGGAGTTGATAGTAGTTGGAGGGAGTGGTGCTGATCATGGACAAGGCATTGATTATGTCTGCAAGGAATCTGAATACACCACTCGTTCATATTCACAGGGGCTTTGGCAATGGTTCCCATTAATCTGTGCCAGCAAATAGAGATGTTCGAGAGGTAGCAAAGAAGAGGAGCATTTCAGGAAGAAGAAAAGGGTTCTCAGCAGGAGATCTTACCCACTTCAGGTCTGCTGATGAACTTCTCTTATCTCTGTCTAGAGTACTGCATTCGGTAGCTGAATGCACCTAACCAGCACATTGTTCAGACTGTGCGAGGAAACAGGAGCACCCAGAGGAAACCCATGCAGACATGAGGAGAACATGCAGACTCCGCACAGACAATGACCTAAGCCAGGTTCCCTCGTGCTGTGAGGTAGCAGTGATGACAACTGTGCCACAGTACCATGATCTCCTGCACTAATTGCACATGTCTCAGGGAGTTGAGTAGGGATTTTCCAGATTCTGATCCCATTTAGGCATGAGTTTCATCTTTTTTTTATCTATTCTTAGAAGTTGATAGCAACCTGTATTCAATACACTGCTGCATGTTATCCAAGGACAAGAGATGTTCTCGCTTTTCCAATTACTTTTGTGCATTATGGGTGACATTAGAGAATGTGGTCTTCATTTTGGAATCCTGGTAAATGGTCATCCTACAAATGTTAATTTCGAATAAGGTATCAATATTACAGTGTTGTTAAGCAAGGAACCACGGCATAGAGGCTTTTGGATCTAAGTGTTAGACACAATTTTAAGGAGCAGAGGTTGGAAAGTCATTAAACATAGATCAGTGAGGAAGGGAATTCCATATGAAGAAGTAGAATCATAGGCAGATTCTCCGGTTTAGTAACAAATGAGAAGTAGAGTTAAAATGGCTTACGCCTAACCAGATTATGTTAGCTCATATGTGAATGATAAACACTATTAAAAGAAAGAAAGATGAATTTAACATTAAATGAATATATTTATGTTAAATGATAAAAATGTATTAATATAAGAAGTTTGAAATATTCATTATAGTCAATGTACAAATATTGCTGAGACTATAGAAGCTCAAAAGTTCAGAATTGGAAGTTACAAGGTCAGCAGAAAAGTACAATGGAGTTTCGTATTCAGAACAAATTTTGAAACATTTAATGAAACACTTAATATTTAAAAAGTAAAGGGTTATTGTCAACACATGGAAAGTATCAACTTTATGGGCCCAGAGAAGGGGCTATCTATTGGCAAAATGCCAAGAGAAAGATATTTGAGTAGAACCGTGCTTAGAAACATAGCAATGAGGAAGTTATCTGTGCTGGGGGGAGATACCTGGTTTTTGGAATAACAAATGAAAGATCATCAAGTCAAGCAGTGTTTCACAATTGGCTGAGGTATCCTTCATGGATGAGACTAACATATTAACGTGAAATGAATTCAAGTCTCAGATAATTGGAGGAGTACCTTAGATATCAGGAAGATATAATTGTAATGAATTTTGGCTCAGAACTTTGGATCTTTGGAGAGACCTTTTATACAGCAGGAATTATTTGAGCCTTTGAAGGACTCCCAAGCTCTCAATATTTCCTGTCACCTTCAAAGATCTGTGCACATACAACACCAGGTCCCTCTATCCATGCACACTCTTTGGAAGTGTGCCATTACATTTCTGTTGTCTCTCTTTATCCCTTCTGCCAAAATGCATCTTGCCAGTTCTCTATACTAAATTCCATCTACCAACTGTTTGCCCATTCTGTTAACCTAGCTATATCCTGTCATAATATTGACTTGCAATATCCTCATTTTTCCTTACTTCCAAGTTTGGCACTATTAGTAAATTTTGAAATTTCACTGTGTACTCCAAATATTCAAGTCATGTATGTAAGTCAGAAAAACAATGGTTCTAGCATTGACCACTGGGGAGGCCTGCATCCTCCTGCACCCAGTGACCAGTAGTTGCAACTTTGGCTGTCATTGTTGGGTGCGTTGCTTTTATAAGTTAACTATTTCAGTAAACGAAAAGGGATCAGGCTGAAGTGATGTCTGTATTATACAGTGAGCATGTTTGTTTAAAGATGGATTGAGCTTCACTGGATGGATATTGAGGGGTCCTCGCTGGATGAAATACTGCCCTTTCAGCCCTATTTCTCACCTGGAGACAAACTCCTCTCACTGTCTGTGCTTCGATCACATTTAGGACCTGCCTATTGACTGGGAAATAGTAGTCAGTGCTTTCCAATCACTTTGAAAATGGCTGAGGGTCTGGGTGGCAAATTGGCACGTGGCACCAAATTCTGGGTCTACTATTTCCATTCCCATCTGCACTGGACACTGAAAAAAATGCGTGTTATCAGACCTCCAGGAATATTCGAGCAGTGCCGATGTCTGTTCAGGACCATCCGGCACATCCAAATACATATCACATGCAGCAGAATTTCTGTCATTTGAAAAACAAGGTGCTCAAGTTTGTAATTGAAACACTTCTCAACGTTGCAACTTGCACAGTAAATAATGAACAGACTGCTTCAGACGTTACCATAGAAAATGGAACCTGTGCTCCATATTGCTGTTCTTAATTTCTGTCAGATCCAGTTCGTTTACAAACAGTTACCATTAAAAACAAATTAAAGCAAAGCACAACAAAGTGTCTGTAATTTTTCAAGGCGGACACCTGATCAAGGAACAAAAGGCCAATGCTATGAATCATCAGAAAAAGGGAAAGAAATGTTCAAGGATGACCTCAAACCTGCGTGAAATATAATGATTAAATTACTGATTTGGTCATGCTCAGCTTCTAAATGACAGTTTGATTGATATTCATTACAGATTCTGTTTCATATTCAGCAAGCAGCAGCTCAGCAAAGCTTGCTTAATTCTGTGATCAGGTCCCTTGAATAATATGATAATAAAGCCCGCTTTAAGACGCTGTCTGATAACTGCAAAGTGGAGGCCATCAAAACCTCGATATAATTTCTGATTGAGATGATCAGTGTGTAAATCAAAAGAAGGAATGAAATGATGGAACATTAACGAGCACCCTACATTGCTATTCAGTCATCATTAGTTTTGAATTTCTCCCTCTTATCGAATGACAAGTCTGAAGGAGTTAATTACGAAGCAGCCCGTGTACGCTTTAAATTTCACGTCAAATATCACATTATGAAGAAAAGGCCAAGCTGACCCTTCAGAACTAACCGTTTAATAACAGCAGAATATTTCAAGGTTAATAGGACATCAGAAAAGGCTTGTTCAAAATCACTGCTTTGCATTCATCAATAATGGGGGATTTTTAACCCCAAAATGTAAACAGGCTTAGCTTGGGTCAGAGTTTAAAAAGTTAAATGTCTGAACGTTGATCCTGGTCCACAGCCAATTCATCCACTTCCAGTATGAACAGAGGCATAAAGGGAGCAGAGCTGGAGACCAATACAAGACTCACATTGACACTTTAAAATATTATCATGAAGCACTGGGCCTTATTTCTAACCAGGATAAAAGTCAAGAAAACCTTGATATCATTTCTGATTTAAACGATCAATGTTTTGCTCACAACAAAGAATGAAACTTGGTGGTTGAACTCAATGGCGATCGTTGGATCAGAAGCTAAGTACCTTGTGACCTACCTGCTAGATCTAGCTTGCCTGCTTAGGCACGACCCCTCCAACAACAACCCTGTCCTTTGCCCCATCAGGCTTTTGTTCCCTCTCAGGCCTTTCCTACCATTCTGACAATTCCATTATTTTGATTTGAATTGATTTATTATTGTCACATATATTAACATATAATGAAAAGTATTTTTTTGTGTGCTACACAGACAAAACATACTGCTCATAGACAAAGAAACAAGACAGTGCAGAATGTGGTGTTACAGTCATAGCTAGGGTGTACTGTAGGATCAACTTAATGCAAGGTAAGACCATTCAAAAGTCTGACAGCAGCAGGAAAGAAGCTGTTCATGAGTCAGTTGCTACATGACCTTGTATCTTTTTCCCAAAGGAAGAAGATGGAAGAGAGAATGTAAGGAGTGTGTGGGGTCCTTAATTGTGCTGGCTGTTTTGCCGAGACAGTGGGAAATGTAGACAAAGTCAATGGATGGGAGGCTGGTTTGTGTGATGGATTGGGCTACGTTCATGACCCTTTGTAGTTTCTTGCGGTCTTGGGCAGGAGCCATAACAAGCTGTGATACAACCAGAAAGAATGTTTTTTATGGTGCATCTATAAAAGTTAATGAGAGTCATAGCTGACATGCCAAATTTCCTTAGCCTTCTGAGAAAGTAAAGGCATTGCTGAGCTTTCTTAATTATAGTGTCAGCATGGGGGTCCAGGATAGTTTGTTGGTGATCTGAACATCCAGAAACACTGAAGCTCTCAAAACTTTCTACTTTGTCCCCATTGATGTAGACAGGGCTTTGTTCTCCTTTACACTTTCTGAAGTTGATGACAATCTCCTTCATTTTATTGACATTGAGGGAAATATTATTATTGCCACACCAGTTCACCAGATTCTCTGTCTCTTCATTGTTTGAGATCCGACCCACTATGGTGGTATTGTCGGCAAACTTGAAAATTAAATTGGAGGGGAATTTGGCAGCACAGTGATAAATGTATAAGGAGTATGGTCGGGGGCTGAGAACACAGCCTTTGTGGGGCACCGGTGTTGAGGATAATAGTGGAGGAGGTGTTATTGTCTATCCTTACTGATTGTGGTCTGTGGATTAGGAAGCTCAGAATCCAGTTGCTGGGAGGGAGGTGCTGAGGTCCAGACCATGGAGTTTGGAGATGAGTTTCGTAGGAATAATGGTGTCGAAGGTTGAGCTATAATCAATAAATAGGAGTCTGACATAGGTGTCCTTGTTATCTCAGTGTTCTAGGGTTGAGTGCAGGGCCGGGGAGATGGCATCTGCTGTGGACCTGTTGCAGTGACAAGCAAACTGTAGTGGATCCAGGTAGTTGGGAGGCTGGAATTGACTTGTGCCATGACTAACCTTTCAAAGCACTTCATAATGATGGATGTAAGAGCCATCTGCTGATAGTTATTAAGGCACTCTGCTTGGTTTTTCTTAGATATCAGGGTGATGATTGTCCTCTTGAAGCAGATAGGGAGCTCAGATTGTTGTAAGGAGAGGCAGAACTTGTCTGTGACTACCCCTGCCAGCTGACCCATGCAGGATCTGAGTGCTCGTCCGGGTACCCCAACAGGGCCAGTCACTTTCTGTGGGTTGACCTTCAAGAAACCTGTTCTGACATTTGCACTGGTGACCCAGATACAGGTTCGTTCAGGGCTTCCAGGGTGGAGGGCGCTGACCTCTTGGTCAAAACTGGTGTAGAATATATTGAGCTCATCAGGGAGGGATGTGTTGGAGCTGGTGATTTTACACACCTTCATCTTGTTGCCTATTAGGTCTTGCAGGTCTTCCCATAGTCGGTGGGTTCGGTGTGGCTGGCCTGGGACTCTAGCTCGGTCCAGTAATGTCTTTTGGCATCTTTAATGTATCTCTTCAGATCTTATCTGGCTTTTTTTGTATAGATCAGTGTTGACTGACTTGCACGCTTCATACCTGAACCTCAGCAAGCAGTGGACATCCCTGCTTATCCATGGGTTCCAGTTGGGGAACACACAGATTTGCTTCTTTGGTACACAGTCTGCTGTACATTTACAAATGAAGTCAGTTACTGTAGTGACATACTCGTTCAGACTGGTCACAGAGTTTTTAAACACTGACCAATCCACTGATTTCACGCAGTCCCGTAGGAGATTCTCCATTCCAAGGCTCATCTCCTATCCAGGTCTCTGATCACCCACTAATACCTCTAATCCTCCCCTGAGACCATGAACTGCTCCATTGGAGCCCTCACTCCTCCAGAATCCTGACACACTCATACCATCTCCAACCTTCCCTGAGATCTGGAATCCCTCCCTTCCCCCTTCCACACCTTCCCCATAATTCTCCCAACATCCGTGGCATCTGATCCCATCCCTGAGTGCTTTGTTATGGATTGGAATTTCCTGATAGGCATAACCAGGAAGTTGTGCCTGCAATGTCCACTAATGTAATTACCATTTTCCTGATTTCTATTTCTACCCAAAGCTATTGAATTTCTCACTAACAATAAATGTAAATCATCAAGACATGCAAAAAACATCAAATTCATCCAGCATATTCTTTCTTAAGTGTGAAAAAGAAAGTATCCATCTAACCATCATTTATGAATATTACAAACAGCATGCTTAAGAACATGCAATGTTGAATCTTTTCAATTTTTAATATCACTTATACTGATGACTTAAAATATAATTAAATTAACAGAAGGAAACAGCATAGTTGTCAGGGAAGATATATGTATAGCTTTAATTGCTCAGTAAGGAATCGCAATATGATACCAGAAAAAAAAAACTTTCCTGTAGTGTCTAAAGTTCTGGACTTAAGTTTTTAGATGTTTTGAATTCTTTGAAGAGTTGGGATGGTTTTCATATCTATTTCTACCCCTAATGTCTGTATGTTGCTTTGCAATATTGTGCACTCATTATATGAATGCAAGTTGACTATCTGTAATATATAAAGCAGCCATGTTGTAATTCAGAAATACTGTCAGATGACAAGAAGTGTTATTTGCTGTGAAAAAAGCTCATTGTACGTCTTATTTACAACCGTGATTTACGATTGCATTGCTGCAGATAGATTCTCCAAGAGGCTGCAAAAAAAAAGTTAACTTTGTTTTGTTAAAAGTCATATGTGGAAATGATCACTGGAATTTTACCAGCTGGATTCTCAAGTTGTTTTGCATTGAATGGAAATTTGGTTGATTGCCAATTCTCCATCCTTTCCGGCAGCTATGTTGGGGCTGGAAAATCTCTCTCAAGATCTTTTGACCAGTTGGTTAAAAATAATTTCGACACCCGATCCTCAGTCATTATACTGAGGTACAAATTTCATTCAGCAGTCTGGGAGCCAGGCGAAACAATCTCGGGATCTGTGGCCAGAGTGAGAGGATTTGCAGAGCATTGCAAATTAGGCCCAGCTTTAGGAGAAATATTAAGAGACGCTTTGGTTTATGGAGTAAATAGTTATATGTTTCAGCATCGTCCAGAGACACAATTCTCAAATGTGAATTCAGTCAGCAGGTTCAGTGGCATCTGCATGATACAGACTTTGCCAGTATCAGCGTTTCCCACATACATTGGCAGTGCCCACTGTTCTCAAAAGGGCTGCTGACCACCCAAGACCTTGATACTCCAATTGGATCTTCTGCCTGCTCAGTTTGTCTGCCATCAATAATGGGATGGGGTTTCAGAGGTTGCTTCCGGAAAGATTATGTAGGTGGGAGGGCTTCAGCATCAAGGTTTACATCCATATATAATCCCAACCCTTCTTTAAACACATGTTGGTCTTTTCTATGTATCAAGAACAAAATATAAAGCAGGCAAAGTGCCTGGTGTTCAGTTTTTGCAGCTATGAAAATACCCTGTCAATCAAATCAGAAAACTTCCTGTCATTAGCAATAGAAATTGAGTAAAATATGAAGTCTCACGACACCAGGTTAAAGTCCAACAGGTTTACTTGGTAGCAAAATCCACGAATTTTCAGAGCACAGCTCCTTCGTCAGGTGACTGGGAGTTCTATTCACAAACAGGGCATATAAAGACACAAGCTCGATTTACAAAATAATGGTTGGAGTGCGAGTCTTTACAGGTAATCAAGTCTTAAAAGGTACAGACAATGTGAGTGGAGAGAGGGTTGAGCACAGGTTAAAGAGATGTGTATTGTCTCCAGACAGAACAGTTAGTGAGATTTTGCAAGCCCAGGCAAGTCGTGGTGTTACAGATTGTGTGACATGATCCCAACATCCCATACGAGGCCGTCCTCATATGTGTGGAACTTGGCTATCAGTCTCTGCCCAGTGATTCTGTGCTGTCGTGTGTTGTGAAGGCTGCGTTGAGAACATAAGAACATAAGAAATAGGAGCAGGAGTCGGCCATCCAGCCCCTAGAGCCTGCCCCGCCATTCAATAAGATCATGGCTGATCTGAAGTGATCAGTTCCACTTTCCCGCTTTCTTCCCATAACCCTTAATTCCCTTGTCTGTCAGAAACCCATCTACCCGTGACTTAAATATATTCAGCAAAGTAGCCTCCAGCACTTGAATGGGCAGAGAATTCCAGAGACTCATCACCCTCTGAGCAAAGAAGTTCCTCCTCAACTCTGATCTAAACTGCCCCACAACCTCCCCCCCTCCCCACCTCACCTTATTTTAAGGCTGTGCCCTCTAGTACTGCTATCCTTTCTAAGCGAAAACACTCTCTGTACCTCTACCCTATCCATCCCCTTTATCTTATATGTCTCTGTAAGTTCCCCCCTCAACCTTCTAAACTCCAACGAGTACAAACCTAGTCTACAAACCTCCTCATATGCTAACCCCCTCATCTCCAGTATCAGCCTAGTGAACCTTCTCTGCACTCCCTCCAAGGCCAATATATCCTTCCACAAATGCGGCAACCAAAACTGCACACAGTACTCCAGCTGCGGCCTCACCAACACCTTGTACAGTTGCAACAAGAATGCTTTGGAGATTGCTTACCCAAAGGTCAGAGGCCGAATGCCCATGACTGCTGAAGTGTTCACCAACAGGAAGAGAACAGTCTTGCCTGGTGACTGTCGAGCAATGTTCATTCATCCATTGTCGTAGGATCTGCATGGTCTCCCTAATGTACCATGCCTTGGGACATTCTTTCCTGCGGAGTATCAGGTAGACAATGTTGGCTGAGTTGCAAGAGTATGTACTGTGTACCTGGTGGATGGTGTTCTCACGTGAGATGATGGCATCCATTTCGATGATCTGGCACATCGTGCAGACGTTGCTGTGGCAGGGTTATGTGATGCTGTGGTCACTGTTCTCTTGAAGGCTGTTAATTTGCTGCAGACAATGGTCTGTTTGAGGTTGTACGGCTGTTTGAAGGCGAAAAGTGAGATTGTGGTGATGGCCTTGGTGAGATGTTTGTCTTCTTCAATGATATGTTGAAGGCTCCGGAGCAGATGTTGTTGCTTCTCCATTCCAGGGAAGTACTGAATGACAAATGTCTGCAATGAAAGGTGACTCTATTTCTCACATTTGTTGCTGTGCAAAATAAAGACAATAGGATAATGAGGATAAGAAGATGCAAGTATTTCCAGTCATATTTATTACGAGCTATTCTAGAGGACGCTACCACCTGTTAGCAATTCAACTACAAGAGTAGATATCAAAGAGAATGTATCATTGTTAGTAATCTGATGATAGTAGAAGGATTAGACTAAGACTGATTTAATCAGATATCTTCCCAGGACTGAAAAAAAGTAATGACATGAGAAGTAATAAAAAAAGAGATAAGTAATATAATTTTATGCAGGGTGAGAAAGTCACAATAAAATTTAAATGCTTAAGTTGAATCCAAATCAAATTTATCACTTTCAGTGTTATAGTTCAATGGCTATCTCTGCTATACTGCTGAGTTCTCAATTGTACTTGCTCTGAATAAACTATTTCAGGACATCACTGTTCTTATAAAAAATCCTAAATCCTCTTTTAACTTAGAAATCAATGACTTATATTTCATCAGAAATTTATAGACCAGTCAATGGCTCAAAACAATATAGATAATTAGCAAGATAACCATTTTGATAAACATTCAGAGTTTTCTCCTGCAAACACGTTATAATTATTCTATAAAATAATTCACATTTTTGATAAATGGTTTTTCAGAACGAATACATAACTTGCTCTCCCCATATACATAGACATTTGCACACCGCATAGGTTTAATATTTATTCATCATTTTTCTCCACTGGTGATATCGGGCAAATATGGTAGGAATCTTAGACCAAGAGGTTGGCTGAAGGACCACATCCACACTTCCAAAAGGCAGTATCAGATCCCATTGACTGTTGCTGGTACCTTACAGGCCACAGATTGATATCCTGCTACAGCTCACTATTGTGTGAGGTCAACAAATCAGTCATCTCCCTTGATGTCTTGGCCTGCAAGTTGAGTCCAGATCGATTCTTTGTGAGGCACAGATGAACTTGCATTCGGCTGGAGAGAAAACTTAATTTAATTTTATGTATAGCCTTCCCTTTTAAAGACCACTGGTCAAGACACTCAAAGCCTAGTACATGTGGGCAAATAGTGCATGGTATACAGTCCACCCCGTGTGTACCTGGAAAAGTCAGATGAACTAGGGCCATAGTATTTAAGTGGCATTCCACTGGAAACCAATGAGCACGTTGCTCAGCCGTTCGCAGGTCTACCTGGAAATTGCAGCCAATGAAGCTTGGGTTTTAAACTGGTAGCTCAGCTAATTCTACAGCTCTTTGCAATCCAATTTCCCATTCCCCTCCGACCATTCCAACTCACAGCTCTCAACCACAGGCTGCCCATTTTACAGCTCAGAAACAGACAGCAGATAGTTGATGAATCATTTCCAGGGTGTCAAAAGAAAAGAATCTTTTCAAGGCTTCCAATGCACAACTTTTTTTTCCCAAAAAATATAATTTACAGGCTTATCTTTTTAGGCTGGTAATTTCCTACACACTAATCAGTACTGTTGTTAATTTGAAACACAAAGGACATAATTTTCAATAGCAGCAGTGAAGTAAAATGGGTGACAATAATCAATCAGTCAGCTATTCAACACTGATCAATTCCTCTTGATGGCTGAGCTGTTATTGACCATTTAATTTCCCAATACAGTTCTGTTCTACCCAAAGCATTTTATTCCAGGTGACTTTGAAACTAGTTATTAAGTACGTACCTCGCATTGAAAAATATTAATGGCTTGCAATATTTAATTACTTCCGTTTTGAGAATAACATTCAAAATGATTACACTATCTGTATTTGAACCTCTTGGATGTCATTCCTAAAGATACAGTGTATGATTTTTATGATAAAAATAAATTGCATTCGGAACTACGAACATTGAATAAATCCGTCACCTGTTCAACCGTGACAATGCAAAAGCCAATAAACAATTACTTACCGAATCGGATGGGGATTATCATGACCCCAATTAGATGTGTGTCAATCACTAGGGAGGATAAAGTGTTTTGAACATCAGATTATAAATTAATTCAAAATGCTTGACCAGAAAAATATTTACAACTATACAAATTTTACAACCGTCCAAAGTTCTACAATCAATTCTTATTAAAGGAACTATTTTCCACCTATCATTACATTGATTAAACAGAGACCAGTTTCCATTAAGTTCTTACATAATACAGTAAAGAACTGTACTACATCTCAGAGAATACAATAAATGATCTCATGCAATTTTATCTTCACACAATCATTTCAGTGAAAAGGTAGATGAACAATTTTGCAATATTAATGGCAAATCATAAGACAATGCATTTCCATTTAGCAGTTGTCTAATGACTCCTTTTCCAAAATACTTCCTGTGATTCTTGACATTTGGAAAGGACGGGAAGAAGTTGTTGTTGAGGAATTACTAAGTTATTGATTTGTGGACTCTTTACTCTGAGCTGATGCCCCCTGGTCCTAGACTCTCCAATAAAGGGAAACAACCCCTCAGCATTAACCTTGTCTAGACCCTTGAGAATCCTAATTATCTTATAAGGTCACCTCTCATTCATCCAACCTCCACTGAGGACAGGCACAACTGACTCAACCTCTCTTTATAAGTAATACCCTCCATATCTGGGATCAACCTAGTGAACTTTCTCTGGATTGTCCCTAATTTCAATATATCTTTCCTTAGATAAGGGAATCAAAGCTGTTCACAGTATTGTAGGTGTGATCTAACTAGTACCTTGTACAGTTTTAATAAGACTCCATTATTTTTATATTCTATTCCCTTTGAAATATAGACCAACATTTCATTTACCTTCCTTATTAGCTGCTGAACTTGCTGGCTAGCTTTTGTGATTAATAATGAGATCCCCCAAATCACTCTGAGCTGGAGCTTTCTGTGTTTAAGTGATAGTCAACTCCTTTATTCTTTGCACTGAAATATCTAGCTTCACATTTTCCAAAATTACATTCCAACTGCCAAGTATTTGCCCATTCATTTAATGTGTCATCCTCACCAATTGCCTTCCTATCTATTTTTGTGTCAATCACGAATTTGACAATAGTATATTCAATTCTCTTGGCCAAGTCATTAATATATATTGTAAATAATTGTGACCCTAGGTTTGTTCCCTGTGGAACTCTATTAGCCATGATGTGGAGATGCCAGCGTTGGACTGGGATAAACACAATAAGAAATCTCACAACACTAGATTAAAGTCCAACAGGTCCAAATTATTTGCTCCCAAATAAACCGGACCTGTTGGACTTTAATCTGGTGTTGTGAGACTTCTTACTATGTGAACTTTATAAATTACAGGTTGTTATCCTGAAAAAAACCCTATAATCCCAATTGTCTGTTTTCTATTAGTTGGCACATCCTCAATCTGTGCTCCTATTCCCAATACCATAGGCTTTTGTTTTACTAAGTAGCCTTTTGTGCTACACCTTATCAAACACTGTTTGGACAACCCAAGTATATTCCATCTACTGGAATGCCTTTATTTATCCTGTGTGTTACCACCTCAAAGAATCCTAATAAATTGGTCAGGCATGATTTCCCCTTCATGAAACCATGCTGATTCTTCTTGATTATATTCTAGATTTCTAAATTCTAAATGAATAAATCCTTCATAATGGACTCTAACAATATCCCAATGAAAGATCTTAAGCTAACTAGCCTATAATTACCTGATTTTTGTCTTCCTTCCTTTCTGATTAAGGAAGGTTTCTACTCTAAGGCCTGCTTTAGCTATCAATTTATTCCTCTGCTATTTCCTAGGTCCCCATTATTATTTCTTCAATTTCATTCTCTAAAGGGTCTTTGTACACTTTGGCCTCTCACTTCCTGTTTTTATTTATTTAAAGACACTCTTACTGTGCTTTTTTATATCACTTGCTATTTTATGCTCATTGTTTACCTTTTCCTTCTTTATTATTTCTGGGCATATTTCCCAGTTCTCTGGCTTAACACTAATCTTTGCTCATTATATGTCTTTTTCTTCCTTTCAGATTAATACAATCCTTAACTCCCTTGATTAACCATGATTGATTTATCCTTCTTTCTCACTGGGATATATCTTTGTTGTGAATTGTGAACTATTTTTATAAATGTCTTCCATTGCTGATCAACCATCTTTCTTCCCCAGTCCACTCCAGCCAACTCTGCCCGCTTTTCTTTAAGTTTATTTAAGTTTAGCACAGTCATTTCTATTCTAAGACTTTCACTCTCAAATTGAATGCAAAATCTCACCATGTTATGATCACTGTTGCTTAGGGGATCTTTCACTCTGAGATTGTTTATTAAATCTGCCTTATTACACATTATCAGATTCAAAATATCCCACTCCGTGGTTGAATTCACAACACTTAGTCCTTGGAAACTGTCCTAACCGTATTCTTTGAATTCTTCCTTATGGCTGCCTCTATACATTTTATTTTCCTAATCCGTATGAAGATTAAAATCACCCATGATTAATATACTTTTTTAACTGTCATTATTATCTCCTGATTTGTTCTTCATCCTGCAGTATGATTTCTGTTAGGAAATGTGTCCTCAATCTCTTGGTATTTCTTTACTCCATGCATATGGATTCTGCATCTTCTGATTAAAGATTATTTCTTGTTATCATATTTATTCTATCTTATACTAAAACAGCTACCCCACCTGTCATTTCTTTCTGCCTGTTCTTACAAAAAGTCACATACACCTGAACATTTAGTTCCCAGCTTTGAACTCTTTGTAATAAAAAAAGATTACATACTGGTTGGTCATTTATCTTGTTGCCGAGGATAAAATGGCTCCCACCTTTGTGTAATAACAATCATAGTAATTCAAACTAATTCATTGCTCATGAAGAATTTTGAGAAGTTTGCTGGAGATTTTGATAAGGAATTACACAAAAACAAATTCTTTGTTTCTTTTCATTGGTTGGATTAGGTAAGAATAGGCTGACCTTTGGTCTCAAACAGGTGCAGTGGAGGGGAAGCAAATTTTTCCCTGTCATGGAATTAGATTAGAAAAACTCTTAAACAGATTATATACAGAATAATCCATACAGGCATTCCCCAAAGTTTTTTTTCGAATGACAGAGGATCTATTCTTCAAATGTTTGAAAAGATTCATATAAAACTTGCTTATGTTTCGCTGTCCCCAACATAATCTATTATGGTCTAGTGGTTTGATGATATAGTATCCCTGCTATAGGTGTATAACAGAGTGGAAGATATCCACTACAAGCAGGAAATGATCACCAAGCATCCACTATCTCTATAGCAGGCACTTTCAACACTCTGGGAACAAAATATCTGGTCCCAGGACTTATCAACTTTCAGATCCATTCATATCTCCAATATAACCCCCTTACTTACTTTAATTTCCTTCAACTCCATGTTCTCCTTAATCCCTTGGATGTCTATAGCTAGGAGATTTCCTGTTTCTTTCTTAGATGAAAAGAGACAAAGTTATCATTTAACTTTTCTTCCATTGCTCTATTTCCCGTTATGAAATCTCCTGGATCTTCCTCTAATACAGCCACATTTGTCTTGACCAAATCCTTCCTACACAAAACAGAAAATGCTTGAAAATCACAGCATCTGCAGAGACAGAGAATAGGACTAGTGTTTCAAGCCTGGATGGCCCTTCATCAGAGCTGCCTTTTTGCATACTGATAGAAAGTTTTATAATCTGTTTTTATTTGTTAGATTGCACTCATATTTTGTTCTCTTTCTTTATTAATTTCTTGGCCTTTTATTGTATTCTAAAATGTCCCCAACCCTCAAGCTTACTACTGTTTCTGGAAACTTTATATAAGTCTTATCTTTTTATTACTTCTGTTATCAAATACAGCTGGCTATTTTTTTGGAGAGTGGGTTTGCATCCTGAAGGAATGTATAGATGCTGTATGCTGTGTAATAGCTTTTTTGAAAACTATCCATTGGCTCTGTATAGTCACAGCTTCTGACGTACTTTCCCAATCCATCACATCTAATTTGTTCCCCCACTTTCATCATTTACTTTATTGAACTTTAACACCTTTGCCTCAGGTTGAACTTCCACACTCTCAAACATAACGTAAAATTTTAGCATTTTGTGTCTCTCCTCCATAAAGAATCTTTTATGACTAGATTATTAATTAGTCCTTTCATTGCATAATAGTAGACAAAGAATAACCTATCCTCTCATTGGCTTCTCAACATACTGTTCTAGAACTCCATCCCTAACACAATCCAGAGACCTGATTTCTTCAGCATTAGTGTTCATTTTGTTTAACCAGTTTATGTGCAGATTAAAGTTGCTCATGATCACAGTATTATCCACACTAAATGGTTCTCTCATTTCCTGAATAATACATTGCCCTATATTACCATTATTGTTCGATGGCCTAGAAACAAATTTTTCTTAGCTTCTAAGGTCCATCCAATTGATTCCACACACTGCTCTTGAGACACTCGCTTACTATCACACTGGTCCTACTTAATGACCTGGTGATCATCCATTCCCTCTTTACTTGCACACACTTAAATTATGCAATAACCACAACTATAAGCATTCTATCCACAAAATTTTCCACTCAACAAATATACTGAGTGATGAGTAGGCAGTCAGGTCGAGAAGGTTGTTAGGAAGGCATATGGAGTCTTGACTTTTATTGGTAGAGGGATTGAATTTCGGAGCCGCAACGTCATGTTGCAACTGTACAAAACTCTAGTGCGGCCGCACTTGGAGTATTGTGTGCAGTTCTGGTCCCCACATTATAAGAAAGATGTGGAGGCATTGGAGAGGGTACAGAGGAGGTTTACCAGGATGTTGCCTGGTATGGAGGGCAGGTCTTATGAGGAGAGGCTGAGGGATTTGAGGTTGTTTTCGTTAGAAAGGAGGAGGCTAAGAGGGGACCTGATCGAAACATATAAGATGATTAGAGGTTTAGATAGGGTGGACAGTGATAGCCTTTTTCCTAGGATGGAAAAAGCTAGCACGAGGGGACACAGCTTTAAATTAAGGGGTGATAGTTATAGGACGGATATCAGAGGCAGGTTCTTTACCCAAAGGGTGGTTCGGGAGTGGAATGCCCTGCCTGCAGCGGTTGTAGATGCGCCAAGTTTGGTGGCGTTTAAGAGGTTAGTTGATAAGTATATGGAAGAGAAGGGAATGGTTTAGTTTGGAGGGGCATTGCTTTTTATATTGGTCGGCGCAACATCGAAGGCCGAAGGGCCTGTTCTGTGCTGTAATGTTCTATGTTCTATGTTCTATGCCAGCTGTTGTTCAAGGCTGAAGCTCAAAGTTCAGGTTGTCACAGCCAACTTCATTTTCTGCAGGTGTAGTTATCCAGGACGTGAGATAAATACAAGATTTCTCACGTGCAACAGGACGTGCACTCCACAGCTCCAAGTTACATTTTCATGCTTCTATTAATTAGATTAGTAAACTTACAACCTAGATAAATAAATATACAGTGGTTACCCAAAATCAACTCTTTCTTTTCTACTGAAGTACTTTTATTACATTGAGAGCCTATATCAAAATACTTTGTAACATTTATTTCAAAACTTTAAGACATAATTTACTTAAAAAATTCAAGAGGTATTAGGTGACAATGAGATCCTTTGGATGTGCGTGCTTGCTGAAAAACCTCTTTCTCAAATGTGAGTTGAGTAGCAGTGTGATTTATTATAGGCCTGAGAGATACTCTGAATTATTGCAGTCATTGCACCCTATCAATTACTGTGAGGCGTCGAACAGAGTTGATGGTCTTCATCTAATACATGGGCATTGAGTTTTCCTGCAACACTTTCTTTGGCCTCTTGTTCTTTCTGTTAGCCCTTCATCAGTCTGAAACTCCATCTAAATGATGTAACATTGATTTAGCATGCAATAAACACTCCAGATGATAAGTACTGATCTGATGTCAGATGGTATAATTTAGATTGAGTATTTGTAGCTCTGCACAGTCCATTAAATTAACCAGTACACAAAGGACTTTCAACAAATGGGAGGTTTGTTGACTAAACATACAAGCTCTCATTGAGTCTTGTGACAACTGGCACTCTCCTCCCCATTTAGCTTGGGCCCACAGCACTATGAGATGTAACAGTGTACATATTTAACTATGTACAACTAAGAGCATGTAATCAGAACAATGAAGTTACAGAAATGTACAGCAGTCTGTTCAAACAATGAAACACCAGTTTAGCTCTTTCAATTGGTACTTTATCTGTTCTGTGTACATTGTGTATTATCTATCTCTCACCTGAGCCCCATCCTTCTTTTTCTTTCCCAGTGTCCTTTTCTCTCTGACTCCACACTCTAGGCTGTCCTCTCCTGCTACCTCCCCACTTCCTTCTCCTTATAATAATTGTGCAGAATGGCAGTCTGCCATCACCAAACACCCTTTTTGTCCGCCAAGAAAGAAACGGAACCTGCGGCTCACAGGCGACTAACAGATTTAAAAACCCCTGCTGAATGCTGTTATTGGGTAAGCCTCTTCTTGCTCAATGGGGGAGCTCGTACTCTATGAAGAAATCCACTGTTACCATTCCTCTCCACTTTGTCACCCTTAAGCTTTCCCCCATTACCCTGAACCTTATAACAATCCATGCCCACATGTCTTTCTTCCTCTCAGAACCAACAAGTATTACATTTCCCATGTCAACTCTGACACTTCCCCTTCCCATTATCAAAGCTATTTGTCTAGTCCATCTCTGTGACACCCCGCCTTACCCAATAAACCAAATTATAACCCCGAACCTTCCATCCTTACATCCCATTGTCTTACTCTCCTATCCGTCCCTCATTCCTTTTACCCCTCCTTTTAAGATAATCTCTTTCCCTCATTAACCTGTCTCCACAGGCCAGTCTTACCCCAGTATAGTCACTATCACCTCTCCAAAGGACCCTCTCCCCACTTCCACAGGCAGTCTTGGCACAACTTTTACTGCCAATGCTCAATATGAGTATAAAGGCAAAATACTGCAGATGCTGGAATCTGAAACAAAAAACAGAAAAATGCTGGAGAATCTTAACAAAGCTGGTAGCATCAATGGAGAGAAAATAGAGCCAATGTTTCGAATCTGATCCAGACTTGAAACATTGGTTCTATTCTCTCTCCTCAACATGAGTACCTGGTTTAAATTTCAAATAATGCTTGGCAGTTAACTGTCAGTCACCATCAACTGGTGCATTCTCCATGGCAACACTTCTACAAATCTGAGTCCAATTCCAACCAATCAGTACTCTCTTCTCAGACAATATGAAGTTGCTGTTTCCCCTGACATTGTTATTCTTGTCATTCTGATGAAAAACTTCATTAAAACAATTTTTTGTCAGCAAAACTTAACTTCAGTTACACCAATGAGTATTCGGATATAAGTGAAGTTGAATAGAATTCCCAATAAAGCCAAAGTAGCATCTATTTATCTCAAAGTTATCACAGAAATGAGTATCACCAGGTACATACCACTTACCTGCAGCAGTGAAACTGAATGTTTGAAATTTTTGCTGGCAGGAACTTGATTTGGAGGGTGAACATCATGCCACAAGGTGCTCTTTAATAAGCATGCATCGGCTGTTAATGAATACAGATGGGTTCCCTGAAATTGTTCATTGGAAATTCGATCCGTCTTTAACCCACCTTGAGAGTTGGGTGAACAAAATTCCAATAGTTCATCCCACTGTCCAGAAAGAGATTTTTTTGCCTTCCATCGGCCGGTGATGCCTAGTGGTATTATCACTCAACTATTAATTCAGAAACTCAACTCATGTTCTGAAGACCTGGATTTGAATCCCATCATGGCAGATGGTGGAATTTGAATTCAATTCAAAAAAAAATCTAGAATCAGGAATCTCCTGGCAATCATGAATCCATTTTTGATTGTCAGAAAAACTCATCTGGTTCACTAATGTCCTCTAGGGAAGGAAATCTGCCACCCTTTCCTGATCTGGCCTGCATGTGACTCCAGTCCTACAGAAATGTGGTCGTCTCTCAACTGCTCTCGAGTAACCTGGGATGGGCAATCAATGCCAGCCATCAAGTGAGGCCCATGTCCCGCGAATGAATGAATGCTGGTCAGATTGGAAATTCAGTGTTGAATTATATATGACGGTATATATGTTGTAACAAAACGTTGCTGATATTGTGAAAATTCAAATGTAAATATGTTGATTGTATATTTTTATCAAATTCCCTGCACCAGCTTGGACAATGTGTAAAGCTATTGATGTAATTGTTTTCAAGTACAGCTCTGGTCAAGTGGATTTTCCTTCTAGTTCACATCACATGTCATATCACAACTCTGTAATTATGCATTGAGTAACTGCAGTGATCCGAAGGCAGATTAAAGTATTTATGCTGTCGTGGATTTCTGACCCCAGCTGCCACGAGGACTCTCTGTAATCTGCACTCTTTAACCCTGCTGTGCCAATGAGATAAATATCGTCAAACTTTGGCAACGCTGCTCATCATGTGATTTTTCAGTAAGAATGGTGTTGTCTTTTTAATTCCACTTCAAGTAAAAATAGGCAATGGATTGTACGGTTAGAATATCAGTGGAGAACAGTATTAACCAATCAATTTTGCTGCAAATTGCACTTAATTTGTTCTGCAAAAAACCCACTGAAAAATGTTTGCTCTCATTTGACGCCAACAAGAAACTTCAACTTTCACTACATTAGTATTGTAATTGCTAACGCATTCTGTATATCCTCTGGCAAATTTACCATCCATTTCAGTGGCTGCTGTCTTCAAGGGCCACAAATCCAGATCTTTGAAGGGCAGAAGAGGCTCCATCCATACCCTTTCCCTTCCTGAGGGTGGTACAGTGACACAGTGGTTAGCACTGTTACTTTACAGCACCAGGGACCTGGGTTCAATACTGGCCTTGGGCAACTGTTTGTGTGGAGTTTGCATATTCTCTCTCTGTCTGATGGGTTTTCCTCTGGTGCCCCAGTTTCTTTCCACACTCCAAAAGCATGTAGGTTAAATGGATTAGCCGTAGTAAATGTGTGGAGTTACAAGGATAGGGTGGGAGGAGAGGGTCTGGGTAAGGTACTCTATCAGAGAGTTAGTGCAGACTCAATGGGTCAAGCCATAGGTATTCTATGATCCTGACACATTGGAATTTTATTGCCTCTGCACAAAAAACATGCATTAGTGTTCCTCTCAGTACTCCTGGGGAGCATTAAAACCATGGCACATGGCAGAAAAATTCCATTAATAGATAAAAGCAAATTACTGCAGGTGATGGAATCTGAAATCAAAAGACAAAATGCTGGAAAATCTCTGCAGATGTTACCAACCAGATGTTTCTGATTAATTGACTGCCTTAATAATTGTTAGGAAACTTGAAATCATTTTAAGGGATTTATAATTGCATTGGTAAGCATTAAAAATAAGATATAATTTTAGGTGGGTTTAATTTATTTTTTTCAGAAAGTAGAGAAAACCTATAGTTGGATTTCATGCTGGACAAAATTGTGCATATGTGTAAGAGATTGGGTTCGAGGACCAGCTGGGAATTCATTGTGCTTAGACACAGCTGTAGTGTGAAAGGTAAATACAATTGCAAGTGTTGCTTAGCAACTAGAAGCCCTTGTAAGGAAGAGGAGGTTTCCTTTCTTTTGAGTTTTAACTGGATGCCAGAACAGTTGGTGACAGGCAGCTGAAGAGGGAAAATCTCTCTCAGCTTTGTTAAAGTTCTAAAATGGAGTAATGGTTAAGAACACAAGTGCCAGATACCTAAAGGACAGCGACTTAAGGAAACTAGAAAAATGAAGTGGAGCTTCCAGGAAGTTTAAGTTAAAGAAACAAAGAAGAACTGTGAACAAAACAAGATACTGTTCACTCAAGTCATTGAACCGAAAAGGAACTGGCTAGTGAAAAGTCAGAAAGATATCTGAAGTGGTTCTCAGGTTTGTGATATTTTACTATAGTTTGTGAAACATTAATTGAAATAATTATGGAGAAATCAATGATTGGACATTGTAATCTGTGTATGTAAAAGCAGTCAAGTCAAAGAAATCTTAAAGGGGTTGTGTAAACCTGAAGTGGATTAATTGGAGTGGAGTGGATGTTCTGCCTGAAAGATTCCTTTAGAAAATGTGGAGTGGATTTCCAAATGTAACCTTCAGGATTTCCAAAAATGGCAAGCAAGTTTCTGGATGCTAAATACTAAAAATTATTCTGAATTTGTTTGTAAATGACTTGATAGATAAATTAAAGTTGGGATTTCCTGCAGATGAAGGCAAGCTAAGATTATTGAAAGCATAATAAAACAATTAAAATTTCAAGGATGGCAAATTAGACCAAATTCTCCAGAAAAGGGACACAATTGAATAGGCTAAAATTAACAGTTGCAAAGAAAATAGAAGTAGAAGAACTTGAACAAGAGATGCAGGAAAAGCAAAGAGAAAAAGGTTTTCAAAAGGAAATTGAAATGAGGAAACTTGACTTGGGAATTGAAAGATAAGCAAGAGAAGATAAGGAAAAGGAGAACAAGAGAGAATTTCAATTTAAAATTCTGGAAGTTAAAAAAGACACTCTAGAGCAAGTTGAGGAAAGAAGTAATTCTGAACCTGAACCTACTGGGAAAATTCATACATTCATACAAACTCTTCCAAAATTTCTGGAAAAAGGTATAGGATCATTCTTTGCTTCTTTTGAAATATTGGGTAAACAGGAGCATGAACAAAATAAATTTGGACATTTCTTTTACAAAGTAGACCGGAAGAAAGAATTAGTGAGGTATATGTATAATTTTCAAAAAAGTTATCTGTAGATTGTGATGTAGTTATGAATGCTATTCTTCCTGCATGTAAGTTAGTTCCTAAGACATTCAGACAGAAATTTTGAACTGTAAGATAGCAATCTGGAAAAAACTGATTTGAATTTATGAAAGTGAAGGAAAATAATATTGAGCACTGGATACAGCTATTAAAGATGGAGAAAATAACTGAAGCCCTTAGCGAGGGGATGCTTTTAGAAGAATTTAAAGATTCACTTTGGTTATTAGGATGCATGTTAAGGAACCAAAAGTTAAAACTGCTAGAAAGACAGCTGAGATGGCTGATGAGGGGGAAGGTATATGATAAAGGGTAGACCTATTAAGAGTATAGAAACGCCGAGGGACCTGGAGGTGCAGGTGAACAAGTCTCTGAAGGTGGCAGAGCAAGTGGAGAAGGTTGTGAAGAAAGCATATCGTATGTTAGCCTTTATAGGAAGGGGTATAGAGTACAAGAGCTGGCCTTTAATGTTGCAGTTGTATAAAACGCTGTTTAGACCTCATTTGGAATACTGTGTCCAGTTCTGGTCGCCTTACTACTGGAAGGACGTGGAGACTCTGGAAAGAGTGCAGAGGAGGTTTACCAGGATGCTGCCTGGTATGGAAGGTCTGAGTTACGATAGGAGAGGTTAGGCAAATTGGGACTGTTTTCCTTAGAAAGACGAAGACTTAGAGGAGATCTGATAGAGGTGTACAAGATTTTGAAGGGGATAGATAGAGTAAACAGCGCTAAGCTTTTTCCTAGGATGGACTCAAATAGCATGAGGGGTCACAGGCTTAGGGTGAGGGAGTTTTTTCACACAGAGGGTGGTGGGGGCATGGAACGCGCTACCAAGTAAAGTGGTGGAGGCAGGTACTCTGGAGATATTTAAGAAATACTTAGATGGGCACATGAACAGAATGGGAATGGAGGGGTATAGAAAACTGATTTAAAATAGGGATCATGTACTTGTTTTTATCCTACAGGTGCTTTGGTCCACCTTGCTGTCTAACGAGAGGCATACACGCGATGGGTCGTGAGAGGACTGCTCTTGGACCTTCTTCGAGAGTATCCTACTGCTTCACGTCGTTAGTGTATGCTTGACCTGGACCATCTGATGGGCAACACGACAGCGCAGTGACTGTAGCTGTGCTGTGCAGATACATGGATTTGGGCCTGTGTCTGTGGGAGTTTGCGCATTCTCCCCGAGCTTGCGTGGGTTTTCTCCGGGAGCTCTGGTTTCCTCCCACATCCCAAAGATGTGCTCTTAGGCTAATTGGCAAAACAAATTCTCCCTAAATTGTCTCAAATTTGGTTTTTAATCCATAGATCTATAAACATAGAATATTACAGTGCAATACAGGCCCTTCAGCCCTCGATGTTGCGCCGGCCAGTGGACCCTCTAACCTAAACTATTCCAATATCATCCATATGCCTATCCACCGAACATTTGAATGCCCCCAAAGTAGGCGAGTCCACAACTGCTGTAGGCAGGGCATTCCACGCCCTCACCACCCTCTGTGTAAAGAACCTGCCTCTGACATCCGTCCTATAAATATCACCTCTTAATTTAAAGTTATGTCCCCTCGTATTGGTTATCCCCATCAGAGGAAAAAGGCTCTCACTATCCACCCTATCCAGTCCTTTGATCATCATATACGCCTCAATTAGGTCACCGCGTAACCTTCTTCTCTCTAATGAAAATAACCTCAGGTCCCTCAGCCTTTCCTCATAAGGCCTCCCCACCATACCAGGCAACATCCTGGTAAACCTCCTCTGCACCCTTTTCAATGCTTCCACATCTTTCTTATAATGCGGCGACCAGAACTGTACGCAATACTCCAAGTGCGGCCGCACCAGAGTTTTGTACAGTTGTAACATAACCTCACGGCTCCTAAATTCAATCCCTCTACCAATCAAAGCTAACACACCGTACGCCTTCTTAACAACTTTATCAACCTGGGTGCCAACTTTCAAAGAGCTATGTACTTGTACCCCAAGATCCCTCTGCTCGACAACACTATTAAGGGTCCTTCCATTAGCCCTGTATTTCATATGCCTGTTTTCCTACCAAAGTGAATCACCTCACACTTATCCGTATTGAATTCCATTTGCCACCTCACGGCCCAGCTCTGCAACCTATCTATGTCCCTCTGCAAACTGTAACATCCATCCTCGCCGTCTACAACTCCCCCCACTTTGTTATCGTCAGCAAATTTACTAATCCAACCCTCTACACCCTCATCTAGGTCATTTATAAAAATGACAAACAGCAGTGGCCCTAAAACAGATCCTTGAGGTATACCACTTGTAACTGCACTCCAGGTTGAATATTTCCCATCAACCACCACCCTCTGTCTTCTATCAGCTAGCCAATTCCTAATCCAAACTGCTAAATCATCTTCAATCCCATGCATCTGCACTTTCTGCAGTGGCCTACCATGGGGAACCTTATCAAATGCTTTGCTAAAATCCATATACACTACATCAACTGACTTACCCTTATCTACCTCTTTGGTCACCTCCTCAAAAAACTCAATAAGGTTTGTGAGGCACGACCTACCCTTCACAAAACCGTGCTGACTATCCCTCATCAATTTATTTCTCTCTAGATGCTTATAAATCCTATCCCTTATAATTCTTTCCAAGACCTTGCCCACAACAGAAGTCAGGCTCACCTGTCTATAATTTCCAGGATGGTCCCTACTCCCCTTTTTGAACAAAGGGACAACATTTGCCATCCTCCAGTCTTCCGGCACTATACCTGTAGCCAACGACGACATGAAGATCAAAGCCAAAGGCTCTGCAATCTCCTCTCTAGCCTCCCAGAGAATCCTAGGGTAAATCCCATCTGACCCAGGGGACTTATCAATTTTCATACCCTCAAGATTCGCTAACACCTCCTCCTTATGAACCTCAATCCTGCCCAGTCTACAACCTGGTATCGCAGTATTCTCCACGACAACATTGTCTTTCTCCTGCGTGAATACTGATGAAAAATACTCATTCAGTGTCTCTCCTATCTCCTCAGGCTCCACGCACAACTTCCCACTGCTATCTCTGACTGGCCTAATCTTGCCCTAACCAATCTTTTATTATTTATATACCTGTAAAAAGCTTTAGGATTCTCCTTAATCCTATCTGCCAAAGTCTTCTTGTGTCCTCTTCTAGGCCTTCTCAACTCCCTCTTTAGCTCCTTCCTGGCTAATTTATAGCTCTCCAGTGCCCTAAATGAGCCTTCATGTCTCATCATTATATAAGCCTCCTTCTTCCTCTTCACCAGAGATTCAACTTCCCTAGTACACCATGGTTCCCTCACTCGACCACTTCCTCCCTGCCTGGCAGGTACATATTTATTATGGACATGCAGAAGCTGTTCCTTAAATATGCTCCACATTTCAGATGTCCCCAGCCCCTGCAATATCCTGCTCCACCCTATGCATCCTAAATCTCTCCTAATAGCCTCATAATTACCTTTCCCCCAGCTATAACTACTGTTATTCGGTATGTGCCCATCCCTTTCCATCACTAAGGTAAACGTAACCGAATTTTGGTCACTATCACCAAAGTGCTCACCCACCTCCAAGTCTAACACCTGGTCTGGTTCATTACCCAGTACCAAATCCAATATAGCCTCACCTCTTGACATGGACAGCGATCGCGTGTAGAAGTGGGAACATCGAGGTGGCGGCGTGGGCTCGTTGGACCGAAAGGCCTTTCCCGTGCTGTTTTGTTCTTTGTTCTTTGTTCTTTGATTATGAATTGGTCCATAGAACCAAACCTCACTCTTCCATGAGAATGAAATTTTAGCTGAGATCAAAAAAGAAGTTGCTGAGAGTGGAACTAACATTTTCATTGACCTACATTTTCCCATTATAACAAAGTGGGACATTATTAGAGTGGATTGTTGGTGATGCTGCTGAGGTTCCATGCTTCTGGCAGTGTACCATGACAACAGGAAGATGTCAGTTGGATTCCTGCCACGCACCCCCACCCACAAAACTTGCCATCAACAATTTACCAGCTCTCTCATCTCCCACATTGTCTCCAGAGACAATGGAAAAATCCAGCCCAAGATGTGTGAAGACTAAATCCTTCATGTATGTTCTCAGTGGATAAAACTAGGAGCATAGACTATAAAAAAATCCTTCTTGCAGTAACAAATGTGTTGTCCAATCACAGGAGCAAACACTGATTCAGACTTATTAGCGCACATGCCTTCTCTTTTTCCCAGACTTGAAATAATTTCAGAAATTGGTTTCCTTATTTATTTTCCATCCTCGTCATTTGGACAAAAAGAGTTTGTGACGTTCTTGTGCTTCATCTCCCATCAATTACATCAGTGTATTTATTTGATTCTCTTCTGCTTTCTTCATTAAATCTGACACCTGTCTGGATCTTTCAGATTGGCTTATCCATTTGACTATTCATCAAGGTGTACAAGATTAACTTGCTCTGTTGGGTTTAATTGAAATGACACAATGAGAGCCACAGGCATGCATTTTATCATACTAGCCAAGAAATTCCTGTTGGTGATTGTTGCCTGACTGATTCTGGCTGCAGCAATTCTGATCTAGCATTGTACAGTGGTATTTACACCATCCTTTACTCTTACTGAGCAGGTTAATTTCTGGATTGTTGGTTATTAAATGGCTTTCCTGTAAAAATTCAATCTTCAAATGTGCATGTCCTGCTAATTCTGCATATGAAAAGTAGGATGGTGTTAGAGCTGAGCTCATTTTGCTTACATCAGAAATCAGAAGGGGAATTGTTATTGTTCCCTGCAGCTTGTGCAATCAGGGGCTTCAGTGAAAAAGTATACTGTGGAATTTGCCATTATACAAACTATAGACGCAGGCGCATCTATTACACATTACCCCCACTTACCCTCAACTCTACCAAACCCACTGACCCAGTGTCCATTATAACCAGAACTCACAAGCTTTATAAGATTCTTACACAGCGGGTGGTGAATGCCTGGAACTCACTGCCAGGGGAGATAATGGAAGCAGATATGATAGTGACAAATACATGAACAGGTTGGGATAGAGGGATATGGTCCCCAAAAGATGGTTTTAGTTCTGTTGGGCAGCATGGAAGGCTTGGAGGGCCAAGGACCTGTTCCTGGCCTGTATTTTCTTTGGTCTTTGTTCTAATTTATTTATAGTTAACACAGCATAAAGCAACAGCATGCCAGAATGGGAGACATAAGCAACTAACTAATTTCAACATCCAGTCTCATCAGGATAACTCTATAGCCCTGTATGCAGCTTCCCAGTTGAGGTCTTGCAAATTGCAGCCTCCACCAGGACACAGAAGGAAATGGGGATGGATGAGATTAAGATTATCAGGAGAAGGGGCAATAAGGTGGGGGTGGGGTGGGGTGGATGGTGGCTAGTGAGAGGAGTTTACTTTGGTCTGCAGTTGTTTTCTGGAGCCAGGTGAGAACTTCTCCCCCTCCCTATTCTACCAAATAGTTTTTGCAATTGTCCTGAGCAAGCTCTGAGCAGACCAAGTGGATTTAGGAGTTCAAATCAGAAATGAGACATTGACATGAGATAAAAGCAGCAATCATAACAGACAGTTACCATGACACTTAAAGAAATACCCCAAATAATTCAGAACATTGGGCTTTGATTTCCTTGAAGCACAATTTGTTAGCATTGCATGTGATTTAGGCACAGTCAACAGGCAATGATGTTAACTTTGGAGCAGCAAACTTTCAACTCTGCAACTTTAGCAGGAGCATTCCTATCTGTGACTCAGGAGTTGCCAGATTAAAGCCACACTCTAGACAGTCCACAGATAACTTCACGATGCTTCACTTCTCCAGCTTCCACTCTAACCACATTAAAGAAGCAACATCCTCCAGCAAACCCTCTGCATACACAGGATCTGTTCAGATGAGGAGGATTGCAACAGACACCTCCAGATGCTGAAAGATGCCTTCATAAGAATAAGATATGGCACTCAACTCATCGATCAACAATTCTAACACGTCACAGTGAAAAACCACATTGACCCCTCAGAAGACAAACACAGGGCAGGTGGACAGAATACTCTTCATCGTCCAGTACTTCCCCAGAGTGGAGAAGCTACGATATCTTCTCCGGAGTCTTCAACATGTCATTGATGAAGACGAACATCTCGCCAGGGCCATCCCCACACTCTCACTTCTTACCTTCAAACAACCACACAATCTCCAACAGCCCATTGTTCACAGCAAACTACCCAGCCTTCAGGAGAACAGTGACCACAACACCACACAACCCTGCCACAGCAACCTCTGCAAGACATGCTGAATCATTGACACGGATGTCATCATCTCACGTGAGAATACCATCCACCAGGTAAACGGTACATACTCCTGCAACTTGGTTAACATTGTCTATCTGATACGCTGCAGGAAAGGATGTCCTGAAGCATGGTACATTGGGGAGACCATGCAGACACAACGACAGCGGATGAATGAACATCGCTAGACAATCACCAGGCAAGACTGTTCTCCTCCTGTTGGGGAACACTTCAGCGGTCACAGGCATTCAGCCTCTGATCTTCGGGTAAAAGTTCTCCAAGGCGGCCTTCATGACACACGCCAGCGCAGAGTCGCTGGGCAGAGACTGATAGCCAAGTTCCACACACATGAGGACAGCCTCAACCAGGATCTTGGGTTCATGTCACACTATCTGTAACTCCCATGACCTGCCTGGACTTGCAAAATCTCACTAACTGTCCTGTCTGGAGACAATACACATCTCTTTAACCTGTGCTTAACCCTCTCTCCACTCACACTGTCTGCACCTTTAAGATTGAATAGCAGATTAGCCGTAAGGACTCGCATTCTAATCAGTATTCTGTAAACCGTGTGTGACTTTATCTGCCCTGCTTCTGATCAGAACTCTCTACATACCTGACAAAGGAGTAGCGTTCTGAAAGCTTGTTTACTATCAGATAAACCTGTTGGACTTTAACCTGGTTTTGTGAGACTTCTAACTGTGTTCCTGCCAGTTGCCATTGTGGTCTAGCCTGCTACTGTTCACCGGTTCTGGGAGATGTGCATGTGTTCCTGGCACAATTACAAATCTCGGAACAAGGCTGGCGACACCAGAAAAGTTGCGGGTCGAGATGGGAGAATCGCAGCCCTGAGTTCCAGCTTTAAATTCTGGGATATCTCATCCTAACATCATGATTGTGAATAATCAGCTTTCTCTCATGTGGGTTGTGGGAACCCATAAAATTCGCTCTTGTATCCACTGGTATAAAACTGGTTACAGCCATGGAAGAGGAGTTATTATTACATTACTGTTAATTAACTTGTGAATAATTCCACAATTTCATACTCTTCTCCAAGGGCAAGTATGGAGACGTCGGAAATATATCATCACATAGAATGAAGATAACCCCTAGGCTTGGGCTTAATCTGCTCAGAATTTTCTATTAATGACATCTATTGCTAAAGGTTCGAGAGCCCAAAGTGATATTTGCAATGTCTAAATCCTACACCAACACTAAATAAACTGCTGATAGGTCAGAACGACAGTGGCAACTCATTCACATATATAAAGAAATGGAAGGGATGCCACAAATACCTACTTTCTGCAAAGTGATTGTTCATTTTGGCTTGGGTTTAAACATATTACTTTCTTTAGGGATTCTCCCAGTCTGTAGTTGTAATCATTGTAGGAAACTGGCAGAATGCCGGGGAAGTTAACATCTATTTCCAACCACTACATCATTTTCCAGTTAATTCCACCAGTGTCTTGCTGAGGATAGGAAGCGGAATGAAGGCATTAAATGTCCAGATGATGGCTGAGATTCAGAAAGATATTTACCGTGCCTGTCCTGGGAGCATTTGATTCCAACTTTGTATACAAGTAGAAAGTCATTCTGCATAAATGAGGTTTTTCGTTTTCATTAGGGCAAAGAACATAAATTATTGGAAAGTTCTTTGTGCATATTAACCCCGATATATTGCAAATGGAAACCAAAGCCGATAACAAACTTGCTTTAATTCCACAGATCTAAAACAAATCACAGCTCATTTCTGATATGTATTTCAAGCATTAAGTAATAAGTGTGCAGATTACAGATAAATGTAACAATTTATACTTCTGACACTGCCTGATTATTCAAATATACTTGCATGGTTGAGTCCAGTCAAATGTTGATTAGTGTCTGAATAAAGAAATATTGTGCAAAATCGCCCTCATTGAACAACACAAGGATATTGTATTCTCCCAATTGTCACAATGTTTGAAATGTCACGTCCGTGTTATTGATTTGGGATTAAAAAAATTTTTCTTTGATCATGACAGCAGGAGATAAAATTGAAAATGATTAAGAGCTAAATGCCATTAAGCTTCATCGCAATTTATTTGTTAAGCAGATTGCTGAAATGCTTTACTATGTCAGACCTGTTGTGACTGAAGTTATTAAAGTTAATGAGCAGGTTAATATGACCTTTAGGCCTCACTTTGCATCTAAACTCAAGGGTAGAAGTCCATCCAATTATGGCTTTGATGTCACTGAGTAAAAGCAAGTCCCATTAGAAATGGAAATGTTTCGAATGATAATGCTCAGGGGGTGAGTAATTAAGGACACAATTAGGGAGAAATAGCAGCATCGTAGTAATGTGGTTAGACTACTCAACCAGCACCATGTAATGGGGACATGGGTTCAAATCCCACCATGTCAACTGGTGAACTTCAATTAATAAATATAGTTATTATTGCTTACAAAAATCCATCTGATTCATTAATGACCTTTGGTGAAATAAATCTACCATCCTTTACTGGTCTACATGTGAACCAAGACCCATAACAATCTGATGAAGGGTCATCTAGACTCAAAATTTTGGTTCTATTCTCTCTCCACAAATGCTGTCAGACCTCCTGAGTTCCTCTCAATGTTCTATTTGTATTTTCGATTCCAGCATCCACAGTATTGTGCCTTCATCTTAAGAACATAAGAAATAGGAGCAGGAGTAGGTCATCCAGCCCCTCGAGCCTGTCCCGCCATTCAATAAGATCATGGCTGATCTGATAGTGGTTCAGTTCCACTTACCCGCCTCCTCCCCATAACCCTTAATTCCCTTATTGGTCAGAAAACTATCTGTGACTTAAACACATTTAACAAGGGAGCCTCCACTGCTTCAATGGGCAGAGAATTCCAAAGACTCACTACCCTCTGGGAGAAGTTCCTCAACTCTGTTTTAAACTGACTCCCCTTTATTTTAAGGCTACGCCCTCTAGTTCTTGTTTCCATTCTAAGTGGAAATAACCTCACTGCTTCTACCCTGTCTAACCCCTTCATTATCTTATATGTCTCTGTAAGATCTCCCGTCAACCTTCTAAACTCCAATGAGTTCAGGCTCAGGCTGCTCAATCTCTCCTCATAAGGTAACCCTCTCATCTCCGGAATCAACCTGGTGAACCTTCTCTGCACCCTCTCAAAAGCTAATGTATCCCTTCTTAAATAAGGGGACCAAAACTGCACACAGTTAATGATTAACTGTCTTGTTAGTTTATAGGCAATTAGGAATGGGAACAAATGCTGGATTTGCTGATGATGCATGCATACTGATTAATAAAAAAACAATTTGAGCTTATTCATGCATCCACCAACTTGCTCAATAATACAAAGTATTGATGTTCTGGACGCTGAAAATTTAAACAAAAAGCAGAAAATGCTGCAATTATCCAGCAGGCCGAACAGCATCTGTGGAGAAAGAAACAGAATTAATGTTTCAGATCTCTGACTTTTCATTCAAGCTGAGAAAAGTTAGAGATGTAGTAGGATCTGGGCAAACACCAAATGGCCAGAGTAGGTGGGGATGGGGGAGGGGAGATGGGGAGGAGGAGGGGGGAGTAGGGGGCGATACAACAAGAGGTTTCGAGGTGCAAAATCAAGGGAAGTGGTAATGCCATAAGTGAAGCAAATGTGTCTGGAAGAAATATGGCAATTTGTCTGAATTCACATTAAAAAGCTTGAGAAAAACAAGAAAGACAAAAAGAAAACTTGACAGCTTATGATTTAAAATTGTTGAACTTTATGATTTTTAAAGCAATTCTTTAATAAATTTTAATTTTCCTGAGTTTGATGAAAGGTCATTGATCTGAAATGATAACTTTCATATCCAGGATCTACATTTATACTTTATTCAGAGCATTTTCAGTCTATGTGGAAGATTTGGGATGAGAGAATCGGATATAGCTGGACAATTGCGTATTTTTGTCTCCATTTTAGCATCAGCAACGCTCTGGATCATATGCAATAAGATCATACGTAATTTGATATTCTCTCCAGACTTCTCCTGATAATTAGGTTGTTCATAGGAATGCAGTACTGTATGCGAATGAAAGTGGTGTTCATCTGCAAATCACAGTGTCTACGGACTAGCATATCCATGATATATTGGTGGAACAGTGGATAACACTGCTACCTCACCATTCCTGGTTTGCATCACTTTCTGTGTGGAGTTTGCACATTTCCCCATGTCCGTGTCTGTGTGGTTTTCTTCTGGGTGCTTCAGTTTCCTCCCACAGTCTGAAAGACATGCTGGTTAGATGCATTGGCCATGCCTACTGAAACATTAATAAATAAACTTTCTCTAAAACCTGCCATTGCTCTTGCCCAGGATCCCATTCAGATTTCAGACACATTTAGTGCCCTTTGCTTCCTTCAGCAACTCAATCCAGCCATTTGCAGCATTCACCATTCAGGTATGTTTTGCTAATTTTTTTAGTGCTGATAGATAGCTGAAATGAGATTTGTGTAAGAAATCTTCACGCTATTTGAATTTTTTAAACAAGGAAATCCCCATCTCCAGTTTGTTCAGTTATGTCTACAGGACAGTCACTCAGTAAGACACACTTGATAAAAATTGGAAATGAATCATTGAGGTGTTTGGAAATAATGATGAAGACTTTGAAATTTCTCTGTCTGCTCTTGCTCAGCAACCTGGGTTGCAGATGAAAGGCCCAGATTCCTTTTATAGGCAATCTGATTGTCATGTTGATTGGAAGCTGGCAGATGTCCAACTCAGCAGCTGGACGAGAAGGGTGCACAGCAGCGCCAGGAATTCTAGAGGCCATGAGGGTTAGGCTAAATGACAGTCAATGGCACTTTGACTCGGTACGGCACAGGTGCTTGAGCTGCCTGAAATAGTTGACCTGCCTATTACAGTTCGAGCTGTATCTCTGTAATTGGCATCCTGCAATGACAAATGGTGAGTGCCCATCTGTTTTGGATAAGCGAGGACAATGTGAGTGGTGGGGACAGCATCATTCACTATGTAAAATAATTAAAGGTGAGCAGTCTTTTTCATTTTCCTGCTTCATTTAAGGCTGTACCTTTTTTCCTGGTGCGACTTGTTTCCCTGAGAGTAAGCTGTGGGAGAATGACTGCAAAAGTGGTTTTTGATTGAGAAGGGAAATGGGATGAGAAACTTCAGTCATGAGGAGAGATTGGCGAGGTTGGTACTGTTCCCATTGCAGAGAAGAAGACTAAGAGGAGATTTGATCGAGGTGTTCAAAATCCATGAGAGGGGTGCACAGAGTAGGTAAGCAGAAAATGTACCCATTCGTAAAGGATCAAGAACGAGAGAGCACAGATTTAAAGTAATTTGCAAAAGAAGCAAATGTGACATGAGAAAAGGCAGAGTGAGTAGTTTGTGTTTGGAGTACACTGCCTGGAGATAGAACATAGAACACTACAGCACAAACAGGCCCTTCGGCCCACAAATTGTGCCGAACACATCAAAACCTACCCAGTCATAGACCTATCTATAACACCCAATCCCATTGGATCCCATATACTCATCCAGATGTGGTGGAGACAAGTTCAACTGAGGCATTCAAGAGGACATTAGTTGATTACTTGAATAGAAATAACCTGCAGGAGTGTGGGGAAACAGCAAGAGAATGGTATCAAGCTATGATGGTCATTTGGAGAGCTGGTGAAAAGATGATGGACTGAATGGCCTCCTTCTGTGCTGTAACAATTCTGTGATTCTGAAACGATCCCAGCATTAATCTTCTAACTTTTATCTTTGTTTATTTAACACTCTAATAAAGAAATAATGCCAAAACTTGAAAGAATAGTTAGAACAAAGCACAAAAAGCAGAGAAATGTACAGCACAGGAACAAGCCCTTCGGCCCTCCAAACCCGTGCCAAACATAATGCCCTAATTAAACTAAAAAAAACTTCTCATCTTACCCAGTCCATATCCCTATTCCTTTACCTATCCAGATCCCCCTTAAATGCTGCTAATGTGCCGGCGTCCATCACCCCCTCTGGCAGCATGTTGCAGGCACCCATCACTCTCTCTGAAAAACTTCCCGTGCACATCTCCCTTACACATTCCCCCTCTCACCTTGAATCTGTGTCCCTGTTATTATTGACATTCCATCTTGGGAAAAATTCTCTGACTATCCACCTTGTCTATGCTTCTCATAGTTTTATAGACATTTATCAGGTTTCCCCTCAGCCTGAGTCTTTCCAGGGATATCAAAGTGAAAATGTGTTATTGAACCCATCTGAAAGTTGAACACTCATGATGAAACATTCCAAACTTGGTTGCCTGCTGACTGTGCCCAGGCATGTTACAGTATGCTGCTCCTTCAGCTCTGTATTCATAGGGTCTGATTTTACCATTGCATTGCACCTATTTTTAGGTGTGAAAACTTGGTAAAGTCAGGTGTGAGGTGAATAGCGTGATCTGTGTCGGTATCCGCACCCATTCCTCTTTACCAAGGCCCGAAAATGGACACAATCAGGATCGCACCAGAAGTGGTACAACATCAATTTCCATGCATTTCAGTTGACTTAATGAACTGAGTGCCCAAACGTTCCTGCACTTCCACCCCCCCCACCCCCCCTTTACCATCGCATTCGCCCATCCAGATCTAGTGCAAAACAGACCTGGTCGGCAAAAGTCAGTTTTGGGCGCTCCAGTTTTTGAAGAGGGAAGTTCACAGCTTCCAGTGGCTCTCTGACTCAGATCGGTAATGGGAGGGGCTGGTGTGTGTGTGAGGGGAGGAGAGATGGGTCAGATGTATCTCTACTGGGGGTAGGGGAGGAGGAGGAATGCCCAATCATTCTCTGATGGAGGGGAGATCAGATAGTTCTCGGGTGAGGGGGTGGAGGAGGAGAAGAGAGGCCAGATCATTCTGGAGGTATGGGGGTGGGGGAAGGAGGAAGAGAAAGGTTAGATGGTCCTCTGGTGAGGGTGGAGGGAGAAGGCAAGTCAGGTGGACCTCTGGTGGGGGGCCGGAGGAGGAAGATGATGTGAATCGCTGATGGGAGGATGGGGGAAAGGCAGGAGCAGGGGCTGTCCACTGCCTCTCTGCATGCAATCAGTGGGGGGGTGAAAGGGGAGTCCACTGCCACTCTGCAGGCGATTAGTTGGGCGGGGAGGGGGAGTGGTGATGTGGCCGGGGAGTATTTTTCAATTTTTTTACTATGCATGTGCAGTTGAAGACTCCGATTGGAGAAGCAATGTTCCAGGGGTGATAAATCCCATCCACAGCGCAATTCAAATTCATGACTTTGTTTTAGGCTAAGTGCGTTATGGGAACCTCTTTGAAATCTTCACAAATCTCACAGATTATGGTATTTTAAATAATGATAGATGCATCCACCATCTAGATGATAAGGGGAGGCCACATACCATTCATGGCTTTATTTGAGGCTAAGTGCATATGAGGGCACTTGAGAGCAGTTTTCCAAGTCGGATCTAAATTGAACCCAGCACTTAGAATCAAAATGGTAAAATCGGGCTCATAGTTTATCAGAATTTCAATCACATAGGGCAGCACAGTGACCCAGCGCTGCTGTCTCACAGCGCCAGGGGGCCAGGTTCAAGTCCAACATTGGGTCACTGTCTGTGTGGAGTTTGCACGTTCTCCCCATGTCTGCCTGAGTTCCCTCCAGGTACTTCAGTTTCCTCCCACGCTCCAAAGATATGTGAGTTAGGTTAATTAGCTGTGATAAATTACCTCTTAGTGTCAGCAGATTAGTAAAGTAAATATAACGAATCATACTTTTCTGTTTATTTACTACTTCACATAGCTCAGAAATCATTGGATTATTATTTTAAACTGATTTAGAGAATCTGCTTCGGAGGATTTATTCTGTGTTCCCAGTTCAAAACAGTCCCCGTGTAAACACATGATTATCCTGCCCCTTAATTCATTTTATGGTATGTGGCCTCCCACTATCATCTCGATAGTGGGTGAATCTATCATTATTTATAGCACCATAATCTGTTATATTTATGAAGATTTCAAAGAGATTCCCATACAACCATCACAGCTGTAATGCACAAAATGTTAACTTCCTAAATCTTTTCATTATTGTTGTCTCTCAAATGCAGCAGCCTAATACATCTATGTTGCAACTTTTCCAAGTTTTATATATTATTGACAACTGTTATCAATATTCCACCTACATCCTGATAAATGTCTTCAATACTAAACCAATACAAAACCAAAATGTTGGTGCAATGCATTAATGTCTTTAGCCACTTAGACACATTTCCAGTGATAACTTATACTTTTATAGTGTCTTTTATGTAACAAAACATTCTATTGGTGGCATGGTGGCACAGTGGTTAGCACTGATGCTTCACAACGCCATGGACGAGGGTTTGATTTCCACGTTGGGTCACTGTCTGTGTGGAGTTTGCACATTCTTCCCATATCTGTATGGGTTTCCTTCAGGCACTCTGGTCTCCTCCCACTTTCTGAAAGACATGCTGGTTGGTTACATTGACCCAAAGAGAAGCTGGAGTGTGGCAACTAGGGAATTTCACAGTTACATCATTGCAATGTTAATGTAATCTTACTTGTGATTAATAAATAAACATTAACTTTACTTTAAGATATTTCACAGGAGCATTATAAAATGAAGCATGATACCCAGCTACCTAAACCTTGGAATTGGACATAGAGGTTTTTTTGGAATGTCTCAGTTGGGTTAAATGAGCTTTAATATTCTTGTCTACATCTACTTACGAGTTGAGCTTAGTTTCTGTCTATGAATGCGTGAATTTTAGAGGCGTATTTGGAAGCTGAGCTTGACTTCTCATTGATTTATGTTGACGAAGGTTTTTTCTGGATTTTTAAGGTTGTCATTTGACAGACCGTCAATGTTCACCCTGTGGAGGCCTTAATTACTGATAGCAATTTTATAGCTTGTTTGTTTGGTTCAGAGATGTGGGGATCCAGAAAGCACGCTTCATGTGTTGTCAGAACAATATTATCTCAGATTGGAGATCTGTTGCCTCCCAATTCCAAGTGTTGGAAACATTATGGTCATCCAGTGGCCTTTTGCAGATTACTCAGAATTTCCAAATGGCTCTTCTGACTCATTGACAATCCTTTGGAGCTTTGTTCTGTTCCTTGCAGTGGACTAAGTGGCAACCGCTTTAGCTGGTCAGAGGTTGCTACTTGACTGCAATGATAACGTTGTTGGGCTTTTTCTGTTTTCTGATAGTTCTTTAAGGTCCAACCCAGAAACCAGTGATGTTTGCTCTGAAATGGAATTATCTGCCTCAAAGGGGAAATGAAGCTGTGATGAAAGCTTTTTGTAGCCATCTTCGAGCTATTAGGAGTTATTTGGAATTGTTACTGGATGGATTTTTCTTCCCCACCCCAGTGTGCGGGACTTTAATCTTTCCCTGACCTCGTGTAAAGACAACAAGTAACTGTCATGGATTCCTTTAGATGTGGACTTCTACTTAAAAATAACCTGCTTGGAGCTGACTGCTTAATATCTGTTCTTACATGAACTTCACAGCAGGTAGACTTGACACACTACCAAACCTGAACAATTTTACCAGGACTCAGTGCCTGCTAACTGGAAAGAGATGTAATGTCCCAGAAGTGAAGGGATAGTGTATCGGATCAGTATAGAACTGCAGAGTTAATGATACGCTGAGGGGGAAGTTTTCCCATGCAGTTTACCATGGGCATCACAATGGCTGAGGGGCTGACCATGTAAAGGTTGGTCCTTGGACAGGATTTTCCAGTGAGCATGGCTGGAAAATCCCACTCTGAGTGTTTTATATTTGTTTCAATTCTGTATCTATTCTTCTGCTGGATGCAATCAGGCTGAGGCCTGTATATCCCTCAATCAAATTTTCAAAAGCATGCTGGCATCATGTCACGTTCTTCTATTCAATATAAACATAGCAATTGCATGACAAGGATTGGTACAATAATTGATTGAAGAAGAGAATATATAGATATAAATTCAACTGGGAGAGTGTGGATACCCCTGACCTCTATTAGATGTAACCAGTGACAACATTGGACCTGTTATAATATGACCAATGGTAACAAGCTGTAATGATCAGCTGACCCAATAAACCATGTAACCAATGAGAGAGTGATGAGATAGTCAACTGACCAGCTGGCTCAGTATAAATAAGAACCTGTTGGGAATTGTTAATTTACTTGGAATAATCCTATGAAGTGGTCTCAAGTTTGGAGTAATTAAATTTCTTTATTAGACCTTTTCTTTGAGTTATAAACTGGAGTAAATTTTGATATATTTTTATTGTCTACATTGGAAGATTTCCTTCCAGATCAACATTGTCTGCTGCTCCTCTAGACTGAGTTCAGAGTCATGAGACTAACGCATTACATTCTGTCTCAGTGGTTACGATTGCCAGCAGCATAGGTTACATTCCTAAATATATATGTATATCAACAGTAGGTAGAAGAAGTGGGTAGGATGGTTGAGTGGGTAGATGGGAAAAGTGATAAGTGGTGGTATGGTTAGGGTGGGTAAGTGGGTAGCCACACAGAAAACAATCTGGTTAGGTTGGATAGTAGTTGGATGGTCAGACTTGGTGGTTGGAGTTAGTTGGGTTGGGCCAAGAGGGAAGTTGGGTCATGTTAAGGTGGTAGTCGGATGAAGGGGGGGAGCTATTTGAGGAGTCAGGTTGGCACAACTGGGGGTGTGGCAGTCAACTTTGCAATTATCCAGGAGTTAGGATAGTTTTTAATCTCTCTAACATTTCCTGGTAACTATTCAGACAAGTACCACAGAACATTCTGGACTCTAACTCATTTGTAGAGGGTGCTGGGATGCAGGGAATTGTCCATTAGAAGTTTAAACTTCCAGGCAATTCACACACAGGTCTACATATCAGGATTTCCACAGGGTCCTGATGGGCAGCTCGGTTGTTACGGAGACCAGAAGATTTAGCTCTTGGAACAGCCTGAAAGAGGTGATTGTGTGCTGCTGGTATTATTCATGACCGCAAGTAGCCTTTTAAATTTTAAAAGAAACTCCCAAAGCCACATTTGAATAGGGAGAATTGTAACTTGTCAGCATTTTTCTGAAAAATGTCACTGTCAGTCAAAGTGAACACAGCTCTGAGCCTGCATTTTACAATAGAAGGAAGCAACTCTCTTCCCGTAACTTCAGAATAATGCAAGTCAGCACTTCGACAGGAGCCCTGCACTTGCAATGTTTTCTGAAATCTTCCAATGTTGACTGCGGTGTAATAAGTAAGTTCAAATTCTTGATCATTTTTAATTTGTATAAAGCACAATAAATAGAAATATTTCGCTTTCAGCTGAGCACACATGGTGACTTAAATATGAAATGAAAATGATGATATGAAAATGATATGAAAAAGAACAAACAAGATCAAATGATAGGATTTTTAAAATTAATTTTAGAGTGAAGAACAATTGCAGAATAATAAAGTACAGACATTAAAGAGCAGACAAATTTACTAACTATTTGTAAAGATACCAAAAGATTCAGCAAGGTTCAAGCGAGTACAACTGCACTCAGTTAAATGACACATTAAATACCCTGCACCAGATGTCGTGTCAGGCAGCCATTTTGATTAATGGACCTGCAAAGTGCGTCTTTGCTCCTTCCCTGCTGTGTACTTGTCAACAGCCAGGATGTAATTGGCTATTCCCCGAGTGACATCAGAAAGATTCAGTTGTATTCCAGCACTGGCTCTGGAGAACTGGCTCCTGACAGTTTCAAACATGTTTTAAAATTGCAACACTGCGCCTAATCTGTTCACTTTGGGTCATAAAGAATGACTGAGGTGGCTGTCGCTGCACTGCAAGGTTAGCTTCTGATCATGCACTACATTTTCATACTCTTTACAGTATTGAAAGAAAGAATGTCTCATTACATATATCATTGAGAAACTCCAAATTTATTCTTCATTGCTTTGCATTGATAGAAGTTGAATATCTGTGACTGAATGATTTAAGCAATTCCGTTATGTGAACAATAATCATTTTCTTCTTGCCGCTTGCTTTCAATGGCCTAATTAATATCAATTGATGTCTGACCGTTAAATAATTAAAATCATCTGGAGATTTGTTTGCCTGATCCTATTCATATCGAAATTGCTGTTGGTACATTGTAGGATAGTTGAGTTAATGTTACTTCTGGTTTGAAGGTTCATTAAAAATGCTTTGCCGACTCCTCCTCCCTGTCCACCTCCATTTAACTTTGTACCAGGGTTATTCCCACCAATTAGGGGCAATTGGTAAAATATCAGTGAAATGTCCCGAACAATCAGTTAGAAACAGTGGAAACAAGAACTTGAAAGTCAGAGCAGCTGTAGTCTGAACATTGCTGCAGGATGGATCCTCTCTCAGGCAAAGAAAAACCATTCTGTTGACCAGGTACTGAAAGTCTAGAATGAGTCGAATAGGTGAGAGGTGCCTTTGACTGCTGGATTGATCAACATGCTGCTGTTGCTTTTCCCTTCCAGAAGCACCTGTGTAATAGACTCAGGAGAGATTACAGAGACATCAAGTGCTGTTCCCTCAGTGTCCAGGTTGATGAGAATTGAGACAGTATCAGAAGAAAATGTTAAATTCAAACCAATAATCCAAACCTAAAATAAACCAACAATGATGTACGTAATCTCAAATATTAGAGTTTTGTTAAACATGCAAAAAATAATTTCTGAAGTATAATGTTTTGATGATAGAAGAAACAAATCAAAAGTGGGTTATCGAGAAGCTGTGCAGCCACAACAGCAGCAAAATATGGGAAACATTCTTTGGATAGGGAACATGACATGTGTTGCTATTTCAATTAGAAATTGCCTGATAAAAATCACTCAATTCAGAGATAACCATAGTGCTTGATTCATTGAAACGTGTGATTGAATAAAATTATGAAGAAAGGAAAAAAATCTTGTGGAAAAAAGTATTTATAGCGTATGTGTAGCCTTGAGAACAATTCATAATTTTATTAAGTTAACTAATACAAATATATATAATTGATACTCTTATAAAGTTTAATCACTGTATTTACTCTATTAGATTATTAGGTCCCAAATCAAAATTGAATTTATTATTATCCTTCAACCTTTCAGCATAAGAATCTTTGAAAGCAGAGTAAAGAATCAATGTATACAGGTTATCTTTCCATTGTCCTGTCCAATTATGTTTTACAAAAATAACAGGGCAAATGAAGTCATCACTGCAGCAGTCCCTCAGGGAGCGTCCGAGACCCAATGATCTTCAGTTGCTTCATCACTGATCTTCCTTCCATCATAAGGTCAGAAGCGGGGTGTTTGCTGATGATTGCATGACGTTCAGCACCATTTGCAACTCCTTAGATAGTGAAGCAGTCCATGCCCCAACACGTTAAGACTTGGACAATATCTAGGCTTGGGCTGAGAAGTGGCAAGTAACAATCACACCACACAAGTGCCAGGCAATGAGTGTCTTCAGTAAGAGACAATCCAACCATCACCACTTGATATTTAATGACATTATTATCACTAAGTACCCTGTTTTCAACATCCTAAGGCTGCCGTTGGCCAGAAATGTGACTGGGCTAGCCATACAAATATTGTGGCTACCAAAAAGCAGCTCAGAGGCCTGGAAAAACCATTACAGAGTTGCCACTGGCTCTTCAGTTAGGCAGCAGACCATGGCTGCGAACATGAAATTTCACCGTGGGTTTCTGACAACTTAATTCTCCAAAGTCTCATAGCTTATTATAGCCTGATTCATTTAAAACCACAAAACCGCAAAGCAGGTGGTAAAGCAACACAAAACAATGGAGGAAGTCAAGATCTCAGAGCAAGAAGATATTCTTGTTGAACCAACTTTGTTGTCCCAATGTCCCACTTGGCTAGTAAAGAAACATTTGACCTACATGTATATTTCACACAGACCTAGTGCACTCTTGCCTACACTGATCTCTACAATAATACACATAATTCAACCGGTTAAATTTTCCATTATGTCATATTATCTCTTACAACTGAAATGAAATCCAATCAAATAGATAATGTTAGGAGTAATTTGCATACTTGTCTAATATTTTCTTTGCCCTGATATTTTCCTTAGCCATATTGTTAATTATGCCATGTCATGGAACAGTGTAGACAGTATTAGACATCACACAATTCGTATGCAATCCACTTGCATAATTAACCAACTTTGGTGGCAGTGTTTATTACATGGAGACAGTTCAAGTCAAAGGGCACTGGATTGGGCAAAGAATTAAGGATGTCGTTAGTAGTACCGTGAGCAATAGGCAAGGGAAGCTGTTTTCCTTTGGGCCATTGCCTAATGAGACTACCTTTCTAGTACCCAGGTAGTGATTGGCTAGAGAACTAAGTGCTCTAATCGTATGATGAGCTGATAAATAAACTGCACAAAGGTCAAAACCTAAACTATTTAAACAGCTATTATCATAATGAATGTTATCGGAGAACTGTAATTCAGCATCATGCATCAAACATGGCACTTTTTTAAACTGTCCTGATTATTTTTTCTCACTGACCTATCAGTGTGGCAGCTATTTCGTATAATAATCACAGTAACTTACCAGATATTTTGTTCACATACTGAAGTTCCAGCCTCTCTGTTTAAAAATATTAGTGTTTTAAAATATTATTAGATGGTGGACCGATTTTTTTAAAAGTTGATTAATTGCGTAGAATATCACTCTTCAACATATAATCACACATACCATTTTCCTTAGATAATTCTGTCAAATGTCTAACAGAAATCAAATAACTGTGTACAGCAGCAATACTGAGCTAGCACTCAGTGTGAAACTACTGTGATGATTTTAATTTAGAACATAGAACACTACAGCACAAACAGGCCCTTCGGCCCACAAGTTGTGCCGAACACATCAAAACCTACCCAGCCATAGACCTATCTATAACCCCCAATCCCATGGGATCCCATATACTCATCCAGAAGACTTTTAAAAGACCCCAGCGAGTTCGCCTCGACCACCACCGACGGCAGCCGATTCCATTCACTCACCACCCTCTGAGTGAAAAACTTTCCCCTAGCATCCCTCTGTACTTGCTTCCCTGCACCTTAAATCTGTGCCCTCTCGTCGCGACCATTTCAGCCCTGGGAAATAGTCTCTGAGAGTCCACCCTCTCTATTCCTCTCAACATCTTGTAAACCTCTATCAGGTCGCCTCTCAACCTTCGTCTCTCCAGGGAGAACAGTCCCAGCTCCCTCAAACTGTCTTCATAAGGCATGCCTCCCAATTCAGGCAACATCCTTGTAAATCTCCTCTGCACCCTTTCAATAGCTTCCACGTCCTTCCTATAGTGAGGCGACCAGAACTGCGCACAGTACTCCAAGTGTTGTCTGACAAGGGTCCTATAAAGCTGCAGCATTACCTCCTGACTCCTGAACTCAATCCCTCGATGAATGAAGGCCAGTACACCGTAAGCTTTCTGAACCACATCCTCCACCTGGGAGGCCGATTTGAGAGTCTTATGGACCTGGACCCCAAGATCCCTCTGCTCTTCCACACAGCTAAGACTCCTACCTTTGATAGTGTACTCATTCATCCCGTTGGATCTGCCAAATGGACCACAACACATTTATCCGCGTTGAAGTCCATCTGCCACTTCTCCGCCCAGTCTTGCATCCTGTCGATGTCATGCTGCAACTTCTGACATGCCTCCAGACCATCCACAACACCACCGACCTTCGTGTCATCGGTGAACTTACTCACCCATCCCTCCACTTCCTCATCCAGGTCATTTATGAAAATGACAAACAGCAAGGGTCCTAGAACAGATCCCTGGGCCACTCCACTGGTGACCGACCTCCATGCAGAAAAAGAGCCATCCACAACCACCCTCTGCCTTCTGCAGGCAAGCCAGTTCTGGATCCACAAGGCCAAAGGCCCTTGGATCCCATGGCCTCTCACCTTCTCAAGAAGTCTTGCATGTGGGACCTTGTCAAATGCCTTGCTGAAGTCCATGTACACCACGTCCACTGCTCGTCCTTCGTCAATGTGTTCAGTCACATTTTCGAAGAACTCAATTAAGCTCGTAAGGCACGACCTGCCTTTTACAAAACCATGCTGACTATTTCTAATCAACCTAAACTTCTCCAAATGCTCGTAAATCTTGTCCCTCAGACGCCTCTCCATCAGCTTACCAACCACTGAGGTCAGACTCACCGGTCGGTAATTTCCAGGACTATCCCTGTTCCCTTTCTTGAAAATAGGGATGACATCCGCAATCCTCCGATCCTCCGGAACCTCTCCCATCTCCATCGACGACGCAAAGATCATCGCCAGGGGCTCTGCAATGACATCCCTCACCTCCCACAATAACCTGAGGTACATCCCATCTGGTCCCGGAGACTTGTCTATCTTGATAGCATTTAGAAGTTCTAACACATCCGCTTCCTTAATATCTACATACTCAATCTTTTCAGTCTGCCGCAAACTTATAGTGCATCCCCCCAGATCACTTTCCACCGTGAATACTGAGGTAAAGTACTCATTAAGCACCTCTGCCATTTCTTCCGGTTCCATACAGACTTTTCCCCATTCACCTTTTATAGGTCCTATCCCTTCTCTTCTCATCCTTTTACTTTTCACATATTTGTAGAAGGCCTTGGGATTCTCCTTAATCCTACCAGCCAAGGCCTTCTCATGACCCCTTCTGGCTCTCCTAATTTCCTTTTTAAGCTCTCTTCTATAAGCCTTATACTGCTCTAGATCCCCAACATCGCCTAGCTCTTTGAACCTTTTATACACCTTTCTTTTCTTCCTGACTATGTTCACCACAGCCTTCGTGCACCACGGTTCCCGCGTCCTACCAAAACCTCCTTGTCTCACCGGAACATTGTCGTGCAAAGCTCCAGACAAGCATTCCTTGAATATCTGCCACCTTCGTTCTGTGCTTTTCCCCAAGAACACCTCCTTCCAGTTTATTCGCCCCAACATCTGCCTGATGTCTTCATATTTCCCCTTATTCCAGACAAACACCTTCCTAGCCTGCCTGACCCTATCCTTTTCCAATGCAAGGGTGAAGGAGATGGAATTATGATCTCCATCCCCAAGATGCTCTCCTACCGAGAGATCCATCACCTGTCCTGGTTCATTAGCTAGTGCCAGGTCCAGTACAGCCTCTCCTCTCGTAGGCTTGTCCACGTGCTGTGTCAGGAAACCCTCCTGAACACACCTAACAAACTCCTCCCCATCCAAATCCCTTACCCTTGGGATATTCCAGTTGATGTTTGGGAAATTGAAGTCTCCCATCACAACAACTCTGTTATTTCTACATCTCTCTAGTATCTGTTTCCCTATCTGCACCTCAACTTCCCTGTCACTATTGGGCGGCCTATAGAATACACCCAGCAACATCACCGACCCTTTACTATTCCTAACTTCCACCCACAGAGACTCCGTAGATATTCCCTCCAATTTCTCCATCATTAGTGGCTGCTGAGCTCTGGAATCCACTCTCTAAATATTGTGATCTCTGTCTATCTCTCTTTCACCTTTAAGATGCATTTTACAATCTATCTCATCAAAAAAGGTTTTTATCACTAATCCTCATAGACCATAGAACATAGAACAATACAGCACAAACAGGCCCTTCAGCCCACGAGTTGCGCCGATCACATCTTCCAATCCATAGACCTATCTATAACCCCCTATCCTATTCTTTTCCACGTACTCATCCAGAAGACTCTTAAAAGACCCCAGTGAGTTTGCCTCAACAGCCTCCGACGGCAGTCGGTTCCATTCACTCACCACCCTCTGAGTGAAAAACCTATCCCTGACATCTCCTTTGTATTTGCTTCCCTGCAGCTTAAATCTGTGTCCTCTCGTAGTGACCATTTCCGCTCAGGGAAATAGTCTCTGAGAGTCCACCCTATCTATTTCTCTCAATATTTTATAAATCTCTATCAGGTCGCCTCTCAACCTACGTCTCTCCAGTGAGAAGAGTCCCAGTTCCCTCAACCTTTCTTCATAAGGCCTGTCTCCCAATCCAGGCAGCATCCTTGTAAATCTCCTCTGAACCCTCTCAATAGCCTCTACATCCTTCCTATAATGAGGCGACCAGAACTGCGCACAATACTCCAACTGGGGTCTGACAACAGTCTTATAGAGCTGCATCATTACCTCCTGACTCCTAAACTCTATTCCTCGATTAATGAAGGCCAGTACACTGTACGCCTTCTTGACCACTTCCTCCACCTGCGAGGCCGATTTAAGAGTCCTATGGACCCGGACCCCGAGATCCTTCTGCTCTACGACACAGCTAAGACTCCAACCCTTATATTGTACTCCTTCATCCCATTATTCCTGTCAAAATGGACCACTACACATTTATCTGCCTGGAAGTCCATCTGCCACTTCTCCGCCCAGTCTTGCATCCTGTCCATGTCCCGCTGCAACTTTTGGCATCCCTCCAGACCATCCACAACACCACCGATCTTTGTATCGTCGGCGAACTTGCTAACCCTTCCCTCCACTTCCTCATCCAGGTCATTTATGAAAATGACAAACAGCAGGGGTCCCAGAACAGATCCCTGGGATACTCCACTGGTTACCGATCTCCATGCAGAACAAGACCCATCCACAACCACTCTCTGCCTTCTGCCGGCAAGCCAGTTCTGGATCCACGAGGCCAAAGCCCCTTGGATCCCATGCCCTCTCACCTTCTCCAGAAGCCTTGCATGTGGGACCTTATCAAACGCGTTACTAAAGTCCATGTACACTACGTCCACCGCCCTTCCTTCATCAATGTGTTCAGTCACATTTTCAAAGAACTCAACTGGGCTCGTAAGGCATGACCTGCCCTTGACAAAACCATGCTGACTATTTCTAATCAGTCCAAGCTTCTCCAAATGTTCATAAATCTTATCCCTCAGAAGCCTCTCCATCAGCTTACCAACCACTGAAGTCAGACTCACCGGTCGATAATTTCCTGGACTATCCCTGTTCCCTTTCTTAAAGATAGGAACTACATCCGCAATCCTCCGGAACCTCTTTCATTTCCGTGGACGACGCAAAGGTCATCGCCAGGGGCTCTGCAACCACTTCCCTCACCTCCCACAATAACCTGGGGTACATCCCATCTGGTCCCGGAGACTTGTCTATCTTGATAGAATTTAACAGGTCTAACACATCCTCTTTCGTAACATCCACATACTCAATCTTTTCCGTATGCCGCAAACCTGCAGTGCAATCTCCCAGTTCACTTTCCACCGTGAATACCGAGGCAAAGTACTCGTTAAGCACCTCTGCCGTTTCTTCCGGATTCACACAGACTTTTCCCCCTTCACCTTTTATAGGTCCTATCCCTTCTCTTCTCATCCTTTTACTTTTCACATATTTGTAGAAGGCCTTGGGATTCTCCTTAATCTTACCTGCCAAGGCCTTCTCATGACCCCTTCTGGCTCTCCTAATTTCCTTTTTAAGCTCCCTTCTACACACCTTATACTCCTCTAGATCCCAACATCCCCTAGCTCTCTGAACCTTTTATGTACCATTTTTTTTTTCTTCCTAACTAGGTTCACCACTACCTTCGTGCACCACGGTTCCCGTGTCCTACCTGAACCTCCTTGACTCCTCGGGACATTGCCTTGCAGTGCCCTAGACAAACATTCCTTGAAAATCCACCACTTTCCTTCTGTACTCTTCCCCAAGAACACCTCCTTCCAGTTTATGCGTCCAATTACCTGCCTAATGTTTTCATATTTCCCCTTACTCCAGACATACACCTTCCTAGCCTGCCTGATCCTATCTCTTTCCGTCGCTATCGTGAAAGAGATAGAATTATGATCCCCATTCCCAAGATGCTCACCTACCGTGAGATCCGACACCTGTCCTGGCTCATTAGCAAGCACCAGCTCAAGTACAGCCTCTCCTCTCGTAGGCTTTTCCACGTACTGTGTCAGGAAACCTTCCTGAACACACCTAACAAACTCCACACCATCCAGATCCCTTACCCTTGGGATATTCCAGTTGATGTTTGGGAAATTGAAATCTCCCATCACGACAACCCTGTTATTTCTATATCTGTCTAGGATCTGTTTCCCTATCTGCACCTCAAATTCCCTGCAGCTGTTGGGCGGCCTATAGAATACACCAAGCAAAGTTATCGAGCCTTAATGACTCTTTATGAGATGGCTCCATGTTAAACTTTGTCTGCTAATGCTCCTGTGAATTGCCTTGATTTTATGAAGTTAAGTGTGCTATATAAATGTCAGTTGTTTTCGTTACCATAAAAAAGCTGATGAAACTTAACTGAGAGCAAATAGCAAAGAAACAGGAGTCACCTGGGCCTTAGGAACTCGTTAAATGACACGATTCGCTGGAATTTTCCCCAGTATCGGCAAAGGCCAATGTCAGGTGGGAAAAATGTCACTGAAGCTGGCGATGGCAATGGTGGTTTTCTCCACCATACAGAGCAGCACTCTCCTCAATGTGTCACTGGTGGGAAGGCCTCTGATTCTAACACCCCTCCAGCAACCCAAGGGCCAGGGCTGTTATTTCTAAAAGCTGCCTAGTGCATAGCAAGCAAACCAGTTCAGGCTGGAAACAGCCACACCCCACCTCCCCAAATCCAACCAGCCCCCAACTCACCCCCAATATCCTCCCCTCACTATCCATTCACCACCCTCAGCCAACATCCCTGGCTCTAACCAGGCACCTCCTGGCTTTACTTGGGCATTGCCCTCAGCACCACATAGGCACCACCTGACCATAAGATTCCATCTTAAGATTACCTGTGAGGAAGAAGAGAGTGGATATTTACTGGGGTGTCCCAAACATCAACAGAGCTGATCACTTGCTGATTTTGTATGCTTTATAGTAAGACAAATTTTGTATATATTTGACTATTGAACTTCACTGCAAATTTACATTTTTGAACTCTAATGAAAATAGGCATTGGGTAACAAGTATTTACTTTTGTTTTAATAAAGTGAACAAAATAGAACTTCTGTGTCTGTAGCTATTATATTTCTGTGTGACAATGATGTTTTGACACAGGTAATAAAGAGTGGTGCTAACACTCTACATAACATTAACAATCATCCATTCCCTGCATGAAACCGGACTCTGATGTAACCATCTCACAAGTATTTGTGGAACCGTGTTGATGTTTCAAAGTTATTAATCAACAATTGTGAAGTGGATCCAACAGCACCACTTACTGATCGTATTGACTTTTCCTGCAGAGGCAGAATAGGACAGCAGGAAATTGCTTAAAACAAATCAGTGTAAAATTAATATAAGTACTGGACCACTAGACTATCTGGGAAGTCTAGGCTGGTCTTGTGCCGGACCTGGGGATTTTGCAGATCTGGGGCTCTGTGTTTATAATACAAAAAATAAAATAAAATAAAGTATGAAAAATGAAGTTACAAACACCAGATTCACCACTATTCTGCTATCACCTCATTACAGCTGACAAGCCATTGAATCGTAAAATCCTACAGTGCAGAAAGAGGCCATTCGGCCCAGAGAGTCTGCACCAACCACAATCCCATCCAGGCTCTATGCCTCATATCACTACATCTTTACCCACTAATCCCCCTAACCTAAGCATCTCAGGACAGTAAAGGAAAATTTTAGCATAGCCAATCAACCTAACCCATACATCTTTCAGACTGTGGGAGGAAAGCAGAGCACCCAGAGGAAACCCATGCAGACACGAGGAGAATATGCAAAGTCCACACAGATAGTGAACCAAGTGGAGAATTGAACCCAGGTTCTGGAGGTGCAAAGAAACAGTGTTAACCCACTTTACTACCATGCACCCCATGGAATCTTCAGGTAACTGCGTCTAGCTGTTTACAGCACAGAAAGAGACCATTCAACCCCATGCCCATACTGGTCAGCAAAGACCTAGCTGCACTATTCTCATTTTGCAGCACCTACCCATATCCCTGGAAGATACGGCAGCACAAGTGAATAGCTAAATAAAATGTTACAAGAGTTTCTGAATCAACCACTCTTTCAGACAGTAGCTCCAGACTCCCACCATCCCATAAACTAAACCCTCTGCAACTCCCCTTTTTAGTTTTTTACCTCTTGCCTTAGATATATACTCTCCTGGTTTTTGACCCTTCTACTAATGGAAAGGGTGTCTTCCTGTCCATTCTATCTATGTCCCTTATAATTTTATATCCCTCCATCAGTTACCCTTTCAATCTTCATGACTCCAGGGAAAACAGACCCAGGCTATCCAATCTACCTCATAGCTCAGACCCTCCAATCCAGGCAGCGTCACAGTAAATCTCCTCTGCATTCTCTCCAATGCAATTATACCCTTCCTATAATCCACAGAACCACATCCATGACTCCAGCAGTGGCTTAACCACCTTTTTTATACATTTCCAGGATGCGTCAGCTAATAAAAGCAAATATCCCATATGTTTTTTGTTTCCTCTTCCTATCCCATAAGTCTCTGACAATAACAAAGTTACTGGATAAAATCCTAATCAATGACCCCCAAAGCAACCAGAAATCTTTGCCACTGGCCTAAAGACTCCCCTTCCCACTCCCCTTCTGTCCTTTGGAAATTTGACCAATGATGGAAAGAAGTCCAGCCTAATCCTCCCAGTATTTTCCCAGATTTCTTGGTATAACTGGCTATGCCAATTGGAATAGGAATATCACTCTCTCAGATTTATTTGACAAGGTCATCTGTCAGTTATGCTTTTAGAAGAAGAGAACATGTGGAAGAAATGATACAGTGGAGTCAATCCTGAAATCAAAATAACAAAATGTCACAGAATGAGGAGAATCAACTGAAGTATAAATTGGTTAGAGTGTTAATTTCAAATTTCTGCTTTTCTGGTCCATCCATTTCAGGACCCGGATAAGGGGTTTGCAGTTTCTGTTTGTAAATTGACCTCTTCTTATATCCGTTTAATGGCAGCCATTCATATGAATGCTCCCTGTCACGCCTTTGCTTTGCTTTACAGAACACCAGCGCTGTTCCGTATGTGATCTGTCTGCTGATAAAATACACCATTAACCTTTCCATAATTCACAGGATCAGCTCATTATTGCCTGTGAGGCCAAGAGTGTAAAGTTCATGGAATTAAGGAATAAATCAGTAAATCCACATGAGCTGGTGGCAAAATTTGTTGAAAGGAAACCTGTTCCTGCAAGATTTAACTATCAGCAGTGACTAAATGAGACAGCAAATTGCTTATGGCTAGAATTCTCCTCCCTCCTTCATCATATCACCACTGCCAGCAAGTATGGAGAATTTGGCATTCAGCCAGAAATTCATTCATTGCAGTGGAACTGGAGAATCCCTGCCACAGGCAAGGTCGGAGAATTCCGGCCCATATCTTTATCATCACTTTACTGTTTGTGAGGTCTTTCTGTGTTTAAACAGTCTACTGGATTTCCTACATTATAACACGGGCTAAGGAAGTCCTTAATTGATTGATTATAAAATGCTTTGGTGTGTCCTGAGTTTATGAACAATTCTATTTAAATGTATATTTTTCTGACTAAACACACAAGGGAAGAAAACAGTTAACTTCCACTGTTCACATTGCATTGTGAGATCCACTTCCACAGTATTTCAATCACTAACAGTGCGTTTTATATCAATGGATCTCTGGCACCTCCACTGGGATATTTCTCGGTATTGAAACATGCAAGTAGTTGCTTTCTGTCTTGAATACAGCCTCTTTACAGCTCCGAATTTTCATGCACAGTATCCAGCTAGCCCGTGTTCTCTATGTTACTTTAACCATCTTGGAGGTATCTTCAGTTTAGTCAAAAACTGTTTTGCCATTTTCTCAAGAGGAAATAGCACTCATTGCCCAATAGATGCAGACACCACCAGGGAAAGCCAAGACTTTTAACTATTTTGGAGCTGACTGAATTCAAGAAGGAATCTTCAGAGTTACTGCAGGAAGTGTCAGCAGGTGCAAATCAGAGATCGATATCTGGAATTTACACCCACAAGGATTCCTATTTCTTTTCCCACACCTGACGTAGGCAAACAGATAGGGTGAGGTAGAAAAGGGAAGGTGGGCCAGGGGGAGGGGAAACATTAGGAGAATGAGGACAAGGACTTATTTTTCTGAAGTGAAGATCAGTTGAAGATATAACAAATGGGGAGGCAAGGCAAAATCAGGAAAGGGCTGAAGGACCAATTTTAGATTATGATAATGATGACCATCATGAGCCATATTTGAATTTAATTCATTCAAGGGTTGTGGGCTTTGCTGGCTAGGGCAGGATTCATTGTTCACTCTTAATTGCTCTCAAGCGAGCAGTCTTCTTCAACTACTGCAGTCTCTGTGAAGTAGGTACATCTACAGTGCTGTTAGAAAGGATGTTCCTGGATTTTGATTAGAGATGGTGGTGCCATTGAATGTCAAAGGGCAATGGTTAGATTGCCTTTTGTTGCATTTGATAACTGCCTGGCATTTCTGTTGCACAAATATTACTTGCCATTTGACAGCCCAAGCCTGAATACTGTCCAGGACTTTTTGTGTTTGGACATGGATGGTTTAATTATCTCAGGAGTCATGAATAGTGCTGAGCATTGTTCAATCATAAGCCAGTGTCCCTGCTTCTGACTTTCTGGATGAAGGAAGACCATTGATAAAGCAGCTGAAGATACTTGTATCTAGGACATTGCTTTGAAAAATTTCTGCAGTGATACCCTGGAGCTGGGATGAATAACTTCCAACAGCCACAACCATCTTCCTTTGTGCCAGGTATGACTCCAACCAGTGGAGAGTTTTCCTTTTAATTCCCATTGATTCTAGTTTTATAAGGGTTCCTTGATGCCACAGTCATTGAAATGATGGCTTGATATCAAGGGCAGTCACTCTGACATCAGCTCAGGAGTTCAGTCTTTCATCAATGTTTGACATGTTTGAACCAAGACTGTTTTTTATGATGTTCAAGCATTATTGCAGAGGAGTGTGGCCACTAATATTTTTTTTAATCTTGTGCCCTCGTTCTCAGAATCCCAGAGCTCTGGAATTGGATATCTCTTAACTCCTACAATATGATTTTATTCCAATCTTTGAAAACCAGCAGTTTGATTTTTTTCTTTCCCACACTAACCTTCATTAGTCTCTCAGATTGAGAGAGCTAATTTTCATACCAATTAGTTCTCTGTTATGATAGTTTTTGTGTTAGGAACTTTCACACATTAAGAACTGGCTGAGATTGCAGAAAGCAGTTTTCACTTAGTAGCAATTGAAAAAAAATGAAACAAACTGAGGAAAGGCTGGAAACATACAGCAGGTAAATCAATTTGTGAAAAAGATTGGTTAATAGTTCAATTGGAATTTAAATATCAGTTTTTTAGTTCCTTAATGGACCCTCTGTGTCATTAGCAAAAAGAGGTTCCAATTGATTTTTACTTAAGTTTGAACTGGCTCTGACAGCTGGTCTCAGGCTGATTTAACTTACCATGAAACAACTAAAAAAGTTCAATGTTTTAAAAAATAAAAAATTCAAGGGATGTGGGCATTATTGGCTAGACCAGTAATCATTGCTCATTCCTATTGCTCTTGAGAAGGTGGTGATGATACATCTGCTGCCCTTGTTTTTGATGGTAGCAGTCATAGGTTTGGAAGGTGCTATCTAAAGACTATTGAGTGTTCCTGCAGTGTATCTTGTAGTTGGTACACACTTGCAACCGTGTGTCAGTGGTGAAAACAGTGAATGTTTGTAGATTATGTATTAATCAAGTAGGCTGCTTTGTCCTGGATGGTGTTGAGCTTGTTGAGAGCTGTTGGAGCTGCACTCACCCAGACAGCTGGGGAGTATTCCATTAAACTCCTGACTTGTGCCTTGAATATTGTGAACAGCCTCTGTGGAGTCTAGAGATGAGTTACTTGCTGCAGGGCCCTGGCCTGTTCTTGAACCACAGGATTTATATGGATAGTCCAGTGGAGTTTTCTGTCAGTGATAACCACCAGAATGTTAATAACGGGAGGTTCGGGAACGGTAATGCCTTTGAATGTCAATGGATGATGGCTAGATTCTCTCTTAGTGGAGATGGTTATTGTGTGATACTTGTCAGCCTGCGCCTGGATATTGTGCAGGCATTGATGCATTTAGACATTACCTGCTTCAGTATCTGTGAAATCACAAATGGCATTAAACACTATATAACACCTCCAGAGTTCAGCTCTTTTGTCCATGTTTGAACCAAAGCTTTAATGAGGTTTGGAGCTGAGTGACACTGGCAGAACACAAACTGAGCATCAGTGAGTAGATTCTTATGAAGCAAGCGTTGCTTAATTGCACTGTTGATGATCCCTTCTATCATTTCACTGATGACTGAAAGTAGACCTATCGGGTGGTAATTGGCCATGTTGAATTATTTCTGCTTTTGGTGCCCAAGGCATTCCACAATGTTCCACACTGTTGGCTAGATGCCAGTACTGAAACAGCTTGGCTATGGACAGGGCAAGTCCACAGTACTATTGCTGAAATATTGTGGGATCCATAGTCTTCACAATATTCAAAACCTTTAGCCATTTTCTTGACATCACACGGAGTGAATTGGGGATGTCTGGGCTGGGTTTATGGGTTTTGGTGCTTATGTTGATGCCAGGTGGTCCAATAGTCTGTTCTTCTATTCTACAAAGAGGTTAAATAAGGCTGTGTGACTTATCATGGAGTCAAATACAAGCCAAATTTCACTGTCTGAAAGGCATTAATGAACTCGACGGATTTTTATGACTTTTAATTGTAGATTTTTTTTAAAAATTGCATTCAAATTCATTTGGGATTTGGGAGTGTTTTCTGTTATGCAGTGATAATCTTTTTGATGACTTCTGTGCTGACATTTAAACAAAAAAGGAATTATCTGAAATTATCTCATAGCAGATTATCAATGTGAGGCATTGAGTCATAATAAAGGTTGCCATAATTTAATTATAAATTGTGCTTTTTTGGGGCAGAGGCCATTAAGATAAAATATAATGCACATATTGATAAGGCTCATGTCTTTAGTTCTTTCCTTATGTGTAAGCTCTGTCAATCTAGCTGAATCTGGTTCAGAGAATCATAAAATCACTGCAGTGCAGAAGAGGCCATTTGGCCCATCAGGTCTGCATCAACCTCTGAAGGAGCAACCCTAGCTTGGCCTAATTCTCCACTCTAATCTTGTAACACTTCACAATGATCATGGTCAATCCACCTAACCTGCACATCTTGGCCACTCAGTGGCAATTTAGCATGGTGAATCCACCTAACCTACCCAGGTCTGTAGTATGGGAGAAAACCCAGGCAGTCACAGGGAGAACATGCAAACTCCATAGAGTCGCCTAAGGCTGGAATCAAACCTGAATCACTGATGCTGTGAAGAAGCAGTGCTAATCATTGTGCCACAGAGCCACCCCATTGAAATAGATAACTAATTCTATAGACTAATTAGTCACAATGGGTAGAATTTTCCAATCTGGAGGCTAAACCACCAGATTTTCCAGTCTGGTGCGAAAGTCAGTGTGATTCATTGCTGGATGGCTGGATGTCTGATCACATGTGATCTTCTGAATTTCAAATCATTAATTGTGTATCAGTAAGGATCTGGGTGAATTTTGAGGCAGAATGGGAAGGAAGTTGCCTGCTCCCCAATCTTACCTCATGGGGTCGAAGGTTCTGTCACTATATTTAAAAAGCACCTGGCCAGACAGGAACTCACTGCAGGCCAGGCAAATAAAACTGTGGCTCATAAATGAAAGAATCCTTCTACATTACAGTTCAATAAAACAACCGTGTGAAATCTCCTTCAGGCCATTCGGGAAAAACGGGATGAGAGATTCTGTCCAGCTGGCTGCACTGGACTGAGAGGATGTAACCGGAGTGGTTAGAACCTGTGAAGCCCCAGAAAAGGATCATACTACAGTGCTGGAAATGGATGGATAATCTGCTTCAACTCACTCCAAACTCACACTCTGATAAGGGCATCAGGCAGTGTAAGGACAAAACCTTCAGAAGGGGCAACAACACTGAATTTCTGTGTTTAAGCTCTTCATTTCATCTCACTTCCTACACTAATGGCATTGTAATCCTTTGCTCAGGAGGGTTCAGCAGGAACAACAGGCACACATGCTCTGAGCTGCTCATTCTTCAATTGTGCTCATAGTAAATCCATCTAACTTTATACAGGACAAGATAGCACAAAACAGAAGTGGGAACGTCATGACCAACAGGGGAAACCTAGAGATCTGGACCCTGACAAGTTCTGAAGAACAGACGGCAGATCTCGCTGGTGAGGAGAGGGATTATTCCTATCTGAAAGGCGGGATTGACTGAAGGAGCACCATAGCTTGGCCTGAGAATATATTCAGCATACATCAACAACATGCAGATGACTGTGAGTAAACTTTAGTCTATGAGTCCATTACTAATTCTGTCTTCCAGGCGCCAACAAGAAAATGAGGAGAAGCCTTCCACCAGGAGATACAGCCCCAGCCCCCAGACCACTGTTGAGGAGGAAGCAGAATTATCCTCAGGGGAAGAGCCATCACTGTATTCATCTGCACACTCCCCAGCACAGATATGGACATCTTGGTGGGCCCTAGTTATAAAGTTGCCTTGAGTTTCCAATCGGGTGATCACCTCACAAACCTGAGCTCACATCTGGTAACAGTAGAGGTCTCTGATTATTGCTGAAGATAGGCCATTACTGAGCACTAGTCTGGTAATGGAATTTGTCCTAACAAATCTCGGGGAAATGTGGTGAGAGCAGAGGAGCATCAGGCAGTTGTCAGAGGCTATCCACACACTGTACTATAGCTGGAGAATTCTGTTCACATTCAGTTTGCTCTCATGATTCTAGTCTGCAAGCACATCAAAGTTTCAATCTGGCTGCAATCTTAAAGACCCAGGTCCAGCAGTTTCTGCAAGATTTTTACTCTGATCTGCTCACCATTGTTCTTGCTAGGCAAGAGGCTCTGGAATATTGTAATCTCCCTCCAGGTTCCCTTACTCAAGGAGTCAGGGATGGAGCATCAGGTGCCCAAAGCAAGGAAGAGTGCCATCTAGACAGTCAGGGGTGGGGGACGGGGGTGGAATTCAGGGGCAGGGCAAGGCAGGGACAGGGTATATATGTTTAAGGTAGAAAGAAAGGAATGACCGTTGTGGGTTGGGCCATGTCAAGAACTACACATGTTCTGAAATTGATACATTTGCAAATCTCCCACTTCCACAACTATTCCTTCAGGGTGCCTTGCACCCCCTCCCCCCCCAATTAACCCCAACAGCTCTGGCAAATAAGCCTGAGGAAGATGCACCTACATCTGAGCAGGAGAACCTTAGTAGGCCAGTGCCCCTCAACCATGTCTTCCCAAGTCACCTCAGTCAATATGGCAAAACAATGAGCCAACAGTCGGGGTTGTATCTAATGTTATAACAATCTATAATTGTGAATTGGATTATACATATTTATTTACATGATTAGAAAGATAAAAATGCCTGGGTGACTGAGTAAACTTGTGACTAAAAGGTTTCATGTCTTTTGAATTTGTATGAGGTCTTATAACTCTAAATTTAAAGGGACACGTTAAAGGGGTTTGGGAATTCAGTAATTCTGGAATTAAAAGGGCAAGGTTAAAAAAAATCTTCACTGTTGCCTAGTGACAATGATCTAGTGACACAGACACAGGAAAGTCAGGATTGAGAGAGGGTTGCTGGAACTCTACAACTCGCTCACCACCAGGCATTGGAAGTGAACCAGACACTGGAAACTGGCAGTACGTGGTTACTGTGTATGTGCCGATCTCTGCTATGAGAGATTGGCACATGGGCAGTGGCTTGCTCAATTCTCTGCTGCCAGCCTCGCCAGTGGGAATAGACCTCACTCTTTCTTAATGAGATTCACATCTGTGCAGTGCACAGATTGTGGAAGATTCATTTTGAAAATTGCACTGAAAAAACCAACGAGATTTACTTCAGGTTTTATGTGAAGTCGGCACTTAGAATTATTCTGGGAGAATCCCATCTTAGATGTTACAAAGATAACAAAGGACAAAATGTAAGGCTCTGTATCTGAATGTGCACAACATTCATAACAAAGTAAATGAATTGAGAATGTTGGAGTTGTGCCCAGGGAGTCTTCTCAGTTGCTTCTTTATGCTTGAACAGTAGGTGGGAGAAAAATAGAAACTTATCAGTATCTTGTATTGACAAGCTGCAAAGTTTGAGCTGCCAACATCCCGTGTTCCTCTGCAGCTCTTCAGGTACATTTTTTAGCATTTGGCAACCTGTGCCTCAGCTTTCTGAACAGAGGGGAATGGATGTATCCTTCATAATTCATCTGGTAAACCTTCATATCAATATATACATTTCTCAGTTTGGTTTAATACCCTTAAAGGCTTTCCACATGTGTCAGACATGCAGCTAACTAACAAAATAAAAACAATGTACCTTGTGATTCTCCATAGAACAGTAAAGTATTTGCAGTACCCATGCAATGTAGCATTTCACTTGAGGTGTTTTGTGAAAAAATGTAATTCTTTTGACCTTGGTGAATTCCACAATTTCTTTGCGGCTAAATTTTCTTTTGTATGATACTGTTTGAGACTATTTTAACCCTTATTTCTGCAGGGAAATCCATCAAGTTAATATGGATATGTTCCAGAAATAGTATCACTAATATGCAGACATGTGGCACATTGTAACTGATAACAATTGAACAAACAATATCTCCCAATTCAGAATGCACTAACAAAACTCAAATGGAATGCACAGCAATTTTACTATTTTTAATTGCAATTAATTTTTGTTTGTTGCAGCCATATGGTGTTTATGATCAAATCATACATTTTCCCCTCTACTCCCAATTGCCAATTCTTGCTTCAAGCTTTCCATCTTGTTCTAAGATCCTTTAAAGCCATCATTTTCCTCAAGACTGATTCTGCTCTTTGCTCTGAGATCCTTCCTCTTTTCCTTCTTTGACGACTCCTTCTCATTGAATTCATCTCCACTTCAATTCATCGTACTATCTTTCCACCAATTTCACTGCCTTCGAGACCTCTTTCCCTATAAATTCACCTATCTATGTTTATGGTCATGCCTCAACCTTGCCATATTGCATGATGACCTGTCAACTCAAGATCTCGATCACAGACGAGGTAATCTCTGAACACTTTCCTACATCCTTTATCAACCATACCTTCCTTCTCATCCAACCTCTATTCCTACTGTAGCCTCCTCTTAAAAAATGATCTCTCCCTTAAGATATTCACAATTATAATTCAAATTTCCAAATGCTTTGCGTTGAATTTGACTGGTCTTCCATTTTCACTAAACAATCATTCATTTTGCTCTACTTTTGTTGCTCTTTGTAATAGAAGAGCCTGTTTAGAAAGGGCTAACATGAGGCTAGGTGCAGTAGAGCCCACAGTATGATGTAAAGGAACACATGATTGGGTCCAGAGGATAGCGTTATATTGAACAGACGTGTTTAGGGGCAAGCATGGAGACAACTCCTAGCTTAGATCTTTTAGTGTGTATGTGTATATAGTTTTGATTAGTTAATAAATGCTTACTGTTGAACAATGCAGGACTCAACTTCTTTATAAGACTTGCTGAGCTATACACGTCTAACTTAAATTAATAAATTTAAATGCAACATTTCATTAAAATGATGCAAGGAAAAGTAAAAATAAAGCATATTCAATAATCTTCAAATCAATTAGCACTGATGGTTAGACTCTCATGGTTAGAAAATGCTATTAGTTGTTAAAATAATATTTTTTCATCATGAATAGCAATTTGACAAATTACAGGGTTAGTTTTCTCTGCTTGCACAAGCCTAAAAGACAAAAGATAATTTATACATGCTAATAACGGTGCATGAAACAATAAGAAGCATCAGCACAATACTTAATGTGAAGCCAAGACCATCAGGAAGCATGATGAATTTAAGGCATATGTTCACTTGTTCAAGACTTTAATATGATTCACTCCAATCTGCTACTTCCTCTGAAAGGGCTGCCATAATTCTGCGTTATCAATGGGACAGTTTCTGTGTATAGAGCAGAAGGCGCCTGATCAAATCAAAGAACCTGGCAACATAAGTCACATATATAATTAAATTATTTTGTACGAGATTAGAAAGTATCATTATTTTCTATTGCAATATTTATTTTTATAATTTACTTACATCTTATTTGGAGATCAATTTTGTTAGAATTCAATATTAGAGATAAGGATTCAGGCCAATTTCACCCTTTCCTGTCTCCTGCAGAAGGAAAGTGGAACTGGAGCTTGAGATGGATGCAGTTAAGAAATGCAGGCTAATATACAAGTTTTCTGATGCTATGTTGACCAGGGCAGGGTTTGGGTGAGACTGCAATCCCACTGGACCTTCATTAAGGTTAATTATGGTGCTTGGAGATCTCATTGATGTTCTAGGTAGAATCTCTGTTCTTCTGCCCTATAGTTGAGCAAGGCTGTGCCCCCTTGCTCCCTCCACCTCTGGCACCTCCTTCTCACTTGTCTCATGCTTCCTATCCAGTGTGAGTACTGATGCACTGTGCTACTGGAAAGTTCATTTGCAAGGTATGTGGTGTATCTTCTATTTCTTGCTGCTACTTTTGGACTGTTATCTGGAAGGGCGAGAATCTCCATGGATGGATGACTGCATTTATAGGAGACACACGAAGAAATAATGAGAACTAGCCATGGAGAGGAGAGCCCTCTGCAATGCTGAGACCCTTTAGTGTAACTTCATATACGATTTTCTAGCTCTTCTGTAGTGGGACCCATGGAAGTGGGAAGAGAGAGGCAGTTTTGGAGAGGACTAGTCAAGAGTCCACTGACTTTTGGTGGGACCTGAAGACCCGAGTAGCGAGTGGAAAATCCTGGTCCTGCTGATCGGTTTGTACTAATACAGAAATCCCAACAGCATAGAAGCCTCAATACCTTCAGGAGGTTAGTTTGTGAGTGGGTTAGACACTAGTTGTTTTGTCCCTGGCACTGGGGTTTGAAGCCAATACAACTATTCCTTAGCTTGTTGGCTGTAACAGCCCTATTTAAAATTAATTAGCCAGCATCAAACAAATTCTTCATTAGCATGGAACCACGGCACACAAATATCAGCCCCACCCACTTTAACTTGTCTTTCCTACTGATACAGGACTGATGTGGAAAATGAGAAATGGAATACCACACTCAATCTGATCTGGGACTGCTTGATAGTTCCAATTAATTTCATGATATGACAAATATGTATGTACCACCATGTGATTCATGACATTTTTCTAAATCAATCTCAGTTCTAAAAAAAAGACACCTTATAATGGACAAATATTAGGAGATATCCATTCTTCCAGGAGATGTTACAATGCAAGAGGGCACAGGCATTATCAGGGTTGAAGAATGTCTATCTACCAGATAATAGTCCTTTTCACAATATATACTCAGCTATGCTATGTTTGATATTGTACTGTTATTTATGAGCTTTGATGTTGAGGTGTTGAGATAACGTAATCAATTATATTAAATCAGATGACACTGTTCCTTTCTTTGCTACTACATTCAAGGGCATAATTTTAGTACTTCTGTCACAAGGAGGAGATGTTATTTTGGGAATAAGGAAAAATGACGCAAGAAAGTTGTTGATCTACTGGCCTTCAGGCATTCACTTTCAATGTTTTTTTTGGATGAAGGATAGTTAGTTTGGTGGAATATGTACCTGAGGCTGCTGGAATTCATTCAGTCACAGCATAATATACTGGTTCTAGGCCAGAAAGACACACTTGTTTTTTATATATAAAAAACATGTCAGAAATGCTTTGAAAGGATTCAAAATTATTTCATTTGAAACACAGTGGCTGTTGGTATTTGGGCAAACATGACAGCACTTGCTGCCAGGCAGTGTCAAGAGGACAGGGCACAGAAGAAGGAAGATCTCATGATCTACTGATTCAAGGCTTAAGCAAAAAACTACACCAGCAAATAAAATTCAGCACAATCAATCACTGATAAAATTGAAGCAACGTTCAGGTTGTATTATTTCCATTTACAATTTATCCATTGAAATGTTGCAGTGATTAAAAGGAAATGTAAAATCATGAATTAAATGAGATAAAGATACAAAGAGCAAGATCAGGTCAAACCTGAAGGATTTCTTGCTGGCAAAAGCAACCCAGCTGATTGATAATTTATTCAAAGCAAACTGTTGTGAAGTTAGTGTTTGTACAATTATGGAAAAAAAACTTGTAAAATGTAATGAGTTGTAAAATTTTATGATTCTGTGGAAAAAGAATAGTGGTCTAAAAAGAGATGCAAGTACAGAAATGCAATACACAGAGAGCATAGAGTGAAACATTGTAATGTAAGCTTAGACAATAGAGCTACCACGACAAAGCCGGTTTTCAAATTTTGCCCAATCGGTTTTAACTAGGTATGTGAATTGCAGCAGGATATCAGATTTGAATTTGATGCTTTGATAACCTGTAAACCAATCTTATCATGGGAATTTTTAGTATGTCATCTGGGGTATAAAAGCTGGAGCTTCCAGCTCCATCCACCAGCAAGAACCACAGATCACAGCTTGAAAGAGAGAGACACAGACAACAGCTGTCTCTAACAATGGAAGACCACATTTATGTCTTAAAAGAAAGCCTCATCTCAATCATAAAGCTACCAACAGAAGATAGTGAAAACAGAAGATCAAGGAAAAAGAAAATTCTGGAAGGTGACAAGCCTGGTTAAAATGTTGACTAGGAATTTCAGTTTTTTTTGTTAATAAGTGGAAATTGATCTAATCAGTATTCTGTTAGAATCATGATTTATTTGGTTTCTTAATAGTTTAGTTAACTGTTTATTATTAGTTAAATAACTGAAGTATTACTTGTTGCTTTTTCTGAGGGAGTCTCAGGTAGTAATTTTGATTTGTTCAGTGAAAGCTGCTGAAGAGTAGATATTATGAATGGAAGTAAGGAGCAAAAGATTGGACCTCTCAGGGACAGAGGAGGGGATCTATGCTTAGAGCCTGAGGGAATGAGGGAGATCCTGAATGAATACTTTGCGTCGGTATTCACGCAGGAGACTGGCCAGATGTCTGTGCCTGATGTTGACAAAGTTGAGGATCGGTTGAGGGAAATAAAGATTACAAGGAAAGAGGTGTTGGGGCTGTTAGGCAGCTTAAAGACATATAAAGCTCCGGGGCCTGATGGCATTTACCCCAGGCTGCTAAGGGAGTTGAGGGAAGACCTAGCTGGGCCTCTGACGCAAATCTTTGTCTCTTCCTTGGACACAGGTGAGGTCCCAGAGGACTGGAGGATAGCAAATGTAGTACCGTTGTTTAAAAAAGGTCAGAGGGATAACCCAGGGAACTATAGGCCGGTGAGCTTGACTTCAGTTATAGGTAAGCTAATGGAGAGGATCCTCAGGGACAGGATGTATGAGCATCTGGAGCGCTGCGATCTGATCAGGGATACGCAGCATGGCTTCGTCAAGGGGAGGTCGTGTCTTACGAATCTAGTGGAATTTTTTGAAGAAGTGACAAAAACAGTTGATGAAGGACATGCTGTTGATGTCGTCTACATGGATTTCAGTAAGGCGTTTGACAAGGTTCCTCATGGTAGACTGATAGAGAAGGTGAAGGCGCATGGGATACAGGGTCGGGTATGTAGATGGGTCGAGAACTGGCTCGGGAGGAGGAGACAGAGGGTAGTAGTGGAAGGCTCTTTTTCCAGCTGGAAGCCTGTCACTAGTGGAGTGCCACAAGGCTCAGTACTAGGTCCTCTTCTATTTGTGGTCTACATAAACGACTTGGAAGTAGGGGTAGGTGGTGAGATCAGCAAATTTGCTGATGACACCAAGATGCTTGGATTGGCGGGTACAGAAGAGCAGTGTCAGGCAATACAACAGGACATAGAAGGTTGGTAGACTGGGCAGATAGATGGCAAATGGAATTTAATCCGGATAAATGCGAGGTGATGCATTTTGGCCGGAAAAATGTAGAAAAGAGTTATAGGATAAAAGGTAAAACTATACGGAGCATAGAGACGCAGAGAGACTTGGGGGTGCAGGTTCACAAGTCTCTGAAGGTGTCCTCACAGGTGGAGAAGGTGATAAAGAAGGCGTATAGTATGTTAGCTTTCATAGAAAAGGGTATAGAATACAAGAGTAGGAGTTTGATGTTGCAGTTGTATAGAACGTTGGTTAGGCCTCACTTGGAATACTGCGTCCAGTTCTGGTCGCCGTACTATCGGAAGGATGTGGAGTCCTTGGAGAGAGTGCAGAGGAGGTTTACCAGGATGCTGCCTGGTATGGAAGGACTGTCTTATGAGGAACGATTAAATAGACTGGGGTTGTTTTCCCTTGAAAGACGTCGGCTTAGAGGGGATCTCATAGAGGTGTATAAGATTATAAGGGGTATAGATAGAGTAAATGGAGGTAAACTTTTTCCACCTTCAGAAATGGATAGGACGAGGGGTCATGGCCTTAGGGTGAGGGGGGCTATGTATAAGACGAATATTAGAGGGCAGTTTTTCACACAAAGGGTAGTGGGGGTGTGGAATGCACTGCCGAGTAAGGTGGTGGGAGCAGGCACGCTAGGGCTGTTTAAGGGTCTCTTGGACAGCCACATGAGCGTTATGCAGATAGAGGGATATAGTAGGACTGTTTAACTATGGCTTTTTTTCCCACAGGTAATTCGGTCCATACTTGACCAACAAGGAGCATGCATTCGGCAGGTGGTGCGAGGACAGCTCTTGGATGTTGATTCATGGGTTGCCTGGTGCTTCATGTCGTAAATGAGTGCTTTATGTGGACCATCTGAAGGGCACCATGACAGCTCAGAGACTATCGCTGTAGCTGTGCAGACACTTGGAATTGGGCCGGTGTCTGCGGGAGTTTGCGCGTTCTCCCCGTGGTTGTGTGGGTTTTCTCCGGGCGCTTCGGTTTCCTCCCACAACCCAAAAATTCGCTCTTAGGCTGATTGGGAAACAAATTGTCACTATAGTGAGAGTCTTCCATATTAGGAATAACCTAAATTTAGAATAGGATAATGGAATTGTTACTATATAGTTATGACGGTGGCGCGGGCTCGTTGGGCCGAAGGGCCTGTTTCCTGTGCTGTGTTGCTGTGTTTTTACTTTTCTTTGAGTCATTGCGTGTTCGTTCTTAGAGAGGAGAGAAACTACCTTTTCATACCAGGACAAACTGTCAGCCAACCTCATTGTTCTGAAACTGTTCCACCATTTTTAAATAGCAATTCAATCTCCAGTCCCAATTACCAGCCCTCCCTCTGCCCAGAACATAATCTGGATTTAAAAGTTCAGTGATAACCATGAAATCATTATCGATGGTTGTAAAAACCCGTTTGGTTCACTAATGTTCTTTAGGGAAGGAAACCTGCCCTCTTTACCTGGTCTGACTTTGATCCAACTCCAGATCCACAGCAATGTGACTCACTCTTACATTCCCTCTGAAATGGCTCAACAAGTCAAGGGTAATTAGGGATGGATAATAAATGCTGCTCTTGGATGTGGCTTCAAGAGTTGCCTAGTGCTTCACATCATTAGTGTATGCTTAAACTGGACCATCTGATGGGCAACATGACAGCTCAGTGACTATCACTGTTTGCTGTGCAGATACACGGATTTGGGCCTGTGTCTGTAGGAGTTTGCACATTCTCCCCATGACTGCGTGGGTTTTCTCTGGGTGCTCCGGTTTCCTCCCACATCCCAAAAACATGCTCTTTGGCTGATCGGTGTAACAAATTGTTCCTAAATTAGATTTCTCTCAAACTTCCCCGATAGGTGTAGACAAAAGTCAGAGGTAGAGGAGGGTACTTATAATATTAAAATGGTGGCGTGGGCTCGTTTCCCATCGTGTTTTGTTCTTTAAGATGCAAGTCAACTAACAATACAGTGGGCCTAATTTTACTATTTTGCTTCTAAGTGCTGAATCTGGCCGCAATTCAGATCCAATTTGGGAAATTGCTCTCAAACGCCCCCATATGCACATAGCCTGAAAAAGACACAGTGAATCTGAAACATTTGGGCAGGGTTTATCATGCCCAAACCACTGCTGCTCGGATCGGAGACTTCAACTGCGCACGTGCAATTAAAAAAATTTCGAAAAAAAGGTGGTTCGAGAGTGATGCCCCCACAGACATCGGTCTGCCCCCACAAGATAACAGTCCTCCTTATCCACCCGTCCCATCCAGACTGTCCATGGCCCCCAGCTTCCCTACCCCTCCCCCCATCGCCCGCAATGTGGCAGCAGTCCTCAACCCCCCCCCCACAATGATCCCCGCAGAGTGATAGCAGTCCCCTCTGAACCCCCACCAGAGATCCATATGGCCTCCTTCTGCCACCCCCACACCAGAGAGTGATCTGGCCCTTTCTCCCAATCCCACCAGAGAATGATTGGGCCTCCCTCACCCTCACCAGAGATACATCTGACCCACATCATTCTCCTCCCCTCCCCCTCACCAAAGAATGATCTGGCCCACCTCCCTCCACTCCCCACCCCCTCCTCTACCTCCCCATCACTGATCTGAGTCAGAGAGTGTTCGGAAGTTCTGAATTTACCTCTTCAGAAGCTGGAGCACCCGAAACAGACCTTTGCCGAGCGTGTCTGTTCCAGGTTGAATCTGGATAGGCGAACGTGGTAGTAAACGGGGAAATGCTGGTAAAGTTGGGCAGACAGCACATTAATTCAATTTAAATACATGCCAATGTGCTTAAATATCCATCCAGCTTGTTTCAGGTCCAGTTGGAATCGTGGCCATTTTCGGGCCTTGGTAAAATGGGTATCTGTGTAGATGTGGGTATGGATCACGCTAATCACCTCATGCTCAGCTTTACCAATTTTTCATACCCACAGGGCTAAAATCGGGCCCAGTGAGTTATCCTGCAAGTTATCTGCAGTTTGAAAGTGTGAGAAGGGCTTCCCACCCTGAACCTGTTCCAATATCAAGTTCATGTGAGAGATTCATGGCAATTCAATTTCATGAAGCTTTGCAACTTGTTCAGAGATCAGGCTTATAACACCTCCACTAGATCGAGTTAAAACATCAATTAATTCAAGAAACTATGAATTCATTCCAAATTATAAACCTAATGTTTTTTCCTTCAGCTTCAAATCTGATAGTGTGTAAGACATCACATTCTAAACCTCCAGAACAAATGTGTGACAATAAATAATCTTCATGTTTAAATTTACAAATGTTTGTTCTATGAGTAAGAAATTTAATCACTAGAAACATTAATCACAAATTAACAACACTTTTATCACGGATAATCAAACAGGTAAGTTCTGCCTCTGACATATGGCTATTACTAGGCTCTGATTTTCATATGAAAGGTCCCTACCTCAGTTTGAATCAGCTGTTCTAGCTGCTCAGTAGTTGGAACCATTGAATCCCAACAGTGCAGAAAGAGGCCATTTGGCCCATTGACTCTCTAAAAGAAAATCCTTCCCATGTTCTCCCTTCTGCTCTATCATTTTACCATGGCCAATCCAGTTGACCTAGACATCTTTAGACACTGAGGGGCAATTTAGCATGGTCAGTCCACCTACCCTGCACACCTTTGGACTGTGGGAAGAAACTGAAACATCCACAGGAAGCCCACAGAGACATGGGGAGAATGTGCAAACTCCACACAGACGGTCACCCAACGCTGGAATTGAACCAGTTGCCTAGCACTGTACGTGTAGTGTAAATCATTCTGCCACATATTGACCCTGGGGAAGTCGGGATGATCAACCTATCATTGCAAATATTCAAGCAATCATTTCCCACCAGCATTTATGAAAAGAAACTTACAAAGATATCAAAATCAGCATGGAACAAAAATGCTTAAAGTCACAATTGGGAAAAGTAATGGTAAACAGACCTATAACCCCTTTGAGAACTGATAATGGTAATCTTGACAGTGATAAGAAAGAAATGGTGGACATGTTGTATAATCATCTTGGATCAGTATTTTAAATAGAGGAATAGGTCTGCATCCCAGATTCCCCAAGGGAAGAATGATTGAATCAGGGACTCAGCAAGTTTGGTATATAATCGCAATGGAAAAGTTGAAGACACTAAAAAATAATAACATCCCCAGAATCAGATATATTCCATTCCAGAGTTACATAGAACAATACAGCACAAACAGGCCCTTCGGCCCACGAGTTGCGCCGATCACGTCTACCAATCCACAGACCTACCTATAACCCCCTATCCTATTCTTTTTCATATACTCATCCAGAAGTCTCTTAAAAGACCCCAGTGAGTTTGCCTCAACAACCTCCGACGGCAGTCGGTTCCATTCACTCACCACCCTCTGAGTGAAAAACCTACCCCTGACATCCCCTTTGTATTTGCTTCCCTGCACCTTAAATCTGTGTCCTCTCGTAGTGACCATTTCAGCTCGGGGAAATAGTCTCTGAGAGTCCACCCTATCTATTCCTCTCAACATTTTATAAACCTCTATCAGGTCGCCTCTCAACCTACGTCTCTCCAGTGAGAAGAGTCCCAGCTCCCTCAACCTATCTTCATAAGGCCTGCCTCCCAATCCAGGCAGCATCCTTGTAAATCTCCTCTGAACTCTCTCAATAGCCTCTACATCCTTCCTATAATGAGGCGACCAGAACTGCGCACAATACTCCAACTGGGGTCTGACAAGAGTCTTATAGAGCTGCATCATTACCTCCTGACTCCTGAACTCTATCCCTCGATTAATGAAGGCTTAAAGGAAGTAGACGGCAATACTGTAATTGTTCAAACTATAATCTTTCAAAGATCTCTCAGTTTGGGAAATATTCCTTTAGCTTGGAAAATTGTGAGTGTCAGACCACTATGTAAAAAAAATGGAAGAGGAAGACAGGAGAACAGAGATTGGAATAGAATCTAACATCAGTTGTCAGGAAATCGCTCAGTTTTCAAGAACAAAGTGAGTGACACCGGATGAGATTTTCCACACTCCTAAATTGGATGTTTTGCAGCAATGGAAGCTGCCCGCCATTGGCTGGTGGCAGGATCTTCCAGTCCCGCCATTGTCAATGAGTTTTCCAGCTGGGAACCTGCGGTGGGGTGGGCTCGTTATCGGTGGGAATGAAAGATCCCGCCGTCAAGGTGGCCTGAAATTTTCAACCTTGTAAATTTTCTGCTGCTCAGGGAGTGTCAGTGGTTTTATAAAGAGTTGATTATGGTTAATGAACTTTATTGAATTGTGTTTGAAGAAGTGGCTAAAATAGAGGATGGCACAACATCAATGAGTTTTTTAAATATTGACTTTGATAAAACATTTGATGAGGTTTATGTTAAGAGATGTTTTGCCACAGACCAAAGTTGAAGCATGTAGAATTAAAGCCAAATTATTAATCTGTGTGGAAAATTAGCAGAGGAGACAGATATTGGAATTTACCAACACATTCACCTAAGGCTCATAAGATCATATCTGAGGCCAACAACCAATCCCGTTCTGAGAGATTTACCAGCCCTGATTCTGGGCCGTGTGTGCTGGTAAAATTCCAGCCAGAGAATTCAAATAATGGACAAATATTCTAATTGACAAAACGTCATTTCTGGTGTCCTTTAAGAATCTTAGAATTCCGACAGTGCAGAAGGAGGCCATCGAGTCTGTACCTCCCCTCAGATGAAACATCTTAGCAAGGCTCATTCCCTTGCCCTATTCCAAATACCTCACCTAATTAATCCACTCATCTATATATCTTTAGACACAAGGAGACAATTTAGCATGGCCAATCCACTTACCCTGCACATCTTTGCATCTGTATTGGGCCCTCAGCTATTCTCTGGGAATAACAGGATAGAAAGTTACACATCTAAATTCACCAATGACATGATGATAAGTGATATTGCAAGCAGATTAGATGGAAACATGGTTGTACAAAGATATATTAAGGTTTTGCATCATTTTGCCAAATGGATTGATTTCATTGTAGTTAAATGTATGGTTATCCACTTAAAAAGAATATAACAAAGTAGTTTCTAAATGGTGAAAAGCTAGACACAGCAGAGTTCCAAAGAGACTTGGCACTGTTGGTGCATAAATCATTAAAAAGTCATGAATCAGTTCAGCATATAATCAAAAAGGATAATGGATTGCTGGCCTTTATTTCTCGAGGCCTTGAATACAAAAGGGTAGAAGTCACGCTTCAGCTAAGCAAAGTCCTCATTAGACTATACCTAGAAGACTATGAACAGTCTGGGCATTATATCCTAGGTAGGATATATAGCCCTTGGAGAGAGTCCGGTGTATATTTACTGGAAGAGTACTTGGACATCAAAGATTAATCCACAAGGAGAAATTAAACCCTGATGCATTCCGTAGAATTGAGAAGATTTTGGGATAGTTTCACTGAGGAGTGCACATAACACAGTAGTTAGTATTACTGCCTCATAGAGCGAGTGACCCCCTCCCCCCAAAAAAAATTATTCCTTGTCGGCTTACATCTAACACTGCAAAGACGTTACTGTGAAAATCATCTAGTCACCAGGCTCCGCTGCCTGTCCAGGGAGACTGGGGGAGTGTTTAGAATGGCCAATGCACATTACCAGCCTGTGTTTCAGACTGTGGGAGGAAACCAGAGCAACAGAGGAAACTTCTGCAGACATGTGGAGAACATGCATGCTGGGCATAGAAAGTAACCCAAGCCAGGAATCGAACCTGGATCCCTGGTGCTGTGAGGCAGCAGTGCTAACCACTGTTCCCCTGCACCCAGGTTTGTTGCTGGCCTTGGACAACTGTGTGGAATTTGCACGCTTTGATTGCTCCGGTTTCCTCCCACAGTCCAAAGACATGTGAGTTCTGTGGATCCGTGGGGTTACAGGAATAGGGTGGGGGGGGTGGTGGCCGTGTGTAAGATGCTGCATCAGAGAGTCAGTTCAGTCTCAATGAACCAAACGGTCTTCTTCTGAACTGTAGAGATTCTACGATAGCCAATTCCAATTTCCAGTGAGTCACTCGTACATCAGATTGCTGATCTTTCCACTTCCAAGTCTGGGGTCAATGAGGTGAATTGAAGTTTCCCGAGCTGCCACCAAAACTGAGAGCAAACTATTGCATCAAAGATCGGAATTTGATCATTTTATGTTCAGAAGAGCTTCTTTCTACACTGAGGTCACCTGAAAAGAAAATAGGGCGATATGAAAATTAGATTGTATAATCGCATAAATTCACTGTCATTATTTTGCCTAGCAATAAAAAAAGATATCAATGTGTATTTTTTGAGGAATGTTAAAAATAAGGGGCAGAATAAGCCAATCAGACCCTCAAGGCTTCTCTGTCATCAATACAACTATGGCTAATTTTTACCCTGAACTATTTCACATCTCCATTTCTAAAATATTGCTTGCATCCCATTCATCAGTGCTGCTTATGGTGGCAATCTAATGGGTATGTTCCCAGCTTTTATTGGTATTTTTGCAGGAATTGGTGCTGGATATTCTGAAAGCTTTATTCAAATGCAGTATGTTTTCTGTTCCCCAATGTTTTAATGAAACTTATACCATTTGTGCATTGTTTAATCAGATTGAAATTCGGATTAACATTCAGATTTATCTGAAATTCTGATTACCTGAACCTAATGCCTGACATAATTAATTACTTGCTGGAAAAGTCATTCAAATTTTGGTTCATTGGAGTAGCTGAAGTGGTTTCATGGCACAAGAGATACTTCAGGATCTGACCTAACTCACCATTCCCAATGTACACTCCAATTTCCTAATAAATATTCATGGTTGCAAACAATACTGCAATTATCAGATTCTCGTACAAAGAATCGAATAGATACTCCTGAAACCAGCATAACAATTGTTTCTAGAAAAGCAAAATACGCCAGATGCTGGAATCTGAAACAAAAACAGAAAAAGCTGGGAAATCTCAGCTGCTCTTACTGCATTTGTGGAGAGAAGAATTTACACATTCCAATCTCTTAATGGACACTCTTAGCCCCCGTTCACAGCCTTTGTCATCACTATTTATATTCCTTTTGTCCTTTTGTCTATGCCATTCCTATCAATGACAACCCCCTCCACCCTCCCTTACCCTCGCAGTGTATATCTGGTCTGATTTTACGATCTTTGACTCTGACAAAGAGTTATCCTGACTCAAAATGTTAACTCTGTTCACTCCCCGCAGGTTCTGTCAGACCTGCTGAGATTTTCCAGCATTTTCTGTTTTTGTTTCTGCTTTTCTTCCAAACTTTCATAAACAAGGCTACACAAATAGGTTCCAGAGTACATAGAGCTACATTAAAAACAATTTTGTTTAACATTGAGTGTCTTCTGTTTAAAGTCAGGCTTTGGCACTCTTGACACACTATCATCTAACCTCAAGGCCTTTTTCTCATGCTGGAAATAATGAAAACAAAAAACAATGTTCTTTTTTCAGTTGTATTCAGAACAGGTTCATTTGGTGAAGTTTTACTGTATGAGAATGCTTTCATCAAATCTAAAAAAATACTTTTTGCTCAATCCCACACAGTTTATTTGTTCTGGCTCTCAACATGCACAGCTAGTGGCTTGATCAGCCTCAAAAAAAATCAATAATGCATCTTAGTCCCTAAACAATAACTGTAATTAGAGAGTTTTACTCTTTGGCTCCAAAAATGTAAAGCTCCGACATGGATTTTTTGGCTGCATTCTCCAATATCAACTTGTCTGAGAAGTTACGTGTACGAGGAAAGTGATAACTGACCTTCAGGGCCATCCTGGTTCCCTGATTTCAGCACACAAACAGCCTCCTGTCCGTTGACTCCATCTACAATTCCCACTGCCTTAAGAAATAGGCAGCATAATCAAGGACCCCCTACATCCTGGACATATTCTCTTCCACCTTCTATCATCGGGAAGAAGATACAAAAGTTCAAGGTCATGTACCAACCGAGGGCAGTTTCTTCCCTGATACCATCAGATTTTAGACTGAACCCGTTATATATTAAGCTGATCTTTCTCTTCACCTTATCAGTAACTACAACATTATATTCTGCACTCTCCCCTTTCGTTTTACCCTATTTACACTGTGAATAATGTACTTCTGTCTGTAACAGCTTGGAAGAATCAATACTTATTAATTCTTGTTAAAACTACATTCTATCTTAGTGATGAGATAATATTTTGAAACACATGGAACACAACTAGAAAAATCTTAAAAAATAAAAATCTTAAAAAATATTTGACCAAACCTCAATTTTGAGCTTAAAAGTTGTAAAATGTTCAACTCTTTGATTAAAATGTAACTTAAGCAGGTGTGTTACTATTACTAATAAAGATTATCATTGTATGATTATTATGTTATTTCGAATCATAGAATCCTACAGTGCAGAAGGAGGCCATTTAGCCCATCGAGTCTGCACCAAACGCAATCCCACCCCGGCCCTACCCTGTAACCCATGCACAGAGTTGATTTGAATATTAAAATCTTCATTTAAATCCTATTAATGGGCCTGGAACTGAAGTCTCTGAGTCTGCTGGCCTCTCCTCCACCACCAGGAATGGTTCACTCCAGTGGGATTTACAACAGCTCTCTGTGGCCGATCCTGCTGGAGTGAAGGTTAGACCATAGAGACCCAGGCTTCACCAACTCCTCCCGCCCCCCCCTCCCCCCTGCTACATAGAGGTCAAGGGGCATGCCCCAGGTAGTCCCTGCCTGCCAGTGCCAGCCTGGCCCCCGGAAAAGTGGTGCTACACAAGGGGCACCTTGGCACAACCCATTGGCCGTTGGCCGGTGCCAAGGGAGGGAGGCAGGGTCTTTGGAAGGTAGAGCCTATCTGTGGGAAGCTCAGTGGAGGTGGGGGGTCCCAATGCCACTCTGCAGTTGAGATTGATTACAAAGGGAAGGAAGGGGTTGATCAGAACTGCCCATCGGGGAGGTGGTGCTGAGGGAGCGCGGGCGGTGGGCACGGGGGTGTGTTAGGGTGATCTGAACTTCCAGTGGTTGAGGCTGGCCTGGAGACATCCAAGAGACCAGCGATTGGGAGGTAGGAGACTGCCCACTGCCAGCAATGGGGAGTTGGTGTGGTGTATATTGGACATGTGGATTAGTGTGTCTGTGCTGATCTCCGCTCTGATAGTTTGGTGCCTGCATGGTGGCCCACTCAGTGCTCTGCTGCTGGTTTCTCCAACTAAATAGGCCCCATCCCCTGACCTTCAGCATTAATCTCTCGGAGGGACTGAGTGTGGAAGATTCATAGAACATAGAACATAGAACATAGAGCACTACAGCACAAACAGGCCCTTCGGCCCACAAGTTGTGCCGAACACATCAAAAACCTACCCAGCCATAGACTTATCTATAACCCCCAATCCCATTGGATCCCATATACTCATCCAGAAGTCTTTTAAAAGACCCCAGTGAGTTCGCCTCGATCACCACCGATGGCAGCCGATTCCATTCACTCACCACGCTCTGAGTGAAAAACTTTCCCTTAGCATCTCCTCTGTACTTGCTTCCCTGCACCTTAAATCTGTGCCCTCTCGTTGCGACCATTTCAGCCCTGGGAAATGGTCTCTGAGAGTCCACCCTATCTATTCCTCTCAACATTTTGTAAACCTCTATCAGGTCGCCTCTCAACCTTCGTCTCTCCAGGGAGAACAGCCCCAGCTCCCTCAACCTGTCTTCATAAGGCATGCCTCCCAATCCAGGCAACATCCTTGTAAATCTCCTCTGCACCCTTTCAATAGCTTCCACGTCCTTCCTATAGTGAGGCGACCAGAACTGCGCACAGTACTCCAAGTGTGGTCTGACAAGGGTCCTATAAAGCTGCAGCATTACCTCCTGACTCCTGAACTCAATCCCTCGATGAATGAAGGCCAGTACACCGTAAGCTTTCTTAACCACATCCTCCACCTGGGAGGCCGATTTGAGAGTCTTATGGACCCGGACCCCAAGATCCCTCTGCTCTTCCACACAGCTAAGACTCCTACCTTTGATAGTGTACTCATTCATCCCGTTGGATCTGCCAAAATGGACCACAACACATTTATCCGCGTTGAAGTCCATCTGCCACTTCTCCGCCCAGTCTTGCATCCTGTCGATGTCATGCTGCAACTTCTGACATCCCTCCAGACCATCCACAACACCACCGACCTTCGTGTCATTGGCAAACTTACTCACCCATCCCTCCACTTCCTCATCGAGGTCATTTATGAAAATGACAAACAGCAAGGGTCCTAGAACAGATCCCTGGGGCACTCCACTGGTGACCGACCTCCATGCAGAAAAAGAGCCATCCACAACCACCCTCTGCCTTCTGCAGGCAAGCCAGTTCTGGATCCACAAGGCCAAAGCCCCTTGGATCCCATGGCCTCTCACCTTCTCAAGAAGTCTTGCATGTGGGACCTTGTCAAATGCCTTGCTGAAGTCCATGTACACCACGTCCACTGCTCTTCCTTCGTCAATGTGTTCAGTCACATTTTCGAAGAACTCAATTAAGCTCGTAAGGCACGACCTGCCTTTTACAAAACCATGTTAACTATTTCTAATCAACCTACACTTCTCCAAATGCTCGTAAATCTTGTCCCTCAGAAGCCTCTCCATCAGCTTACCAACCACTGAGGTCAGACTCACTCGTTGGTAATTTCCAGGACTATCCCTGTTCCCTTTCTTGAAAATAGGGACCACATCCGCAATCCTCCAATCCTCCGGAACCTCTCCCGTCTCCATCGACGACGCAAAGATCATCGCCAGGGGCTCTGCAATGACATCCCTCACCTCCCACAATAACCTGGGGTACATCCCATCTGGTCCCGGAGACTTGTCTATCTTGATAGCATTTAGAAGTTCTAACACATCCGCTTCCTTAATATCTACATACTCAATCTTTTCAGTCTGTCGCAAACTTGTAGTGCATCCTCCCAGATCACTTTCCACCGTGAATACTGAGGCAAAGTACTCATTAAGCACCTCTGCCATTTCTTCCGGTTCCATACAGACTTTTCCCCCTTCACCTTTTATAGGTCCTATCCCTTCTCTTCTCATCCTTTTACTTTTCACATATTTGTAGAAGGCCTTGGGATTCTCCTTAATCCTACCAGCCAAGGCCTTCTCATGACCCCTTCTGGCTCTCCTAATTTCCTTTTTAAGCTCTCTTCTATAAGCCTTATACTTCTCTAGATCCCCAGTTTAAAAAGGATTCAGTTTAAAAATCCCACCAAAAAATACGTTTTTATACTTTATCTTCTAATATATACGTTTTTATATTTTATCTCCTAAGGTGTAACAGTACAATTTCCTGATTGACACTAAATCAATGTAATGATGACATACACAGAAAAGGCATCATTTTATGAGCTCATTGATTCTAAGTGGATCCAATACAAATGTTTCATTGGGCCCATTTATGGATTTACTTAAGCATCTTAATTTACCAGTCAATATATTTTCATCCACCAGGTATGCATGCCTGTTTCTTGACTGATTTTAATTGTTGATATGCTCTTGTTTTCAGTGATTTTCAACATTATAAAGAGCTTTTGTTTCGTCTATTCAATCTAAAAATGTTTGAATGTATTTCCAAATTACTGCACCTATTTTATCTCTGTGTAAAACACCATCAAAATATTACATTAAATTATCCTCTAAATTTGTTTGAGATAATTCTTAATGCTCATGGAAATTGTTTGAACATAGAATACTTTTCAATTTCAAGCACTCTGTTGTAAACTGATGAATGGATAATTTGAAAATGATGAAACATAATTTTCAATTACATTTTATGCTAACCATTAAAGGAAAAGATTTCCTCTTTTGTTCTGTGCCACAAAATTTTCACCCAGTGCTTTCCGGAAGTTTTCCCACTGTGATCCCATTTTGATGCCTCACACTTGGTGTGGCCACAGGGTGAAAATCTGGAAGGGAAATCTGTGTTATTCAGTGGGGGTGGGGGTGAGTTCAGTGAGAGTGTCCCATCTTCCTTCAACTCCGTATCACCCCTTCCTTCATTCCATCTCCAACTCTTCAACTGGTGTCCTCCCTCCATCAACTCTTCCTTCAATCCATCACCTCCTCCTTCACTCCAATGTTCCCCTCCATCAGTCCATCATCTCTTCTTTTACTCCGTCCTTCCTCTCCCATCGCCCTTCCATACCTTCAACAACTTTCCACCCCTATCTCTCTCATGGAGAGATTTAATGACAAGACAAGATTTCTCAAAATAAAAACAACACCTGCCTATTCACAGATTTTGCAGCAACAGCATTGGGTTGGTGAGCAGGCCATTAGGCCACACCTACACATAAATAAAAGTGAGGATTTAGAAAGAGTTTGCACTGTCAAAAAAATCAGTCCGAGGATGGCAACATTTCTGTATTTATAATGGTAACCATTGCTGTGTTTATAATGGTAACCATTGCTGTGTTTATAATGATAACCATTGCTGTGTTTATAATGATAACCATTGCTGTGTTTGGGGATGTTGGTCATTTTTTGTGTCCATGGATGGCAGCTCTTGCTACCTTGGTGCGTATGTCCCAAAAATCTCACCTTGCTGGCCCTACTGGGAATCATAACCCATTACCTGCAAATCCATTTATAACCAATAGTAAAGAAGGTGTTAACAATTGTATCACAACAGAAGTCACCCTCCAGATTGTCAAGAAAATAAATATAAAGTTGGACATATAGATGCTGTGCAAAATTAAAGTCTGAACTCTTGTACAAATTGCATTTTGAAGAATCATACCAATTTATTAAAGGTAGCTATAATGATTTTAGAATATTCATATGGCTGTGAGTGTTTAATGTGAATTTCTCATGAATAAATTAATCTTTTGGTTCTAAATTAAAAAGGTACATTTAATTCAAAATGTTTTGCCGGTTGTGTACACAACTAAATACCTCAAAAAATTGGCATTTTCAATTAAAATACAGCAAGCAAACCTAGCATTTATATAGTCAGTATCATTTATATCCCAATGTCATTGCTTATAATATACACTCAGCTATATCAAAGGAAGAAAAGTTGAATTTTGACAATAATAGTTGATGGAAAATTTACAATGTTTCTGACTAATAACATGTCCATCATTGTCCTATGTCTCAGTTATACAGCTCATCCACTGAGGATGTTCAAAGCTCACTCCAATGTTTCACAACCTGAAAACATGTCTGGTGACATAAGATTGTTCTGAGTCAGTCATTGGTAATGATGTAACTGAGAAATTACAGAGGCCCCAAAATCTCTGGGGCAAAATAAATGTTCCTTTTCACAGTGCCCCCAAAACTATCATGCACTATTTGGTCTTTAACACTGGCAGAGGTTATCTCTAAGCTTGTGCCTTGCATCACTAAACTGCAAGATCTGATTACAGACATAGTTACTTCTCATACTAACGACAACTTCTCCAAGGGTAAATGCTGGCCTCTGAAGACATTTCAGGCCTGAGTCCAAATCAACTTAACTACGTGAGAGAAATGGCAACCAAAAATCAAAGAAGCTTAATTGAGGGAAGTTATCTCATTGCTCAAAAAGGGAAAGGATGATCCATTGAATGTGGATTCTCTGACCTTCATTATGCAATAGCAGCTGGGGAGGTAACACAAGGAAGTTAGCTGGCACCAAGTGTTATTATTTATTAAAATTGGAAATATTGATAATGTCACAGGACAAGTAATCCAGAGCCCCAGACTAATGCTCTGGGAACATTTATTCAAATGCCACTCGGATACCAGGTGGAATTCAAATTCAATTTGGTGAAATCTAAGCTCAGTAATGGTGACCATGAAACTATCATTGATTGTCAAAAAAAACGTTGGTTCACTAATGTCCTTTAAGGAAGGAAATCTGCTGTCCTTACCTGGCCTGGTCTACATGTGACTCCAGGTCCACAGCAATGTGGTTGACTCCAAACTGCCCTTTGAATTGCCTGAGTGAGCCAATCAATTCAAGGGAAATTAGGGATTTGCAATGAATGCTGGTCTTGCCAGCAACACCATGAATAATTATTCTAGTGTCAGAAGTTAATGGAATCTTTTGCAAAGCTTTGTGTCGAAAAGTCAGTAATTGTTTCAGTGTAGTCTTTAATGAGCATCTATTTGGATTCTTGAAGTTTATTTGATTTGCATTCTGGGCCAATGTATTTGGAGATTTAAAAAATGAACATTTAGAAGAATACTGAACAGAATTGTGTCAATAAGATTGGCTAAGAAGAAAAGCCATGAGAATGAAATATCACAAAGAGTTGAAAATGAGATAAGATTCACCTATCAGAAAGCAGCTTTTTTTTGTTTATTGTCTTGTGGCACAAGAGATGTGTTACCTCTGAATATGGGAGCAGTAATCAGGTTGGTGCATGTTATAGCTGTAATAATTTAGTCAGAGTAAACTGTATGTGCAGTGCTGTCAACATTAATACAGCAATGGGATATCTGATCAAAAAAAACAGCTCAGAAATCTATTTCAATCAAAGGAGTCACAGAGCCAAACCCTGTGATCCTGCAGCCTCAAATCCAGCAAGGCTGAAGAGTTTGAAAATAAGCCACTGGTTTCTAACATTCCTGATCTCTCGGTCGGTGAACAGATGCCTGATGAAAATGTATGTGCAGGCCCTACCATAGGGTCCTATAATTGGGTCCTAAGCTGCCAAGAGCAAGGAAACTCATTGTGTTTTTTTCTCATTTAAATGTGCTTGAATGTAAGCAGATCTTTTATTATTTGTTAAATCTATGAATATGATAATCAGAAGATTCATCTTGGCACAGAATCTGAAACTGAACTCTGATTTGTTGTGCGAAAAGGTTTAGACATAGATTAATACATTCTGATACTGACAGTCCGAACTTTACATGAACTCCTTAGGCAACCATCATTCCAACAACACCAACATCTGTTAATTTTTTGATTTAAATCACAATTGAATAATTGACTCATTCATCTCATGTTGTAATGAGCTGATCTTTTTGGGAATTATATTTTGTTACATGAGCAGGCAATTATGAATAATTGGTTCTCAGAACCATTCAGTCACAGCAGAGCCTGTGGCCCTCTTAAGTGGCATTGTACCAGTGTCTGATCTGTAAATTAGAATGAAGAGGGAATGAATGTTGGAGCTTGGAGCTTGGACATGGAATTGTTTAACCTCCACTCTGCGATAACAACAAAACAGAGGAGAGGGTGACTGCTTGTGAGGCACATGCTTACACTGCTCAAGACTTACTGAACTTGGCATTGTTCTTCCTCATTTAGTAAACTTCTTGTGACAATCTGATGTGAGTGATTCCAATACTGTTTCATACTAAACCATAAAAATAGGCTCCACTATCTCCATTAGTTCGGCATTATGAGTCCCATTTTGTACATAAAATAGCATATGTGTGGCTCACAGACACTTTTAGGGCAGTCACCATTTTCGATAAGGTTATTAATACTGGTTTTAGGACCGTGTACCTACAGGGGATCACAATGCCAGTCAGTATGTAATGATGATTTGATGCAAAGCTGCGCCATTTTTAATTACAACATTGCAACAAATGACTTCTCTTACCCTTGCACAGCCAAACCATTTTTTCACAGAAGGAAGATCCTGCTAGAGTTTAGGGTTCATCAGCTACTTTCAGATTACCTGCGAATTGATTCTATTACCTCTTACTCAGTAATGTTGCAAACTTATTTAAAGTTGTGACACCTACTGGGAGTGTTGTTGGTGAAGGTATCTGATGAAGGCCTTGATTCTGACTATCTGGTCATAGAAGCCATACAATCCTACAGTGCAGAAGGAGGTCATTTGGCTCATCAAATCTGCAGTGGCCAGGTCCTATCCCATAACCCCATGTATTTACCCTAACTCATCTTCCTGACACTCAGGGGCAATTTAGCATGGCCTAAGCTGCACATCTTTGAAGTGTGATGGGAAATCACACTTCACACTTGGAGTACTGTGCGCAGTTCTGGTTGCCTCACTATAGGAAGGATGTGGAAGCTATTGAAAGGGTGCAGAGGAGATTTACAAGGATGTTGCCTGGATTGGGAGGCATGCCTTATGAAGACAGGTTGAGGGAGCTGGGGCTGTTCTCCCTGGAGAGACGAAGGTTGAGAGGCGACCTGATAGAGGTTTACAAGATGTTGAGAGGAATAGATAGGGTGGACTCTCAGAGACTATTTCCCAGGGCTGAAATGGTCGCAACGAGAGGGCACAGATTTAAGGTGCAGGGAAGCAAGTACAGAGGAGATGCTAAGGGAAAGTTTTTCACTCAGAGCGTGGTGAGTGAATGGAATCGGCTGGCATCGGTGGTGGTGGAGGCGAACTCGCTGGGGTCTTTTAAAAGACTTCTGGATGAGTATATGGGATCCAATGGGATTGGGGGTTATAGATAGGTCTATGGCTGGGTAGGTTTTGATGTGTTCGGCACAACTTGTGGGCCGAAGGGCCTGTTTGTGCTGTAGTGTTCTATGTTCTATGTTCTATGAAATCGAAAAACCCAAAGGGAGCCTACGCAGGCGTGGGGAAAATGTGCAAACTTCAAACAAATGGTGACCCATGCCGGGATTCGAACACAGGACACTGGCACTGTGAGTCATCAGTGTTAACCACTGTTAATGGGCATCTTACCGCCCATTATCGTAGGTGCCATGGTAATCTCATGAATGGTAAGTAGTTTTGACTACTGAGGACTTGCCAAGACTTGGAATAATAATAATGGGAAAACTTGCTCCGCAAGAGAGAAGATTACAGGCAAAATGTGATGCTGAATATTCTTTATTGCTTGGTCTTTCAGGGTTGTGCTGTTCTAGCTGGCTAATGAGAGTGGTAGTCTTTAAATTCTCTATCATCTAGAAGAGATCCAGGGTTATGCAGGCATTCCAGCCCAGAAGAAAGAAAGGCTGATTAAAGATGATATACGTCAGCTCAAGGACTTGTTTGCTGCCAATTCTCAATGATTCTAGGATCATGACAATGAACAGGAGTCAGCTTCTCTCTGCTTAGAATGTTTGCTGTTCAAAGCCCAGAGGCCTCTGAGTCATGATTCCTTGTCTGACAGGACTGTGATGCTAGTATCCAATTTAAAATTTGACCCTTTGACTAAATAGGATCCGGAATATGAAGAATTCAACAAATTTGAAATGTTGATCACTCATATGAAATGAGGTGATGTCTGTAGTGACTCACTTCTTCTCCCACTCCTCATTAGGCAGCTTTCTAAATAATGTTTGCCAATTGAATGAGTGTTTAACTCTTTATGTGCTGTGGTAGTAAAAGACAAGTTCCCTTGAAAGCTTTTAAAAATAAAAGTATTTATTGTACTTAACACACAGTCAAACTAAAAATAATAAAGGCACTCTGTCTTTCACACTCACATGTCACAGGATGGGAGGACAGATTAAGCAGTTTTAAAAAATAAAAGTCAGTGGAAGATGGATCTGGTAGGTTAATGATTTGGATGGTTTCAAGCTGAGCTTAATAGTCTCTTATGATTCAATGCAAGACAGTTTAAAGATGTTGATGGACGATTTATCTTTCTTCTTGAGGTAAAAGCTGCTGGGTTGATTTTTAAAATGCTGTCTACAACGTGTGGGTGTTCATATCCAGTGAGAAGTCTCACAGCATCAGGTTAAAGTCCAACAGGTTTATTTGGTAACAAGTGCCCCTAGTTTTCGGAGTGCTCGCTGCTCCTTCATCAGGTAAGTAGGAGATCTGTTCATCTGTTCATTAAATCGATTTAAATACTGCTAATATATCTGCACCCAAATTGGCTGTTAGTAAAGACACAAACTGTTCAGATTCGGGTGCAGATCACGTTACAGGCATGACGCCCGAATTTACCGTAACTTTGCCCCAGTTAATTTTTGGTAAAATCGGGCCCAAAGTAACAGTTGCTGTCTGTCTCTCCTGTATATCCACATAATATGGCTCCTGATTCATGTCACTGGGATTCTCTGATCCTGCTGCAGTGAACAGAGTTTCAGCTGAGCTCCAAATTTTCTGTCCTTGCTTGCAGTGGCAAAGGGATGTGAATGGCCAGGAAATTCTCGCTTTTGTGTCCGAGCCATCAGGTGATGTTAGACTCCTGTAATTTTGTGGGATACATTTTGTGAGTAGATTTTTCCTCTGCTGTGATCTCATTAATTATAAAGAAATAATGTAGCCTTTCAATATACTGGCCCCAGATTTTCATCTCTGGTTTAAATAATTCAGTTTTTTTCCAATTAAAGGCATTTTCTTGTGTGTATGTACATTACTTCCTTGTAATTTCCACGCTCAACTCCCTGTCCCCACTGTAATCCCCTACAACAAACAAACATATTTCCTCATCACTAGTGCAATAACTTTGAAGGTTATTCATTGTGGTGTCAGGTTATAAAGGGTAAATTACCAATAATATTTATACATATACAAACAAGACGATTTACACATCTTCTTTCCACTGCCTACTGGCTTCAACTGAGGTTCCTCCCCCACCATATGCCCCTTACACCTGATTGGTTTAGCTTCACACATTGCCTGTCCAGAGGGTGTGGTCCAATTACATGGCCCTGTGGGATGGCCCCTTTTAAGGGGTCACATTACCACACTGGGAGACTCTGTTGGATGGGGGATATGGGGAAGAATGAGACAGTGCATAGTTTAAAAACAAACCTCTTGTAAATAGCTAAGAGATTGTTTTATGTAGTTGTTAAAAGTGTACTTTGGAGGAGGGTGTAGTATAAAGAGTTAATAGAATGGATACGTAATCGATGGGGAAGACACAGGCGCAACACTGATGTCAGACAGTCATGTGTGATATACTGCAGCTGGCAGATAGATGGCCCAGAGGGGAGATGTGTCTTCCCTGGAACTTAATATATACGTATTATACATGGTGCAAATAATGCAGATTTTACTTTTCCTATGGCTCTTCCTTGCTCGATCCCTGACCCAGCACCTTATACAACAGTTCTAACTGTCTAGAATTGTAATGACCTCAGACAAGACTCATGAGATTGGCCTCTTGGAGAATGAGCTCCTGATTGAGACCATGATTGCCTGGCCAATACTGGAGTCTCAGCTGTGTATATATTGAGGGTCTCAGGGCTACTGACACTCCAGGTGCTGACATTGTAACTGAAACACTCTTAAAAGTGGAGATAAGTTGTAAATGAGGGAATCTAGTGAAGGGACACTGGCCTCTGAGGAGTTATTTCAGGAATGCTGCTTCAGTCTATTAAATCTCAATTAGTGCCTTCAACCCAGTAATTGAATAAAATCATTTTTGATCTGAAGCATGAGTTTATAACAGAGGGCAGTTAATTTATTTTGGCATTACATCCATAGAGGAATTTGAAAACAAGGACAAGAACTTTAAAGTCAAGGAGTTGTGTAAGTGAAAGCCAGACAGATATTTGTGGATAGTAAGTGGTAGGCAGTGATTGGTGAGGTCCTGAAGGGATCAGTGTTTGGACACCAGCCATTCACAATATATATTGACAATGTGGATAATATTTCCAAGTTTGTAGCCAACACAAAACTTAATAGAAGTCTGAGTGGTGATGAGAATGTGGTATCTTCATGTAGAGTTAATGTCAAACAGAAGGCAAATGCAGTACAACATGGAAATGTGTGAGATTATCTGCTTTTGATTTGATTTGATTTATTACTGTTATATGTATTAACATACAGTGAAAAGTGTTGCTTCTTGCACACTATACAGACAAAACTTACCATTCAAAGAGAAGGAGATGGGAGAGTGCAGAATGTAGTGTTACAGTTATAGCTAGGGAGGAGAGAAAGATCATCTTAATGCAAGGTAAATCCATTCACAAGTCTAACAATAGCAGGGAAACAGCTGTTCTTGAATCAGTTGATACACAACTTCAGACTTTTTAATCTCTTTCCTGAAGGAAGAAGGTGGAAGAGGGAATGTCCAGTGTGCGTGTCCTTAATTAGGCTGATTGCTTTGCCAAGGGAGGCCAGGAGTATAGACAGAGTCAATGGATGGGAGGCTGGTTTGTGTGATGGATTGGGCTACATTCACATTTTGTAGTTCTTTGCGGTCTTGGGAAAAGCCAGAGCCATGCCAAGCTATGATACAACCAGAAAGAATACTTTCTGTGATGCATTTGTAAAGGTTGGTGAGAGTCGTAGCTGACATGCCAAATTTCCTTAGTCTTCTGAGGAAGTGGAGGCATTGGTTGGCTTTTTTAACTATAGTGTTTGCATGGAGGAACCAGGACAGATTGGTGATCTGGAGACCTAAAAACATGAAACTCTGGACCCTTTCTACTTCACCCCCATTGACGTAGACAGAGGCATGTTCTCCTTTACGATTTCGGAAGCCAATTTGAATGGAACACAAGAGTAACAGTATTACTTAAATGGTTATAGTTTCAAGAAATGGAGTAAGCCATTTAGGACAGAAGTGGGGAAAGACATCTTCACTCTGAGGTTGGTGAACCTGTGAGATTCTCCAGCAGAGGAGGCTATGGAAGCCAAGTCACTGATCATATTCAAGAAGGAAACAGATTTCTGGACACTAAAGGGAAATGGGAAGAGTGCTTGAGTACAGTGTTGAGATAGAGGATCAGCCATGACCATATTGAATGGTGGAACAGAATCAAAGGGTCGAATGACCCTTTGCTGCTCCTATTTTCTATGATAGAGAAGTTCTTCCTTCACGTTGATTTCCTGCACCAATGTCACCAACGTGTGTTAAGGAACCATGGAGCTTGCTCTCTGTCAAGCTGTGGTATTCTTATGCTTCTGCTGGAGCAAGATTAATGTTTGCCAGCACATGCTCCTGCTAAAATGGATCTCCTCTTTAAGAGGTGTAGGTTTATTTTCCGTGGTGCAGGCCAGCTTGTACCTGTACTCACCCTTTACGGTTTTGTGCCTTGTGCTCAGTCATGTAGCAACTCAGCAGTGTGCTAAGTGCTGGCTGCACAGTTTAATTGTGTCAATAAACAGCCTCCACAAAGTTTTTGTGCTAGTTAAATTGGAAGGAATGGCACTGGTTAACTGGGTATCATAATCTCTGTGCCTGGATACCAGCCTTATCCAACTTTTTTCCCCATGTTCGTCTTTAGAGACATTGTGTTAACATCAACAAAGGTGACTGTTTTTAGTTTTTTTTGCATTAGAATCAGTTTTGCTGCATTGTTGGGGATGCAGTTAAGACTAACTTTACTGTTAAATTTGGAAATGGAAGCAGTGACTGGTACTCTCCCATCTATCCTACAGCAACACAGGTTACGTGGAAACAGACAAGGACAGACAACAAACTAGTCCCTTTGACAGCTGCTGAAATGATTTGTCTGGAAATCTCCTGAATGACAAACATCTAGTTTCCTGCAGCTACAAGGAACCATCTCCTCTGGCTGAGAACTGCTCTTAGAACAGAAAGAGAAGCTTTACATTCAACCTTGCAGCATCACCTCTCATTGTCACACTTGATATCCCTGTTCCTCCAATAATGGAAAAAATATTACCTTGATCCTTTCACTGTTCATAACTTCAGGAGGTTCCAAAATACCTCGAAGCTGATGCAGTAGTTTTGAGATGCTGTTATTGTTGGAACATAAAGATATTTTAAAAATTCCTTTGCTCAAATTTTGCTTCAGAGATGTATTTGCAGATGATCTAGGCAGAACAATGAGAGTACAAACTATCCTTCAATTCGAGGATGATGCCGATTCAGAATTGTACACTTCTGCCTAGATTTTCATGTAACTAAACTTGCAGATCTTTAAGTGATTGGGCTAGGATGAATTCAGTCCGTATGGTTAGCAGGTAGGGAAGTAACTGCAGTCCATGATAATGTACACTGAGGTCTCAGATTCTGTCAAGGAGGAGGGGTGGCTGGTGCAATTAGCATAGAGAGCAACTGCAGATATTGCTGCTGCCATTTCTCTCTTCTCTTTGTCCATTTATGGTTGGCACAATGGCTAACACTGCTCCTCACAGCGCCAGGGACCTGGGTTAAATTCCAGTCTTGGGTAGCTGTCTGTGTGAAGTTGCATATTCTCCTCATGTCTACATGGGTTCCATCTGGATTCTCCGGTTCCCTCCCACTGTCCAAAAATATGCAGGTTGGGTGAATTGGCCATGCTAAATTGTCCCTTAGTGTTCCAAGCTGTGTGATGAGATGGATTAGCCATGGCAAATGTTTGTGGTTACAGGGATAGGTTAAAATACAGGCTAAGCTACTCTGTCAGAGATTTGGTGCAGATTTGATGGGCTGAATGGCCACCTTCTGCACTGTAGGAATTCTATGATTTAATTGTATTAACCAACTGTTGGGGCTCACAGTTCTGGAGGGTGCTGCCAAAGTGTTTTTAGAGACTAGCAGCAGTGCATCTTTTACGTAGCACACAGTTGCTAATAATTTTGTAATGGAAATCGGCAATGTGCGAATGTCACCTACAGCACAGATGCTCAGTTGCCATCTTTTACCCTTACAAAGGGATGAATTAAACAGGAGTGAGAGAAAATGAGTGGGGATATGCCTATTCTACACACCTTCACACAGAGGGATGAGAGGGCTGCTGAGCTGGCAGGGGAGAGGGCGGCAAGCCCGTGATTGTTGGGGCAGGATGATGGGTCTGTCATCAGTGGGTGGCTGGTGGGGGCTATATCAGTGGCTGTGGGCGCCCACGATTGCAGGTTGGAGCTGCTTCTGGCCATCTGCACCAGCAGGGGCTTGACAACTTTCTCTTTTCTGTCAGACCCCTGTTACTGCTGATGCACACGTGCAGTATCAGAGACCTGCACATGCGCAGTATCTCCCTCTGCAGGCTTTCGGGCACATTAAGCCCCACCCACAGACCTCTGCAGCAAGCGACAGATTTTAAAATTTTGCAGGCAGAGTGCATGTGGGTGAGGGGTTGTGAATGGAACGTGGAGTGGGGGAGGGGGCTGGTGGGGGGAGAGGTGCTATGGAAAACATGCCCAAAAGAAGGATCTGAAACTCTCCCAGTTTCAAGTCCGCCCAGTATGTGGAAAAGAAATGGTAAAATTACTCCCTCTGTCTTGAATTCAGCTCTTTTGACCATGTTTGGATGAAAGCTGTAACGAGATCAGGAGCTGACTGGAATTGTTTATCCGAAGCTGATTGGCAGTGAGCAGCTACAAACTCAATATATTCTAGAGTCTGTCCTTGGACAGATCAATTAGAGTATTTGGCTGACTAAAGGGTCAATCAATACATGAATTTTGCTTTGGCAACATTCAAGAGTAAGTTGAGTTCCTTATTCGCAATCTGGAATGGACTCGTTGGAGACCATTAAAGGATCAAGAATAGTTTGCAAATCTGGTGGAACACAGATGCACAAACAGCCTGTATTGAAATGTGTGATGTATCCTCTGAATTACTTAATTGTAATAACTTGACATTAGATGGATGTGAACTAACTGCCTGGTATCACCTCGCAGAAAGTAACATTTTGGAAAGCCTGCCGGATAAAAAAGGTTCCAATGCACTGTCCTCCTTATGGAAAATATCAGGGAATGATATAACACAGGAGATCCCTCTCCCCATTGTGACTGTGCCTGTATTTCGAAAGAGCTTTTTAAATAGTTTCACTCGCCTGCTCTTTGCCCAAATCCCTGCAAACATTTCATTTTCTAAGCATTAATCTTTGATGCCCTTTTGAAAGTTGTTATTGAAAATACTGCACCATCCCTTCCAGCCAGTCCATTCCAGATTATGACAGTTCACTGCATTAAGCGTGTTTTCTTCACATCGCCTCTGCTTCTTCTGCTGATTACTTTAAATCTGTGTCCTCTCATTCTGATATTAAAAACAGCTTGTTTATTCTGTTAAAACCCTTCCTGATTTTGAGCACCGATATTAAATCTTCCCTTAACCTGCTGTGCTCTTAAGACAATGAGCTCAATTTCTCTGGTCTCTCTGTTATCTGAAGGTTTTCACTCCTGGTAATATGTCAGTAAATCTCTTCTGCAGCTGATCTAATACCTTAACATCCTCCCAAAGGTATGGTACCCAGAACTGGGGCCTAACAATGCTTTATAAAGATTTAGCATTACTTTATTGTATACTATACACCACTGTTGATAATGCCATGGAGCCTATATTTCTTTTTAAAAGTTTTCTCATTGCCTTCTGCCTTTTCTAAGGAACGTCAATATAAAGCTAAGATGCCTTCTGCAGCCCATTTAAAATGGTACTTTTTTGATTACATTGCTTCTCCTTATCCTTCCTGCTAAAATGAATCATGTTACACTTCTCTGCATTAAATTCATCAGCCATGATCATCCTCCGGTTCCTTATTTACTCCATGGGCTTCAACTTTGTGAACAAATCTATTCTGTGTTTACCAAGCATCCTTTGAAAGTTCACATACAAGATCAACCTTGCCGTCCTCATCAACCCTTTCCATTACTTCATCAAAGAACTTGATCGAGTTAGTCAAACAAGATTTGCCTGTAACAAATTTATGTTAACAGGGAATGTTCACTGAGTTCTTTCCACTAGAAGACAAGGCATCTTTCATTTGTGTTTGCCATCAGCCTTATAGGTCTCCCCTGCAGTGACCTGGAAGAATCTTGAAGCAATGAAGCTGAACAAACTGGCGACTACAACTATGTGAAGAACTGTGCCAGAATCTCAAGTTGTTGACAGGTCACCCTGGAGCAGATGGCAGCATCCTACAATGGCCTTTCTGGTCAAGGGGATGAAACAAAAATTGGCCAGGTTTAAAATCCTAGGTTAGTGATGAGCAGTTGCATACCTCCTGGGAATACTGTTATCTCCTCATCCAACTCATATACTGTAAAGGGAGGCCAAATGGAATTCTCATTCTCAATCCTTCTAACTGCAAGTTGCAAAGCAACAAAAAGGATAAAAGCTTCAACAACATCTTGGATGAAAGACAAAGATTTTTGGCAAGGATGGCAAAAGGCATGAATAAAAATGTGCCAAATACGAAATGTGTTAATGCTGAAACAAAACTTTCAACTGTCCAAGTAATTAATTGTTAGGCCTGAGGACCACTCCTTTGCCTATTTTACCAGTGACATTAAATGATGTGTTAAGACTTTTAGAAAAGTATGTGACATCTGTTAGAAGAGCTGATATGAATAAATCTGCGATGGAAATGTGTTTGTCCTTCTCAATTCCAGGAACGAGCGAATCATGTGCCTGCTTTCAGGATGAGGCTTTGGACCAACAGTTCCCTGTGACGTTAAGGACATGAACATACGTGAAGAGTTTATGAGTTTTGGTAGAAACATATAGAGACTATAATAGGACTCGATTGTAACTGACACAAAACCTTTCTGTGTCGTTGTTTGCAAGAAGTGACCCATTTCCTAAACAATGAATCTTGATTATAATTTTTTTAACAAAAAAAGGTAAAGTTAAACAGAAATGAGAGAGGATGACGATCTCTGGTGTGACGTTATAACTAAAATAAAACATCAAAGGAAGCTGAACTAACTGAACCAAAATATAATTTCCAGCGGTGATGGAGCACTGGAGCTGCTGTGGGGTCCACCGTTCACAGAAGGCCTGGAATAAATCACACAGCAAGGTCACCCCGTCGCAATCCGAGTCACGGCAGGGGGCCAGCAACTCAGGTTCGATTTGGTTTGGACCAGTTATCACCAGGACTGGGCCCACTTCTCTCTCCCCATCCCTCTCTGCACCCTAGTATTGATTACAGTTCATGCTTACAATCAGAGTATGGTAACTACTCAAATACTAGAAGCACTTAATATAGTCCACTATGATTTAAACTTTGAATTACATTTAAAAACAAATACATAGCACTGTTTTATTCAAATGCCCAGGACAATATTTCCATAAAAGTAGTTGGATGATTAGAATAAACACCATATTGAAAGGGATTCTGCATCTATCTAGGATAAGCTTCTTATTTAATCTTTCACAAGTCTGGACATTGTTGTTGCCCATCCATAATGGTGCTTGAATTGAGTGGCTGGCTAGAGCATTTTTGAGACAGTTAATGGTCAACCACATTGCTGTGGATCTGGAGTCTCATGTAGGTCAGATCAGGTAAGGATGGCAGATTTCCTTCCCTGAAGAACATTAGTGAACTAGATGGGATTTTACAACAATCAATGATCATTTCCAGGTAAGATAAGTTTTATTATTCCAGATTTATTAATTCAATTTAAATTCTACTATCTGATATGATGGGATTTGAGGGCATGTCCCCAGAGTTTTTTAGCCTGGGCCTCAGAATGACATTTCCACTGTGTTACCCCTTTCTCAACTCTCCTGCTGGTTAGAAATTGCTCCAGTGCAGACACACTATCATTCATCATGTTGAATGGGTTAGTGTAAACAAGAGAACAGCATGAGCAGAGCCACAGAGTCAGAATGAGAGGAATAGATCAGCAGAAGCCAGTATGGTATGCTGCAGTGAGATGAGGATCATGAGTAATTAGGGCGAGCAAGGGACGATCACTGAGGGGAGTGAGAACTTGCATTTTTTTATTGACAAACTGTGTATTTATTGTACTGTAAGTACTAATATGATGAATGAGGATAGCCAGTAGTGAATTGCTTTGTTTGCCATTGTTTCTTGATATGAAACATTGGTGAAAAAAATAGGTGTAACACAGGCCCTGCCACCAGCCGGTCGTAGTAAATTAGGAAGGCCCCAGGCCTCGTTGTAGATATGATGTAAAAAATTATTGCTGCTCAAAAATACAATACTCTTCTAGTGTGTTTAAATCATGTTTTTATGGCAGTTTTTTCCCCATGAATATTTTTTGATTTAAAAAATATCCTTTGTACTTCAGTATGGATGTAGAATTTCATTTATTATTAAATACTGCCATCTAGTGTCTCTATTCAATATTTCATGTTCTGAATTCCTTTTACACGTGATTTAATTACAGATGCTTGAGCATGCAGTGTATGACTTTTGAAAGCAAATCATTGATCTTATTCTAATTACATTCCAGCAACATGTTGTTTCTTAGCAACTGACTGGGAAGCAACTTCCATTGCATTATTACCAAAATAATTATCTTTGGGCAAAACAGTTGCTATTGCTTCAAGATGCATTGGTTATTGTATAAATTCATAACTGTCTTGTATGGATTTATTTAGCATTCTTACATGACAGTATTAGCTAATATATCCAAGCCAATAAAGTGAAAATATCAAAATTAGATGCCATTAATTATTTTTTTCCATTAAATCTAGTATGTGAAAGTTTTATTGTTGAGTCGAACAGGATACCTAATACATATAGACTGATAGAATTTGTTAAAGAATCTTGCTAGCATCAAACGTCATGGAAGACGCACTAAAATATTCCACAGATCGATACAGTTTTTCAAATAAAACCATTAAATCATTAACAAATTGCCAATCCTTTGACAAATAATTTGCTAAATTCTTGAAGTGTGGCATTCAATGTAGGTGTTTCCATAGACTAACATTAGGTGTGCTAATGTCACAAGGAGTCACGTTAAACTCCTGAATTTTCTGTCTAAGAACCACCACAAAATTGGCTCAAAATATACACATTTGGATTCTGTGTCCACCCTCATGCATGTAACTTATGTGCTTGAAAGTTGTTCCTTAAAAGCTGAAATTTACAGAAGAAAATCAATGAGTGTGTAAATCGGTGTCCAGAATGTCTTTTACATTATACTGCAGCAATTGATAAATATTTTCTGTTATTCTAACTGAAGGAGCATACTGCATGCCACCATCTTCCACTGACTTTAAAGGAATCATTTATTTTTCTTCAAAGATTGGATTCTTTACCCTTGGGTGTCAATGAGATACTCACAGCAGTGACAGCACACTAACCACAGCTCCCCATACTCCAAAGATGCAGGGGTGATGTGGGATTTCTTGATGAGAATTTCCTGTTGTGTAAAACAGGAAAATAAAACAGGACTGCACAGTAGTGAAACTCTTTACACCCTCCCAAAACCCTCTGTTCTGAAGGAGCAGTAACAGGGAAGTTACTGCAGTATTTCTGATTATCAGCTACCACATTTCTGCAGTTTTCTTTTCATCTATTCTGATTTGAAGGTGTTGATGTTTCTGACAAATATCTCCGTCATCTGAATGCCGCTGGGCTGCCGTGATGAGGCTTTCTTGATCTTTTGACCCAATCCAACAGGAGGCCGTTAATGAACTGTAACGTCACGCCTGCTGATGTGTAAGAAGATGCAGGGTGCAAGTCATTCCCTGAATCCCGAGTTCAGCTTTGCTAGTTGCTCGCTCCAGTTTGAGAGCCAAGCTTTCTCCATCTCTTCTGATTGATTTGTAGTGGCAGGTAATTTCTGCAGAAATACAATATTTTGTGGCAAATTGACTAGTCACGAAAAACACCAGAATTCAATATATTCTAAACATAACGTGAAACACAACAGCAAACAAAGCTTGGAGCCAGAGTTCAGTCCCCTTGAAGTCAAACAATGAGGATCTGATATAAGTGGCTGAGTTTATTCTGTAAATTTCATCAAAGAAATTATTGTGGAGAGATCTGTAGAAAGGAACAATCAAGCTCAACATATCTCAATAATTTTTCATTAAATTCTCACATCTATATTTTTAATTTATGATGAACTTGAGTAAATGTTAGAGTTTCTGAAATTGCTGGCTCACAATATTACTGTGCTTCATCTCATCAGCAGGCATCTTTGATACCCGAATGCCCAATATTACTAAAAATTGTTACCTAAACTCATGAGGAGAGAAGATAATTGAGAATCCCACAGCAGCAGTTCCATCCGTACAGAACAGGAGGAGGTCAAAATGGATAAATTTTCAAGCAAAATCTTAAATGTTTGTTTAGAGGGTGTTCAGATCACTTACTTGGTGCAGACCCCAGCGATGTGATCTACAAGTGCACCAACAGAGGCTGGAATGTCTCACCCCTCTGAGAACCATGCTGTGTCCTTATTGTGGAGATTCAATGGAGATTCTCAGCTCACAGAAAGTCTACCCCTGTTCCATTCCACAGTTTGGCCTCACTCCAGACTCCAGCTCCACCCTGGATCCTTGCTATTGCTGTGATCTTGGCTCATCCCTAATTTCTGGTCTCACACCTAACCTGACCCTTGAACTCACCCTGATCTTAATCTGGACCCTATCTTTGGTCCTAGCTCTTCACAAAGCCTGGCCTGTCATTTGCCATTTAAAAAGCAGAAGGAATTCCTGGCCTTTTGCAAATACATTTCCAGAAATGGTGGAGACCCAGCTGATCCGAATTTCTGAGATTTCTCTAGGTTCTACTGGTCTCCTGTTGGAATTATGGTGAGATACTGGTGGAACTTGTGTGTGATTCCACTCCACAATGCATAATTTACAATGGTCGGGTACTTCTGTCTGAGCTTCTGGCTTCATCACATCATAACTCTGACAAGACGCTACTAGAGACATGGTTACCAATTCTGGGAGGTTTTATAGTGCCTTTGATTCATCTTTTACAAAATAATTATATCCAGTGACCAAACTGTGGGCAACAGGGGGTTCAGAAAGTTTGAGTTCTCATTCCTGCTCTGCTGTGGGGATTCAGCAATTCCAATGATAGCAGACACACTAAAGTTTATTTATTTGTGTCACAAGTAAGGTGGACATTAACACTGCAGTGAAGTTACTGTGAAAATCTCCTAATTGCCACACTCCGATATCTCTTCGGGTATACTGAGAGCCAATTTAGCACGGCCTGCCCACCTAATTAGCACATCTTTCGGACCGTGGGAGGAAACCGAAGCACCCAGAGAACATCCATGCAAGGAGAGTGTGCAAACTTCACAGAGACAATGACCAAAACCAGGAATCGAACACAGGTCCCTGGTACTGTGACGCAGCAGTGCTAACCACTGTGCCACCATGCCACCCATAATAGAATATATTGTTTCCAATACTGCTCCAATATTGTTCATCTGTAGCAAAGTGTTCTCGAGCAGGTAGCAGCAGTGAAATATGATAACTTTGAGAGGGATGAGAGGAAAATGTGGCAATGACTATCTGCTCTGGAGCCAACTGGCCACAAAGTTTTTTACTGACATTCCCAATGATTATTGATTTTCTTGGAGGATGGGAGATATGTTCGAGTTGCCCAATTGGTTCCAGAAGAATTGGAAGAGTTTTGAGTGGCTCCCCAGTTCCATATTTCCTTTTGCCATCACCCCTCACAGAGAGACAGATATCCACCATAAACATTGAAATAAATCTAGCAAGCTCTGTTCCCAGGTGCTGTGGCTGAGGTTTTTGGAAAGGGATGTAAACAGATAAAAGAAAAACTTGCATTTATAATGTACATTTCACAACACAAAGTATTTTACAACCAATAAAGTGCTTTTTGAGCTCAAGGGAATACATGAATATATGCATAGCAAACTCTCACAAACAACAATATAATAATGATCAGATAATCTGATTCTGTGGATTTAATTCCGAGATGAGTATTGGAGGGAACACCAAGGATAATTCCACTGTTGGTTTTTAATATTGTGCCATTGGATCTTTTATATCCACCAGTCTGGACAGGTGGGAATTTGATTTAACATCTTACCCAAAGGACAGTGCTTCAAATAGTGCAGTTCTTCCTGAATGCTGCAATGGAGTGAAAACTGTAATCTTTGTGTTGAATTATGAAGTGCTAAGTGAAAACTCGGCTAATTACTTTTTATTCATCCGTGGGATATGGGCATCACTGGCTAGGCCAGTATTTATTGTCTACTGTTAAGTGGCCTTGAGAAAATGATGGTGCGCTCCCATCAATCCAGCCCAAAGTGCTCGGAGGGAGGGAGTTCTACGATTTTGACCCAGTGACTATGAAGGAATGGTGATATATTTCTAATGATGTGGAGACGCCGGCATTGGACTGGAATAAACACAGGAAGAATCTCACAACAGCAGATTTAAGTCCAACTGACGAAGAGGAGAACCTCAGTGGCTTGTGAGTTTACTATCAAACAAATCGGTTGGACTTGAACCTGGTGTTGTCAGACTTCTTACGATATATTTTTAAATCAGGATAGAAATTGGCTTTTAGGAGAACTTCCAGGTGGTAGTGTTTCCATGTGGCTGCTGCCCTTGTCCTTCTAGATGGTACTAGTCCTGGGAATGGAAGGTGCTACCTGAAGAACTTAGGGGAGTTTCTGAACCTTTGGAGGATTTCTTCCAGGTCCTCAGGCTGTTTCATCTTAGAACATTTTGGAGCAAAGAAAACTGTTATAGATTTACATTTGTACTTTATTAAATTACTCTAGAGTTTAAAGTTCTTTAACTTTTATGATTTTATTTATAAATCTGGTTATCAAATCAAGGAGAAAAATTAGACTGCATTCCATCTGTTTTATGGGCATAAAATGGCTTCAACAAAACCTAACTTTATGGACCAATATCACAGAAGAATGTTTGAAAATCATGCAGCACATAATTAGCTTGAGCCATTTTCTAGACATCTAGGATGGCTGCCAAGGACAGCTGTTAATCTCCTTTTATGTGCTATTAAGGGACTTTATGCCTGTTTTGGGACCCTTCTACCAAATGAAGTTGCCCTGAGTGGAACTGCCCAGATTTCCAAGGTCATGGATGTGTTATGGCCACTGATTAAAAGAAGGTATGATTATTTTTTTTTTAGCTGTGGTGGAATTAGGAGGAGCAGATATTCTCTTTCAGGATCGGCTAGACACCAAATGGCTGTTACCAGCTATTGTTGGGCTCGCGACCACTCTGAGGCTTACCCTGATGTAGTATTATCAACCCTAGTGTGATTATTGCTGATATTCTTTTGCCATTGGTTGTTATTCAAGAAGTAGGCAGTCAAGTGGATAAAGTTGTTAAGAAGGCATATGGAGTCTTAGCTTTTATTGGTAGGGGGATTGAATTTAGGAGCCGCAGCATCATGTTGCAGCTGTACAAAACTCTAGTGCGGCCGCACTTGGAGTATTGTGTGCAGTTCTGGTCGCCACATTATAAGAAAGATGTGGAGGCATTGGAGAGGGTACAGAGGAGGTTTACCAGGATGTTGCCTGGTATGGAGGGCAGGTCCTATGAAGAGAGGTGAAGGATTTGAGGTTGTTTTCGTTAGAAAGGAGGCGGCTAAGAGGGGATCTTATTGAAGCATATAAGATGATTAGAGGTTTAGATAGGGTGGACAGTGATAGCCTTTTTCCTAGGATGGAGAAAGCTAGCACGAGGGGACACAGCTTTAAATTAAGGGGTATGAGTTATAGGACGGATATCAGAGGTAGGTTCTTTACTCAAAGAGTGATTAGGGAGTGGAATGCCCTGCCTGCAGCTGTTGTAGATGCGCCAAGTTTGGTGGCGTTTAAGAGGTTAGTTGATAAGTATATGGAAGAGAAGGGAATGGTTTAGTTTGGAGGGGCATTGCTTTTTATTTTGGTCGGCACAACATCGAAGGCCGAAGGGCCTGTTCTGTGCTGTATTGTTCTATGTTCTATGTTCTAAGTTCCAAAAATCAGGAGGACACTGAATCAGCAGAAGAAGAGACACTGAAAATGAGGAAGAGGGTAACTGTAGGCAGAAGAGAGGTTTGCAAGGAAAACCTGTGATGAAAGGAACTCTAAGAACATAAGAAGTAGGAGCAGGAGTAGGCCATTTAGCTCCTCAAACCTATTCTGCCATTCAATAAGATATGGCTGATGTTATTGTAGACTCAATTCTATTTACCTGCCTGTTTACCATAACCCGGAATTCCTTTACTGTTCAACAATCTATCTATTTTTGCCTTAAAGACATTCAACAAGGTGGCCTCAACTGTTTCACTGGGCAGCGGATTCCAAAGATTCATAACCCTTTGGGCAAAGACGTTCGTCCTCAACTCAGTCTTAAAACTGCTCCCCCTTATTTTGGGGCTATGTCCCCTAGTTCTGGTTTCACCCACCAAAGGAAACAACTTCCCTGCTTCTATCTTATCTTTTCCTTTCACAATCTTATATGTTTAAATAAGAACCTCCTCATAAATCTAAATTCCAATGAGTATTCACCCTGTCTACTTAGTCTTTCCTCATAAGCCAACCCTCTCAATTCCAGAATCAATGTAATAATTCTCCTTTGCACCCCATCCAATGCCAGTATATTCTTTCTCAAGTAACGAGACGAAAACTTTATACGGTACTCCAGGTGTGGCCTCACCAGCACCTTATATAGCTGCAACATAACCTCACTGTTTTTAAATTCTATTTTAATTTGATTTGACTTTATTTGATTCCCCTCTATCCATCCCTCTAGCAATGAAGGACAAAATGCCATTTGCCTTCTTAATATCCTACTTCACCTGCAAACCAACACCTTGAGATTCCTGCGCAAAGACACCCAGGTGCCTCTGCACAGCAGCGTGCTACAATATTTTACCATTTAAATGATAGTCTATTTTACTGTTATTCTACCAAAATGGATGACCTCACAGTAACCAGCATTGTACTCCATCTGCCAGACCCTCGCCCACTCACTTAGATTATTTATATCCCTTTGCGGACTTTCAGCGTCCTCTGCACACTTTGCTCTACCACCCATCTTTGTCATCTGCTATCTTTGACACACTGTATTTTGCCCCCAATTCCAAATCATCTACATAAATTGTAAACAATTGCAATCCCAACACTGATCCCTGAGACACATCACCAGTCACTGATCTCCAACCAGAAAAACACCCATTTACCCCACGCTTTGCTTTCTGTTAGTTAACCAATTCACTATCCATGCTGGTATATTACCTGTAACACCACACACCTTTATCTTATGCAGCAGCCTGTTGTGTGGCACTTTGTCAAATGCCTTCTCGAAATCTAGACACACCACATTCGCCAGCTCCCCGTTGTTCACAGCAGTCATAATGTCCTCAAAGAATTCTGCTAAATTAGTTAAACATGACCTGTTTTCATAATCCCATACTGTATCTTCCCAATGGGACAACTTCTATTCAGATGTCTCGCTATTTCTTCCTTAATGATAGATTCAAGCATTTTCCCCATTATACAAGTTAAGCTAATCAGCCTATGGTTACCCACCTTTTGTCTACCTCCTTTTTTAAACAGTGGCATTTGCTGTTTTCCAATCTGCTGGAATCGCTCCAGAGTTCAACGAATTTTGGTAAATTACCACGAGTGCATTTATTGTTTCCTCCACCATCTTAGTATCCTAGGGTGCATTCCACTGGGGCCAAGAGATTTATCTATCTTTAGCCCCATTAGTTTTCCTAACACTGCTTCTTTAGTGATAATGATTGGTTCTAAATTCTCAGCCTTCATGTCATCAATTTTTGGCATGTTACCTGTATCTTTTACTGTGAAGACTGACACAAAATACTTAGAACATGCATAGAACATAGAACACTACGGCACACACAGGCCCTTTAGCCCACAAGTTGAGCTGATCATACCCATACCTACTAGGCCATAGAACTATCTGTAACTCCCAATCCCACTACTTGTTCAATGCCTCAGCCAATTCTTCATTTCCCGTTATTAAATCCCCTTTCTCATCTTCTAAAGGATCAATGTTTACCATAGCCACTTTCTTTCTTTTATATAGTTGTATATATTTTTAATTGAACCATCAAAAACTGGTAACTCAATGAAAACAATGATCTACTATCAACCCTGTCATTAATAACCTGCCAGGGTCCTCCCACATTGCATTAGGTGTGGTGGCTCCCCGTCAATTTTTTAACAGTATCTATTAACTACATCCCTACTAGTATTTCAACCTATCTATCTGTCTCAATCTATCTATCTATCTCGATCTATCTTTCTGTCTTGCTCTATTTATCTATCGGACTCTATCTATCTCTCCCCACTCACCATCTCTCTCTCTCTCTCTCTCTCCCTACTCTTCTGTTTAGATATGGTTAAGGTATGATCTCCCCGGACTCAACCGGCAATTCAAAATGAGCTGAGGCTAAGTCCTATGTTTTTCATCGTACAGCTACGAAGAATGATTCTGCCATCTGCTCCTGAATCCTTTTACTGAGAGTTGCTTGAAGAAGATATCATGACAATTTATTTCAATTTATCTGCAGCACATGCTAAAGCTGTTTCTAAATTGATGGTCATTCAGGAAATGCATCATGAAGTGCTGGAAAATCAGCTTCTTTGAAAGGCTGTCATCCAACATGATTGCAGTGCTCATAAACTGTGAAGATATTGTTACTGCCATTTCATTCAAATTGTACAGTGACAGCAGAACAACAAGAGCTTTTGAGCAATGATAACAAAAACAATCCATGACATTAGAAAAAAGTCAATTCTTGACACGCTGTATGTCATTACAGAGATAGTCATATAATTACTGTTGTCTATGCATGATATTGAAATTTATAATGTGAAAGATGACCTGCAGACATATTTGCGAAAGAAGACAATCTCAGGGGGAAGTTATCTCTGACACTCTCCTTTCATTAAAGTCAATTTTGAATATGATCCTTTTATACTTGAGCAGCTTTTAATTATTCATGGGATGTGAAGATTTCTGGCAAGCTTAACATATATTACCCATTCCTAATTGCACCTGAAAAGGTGATAGTGAACTCACAGTCCATGTGATTATAGTATTCCCACAGTGCTGTAAGGCAGAGATTTCCTGGATTTTAACAGTGATCCTGAAGAAATGGCTATACATTTCTAAGTCAGGATGGTGTGTGATTTCAAGGTTGTGCCATTTCCAGGTACTTTGCTGTTCTTGGCAAACAGAGGTTGTGCGTTTGCAAATTGCTGTTGAAGGAGTTATGAGGAGTTAGTACAGTGTATTTAGCAGGTGCTGTATACTGCAGCCACTTTGGTGGAAACAGCGAATATCAAAAAGTATGGATGGATACTGAGCAAGAAGGCTTATTAGTCCTGGATAGTGTTAAGTTTCTTCCTGCCTACTCCCGGCTACCAATCACCCTACTTTCTTACAAGAATCTATCCAACTTTACCTTAAAAATAATCAAAGATTCTGCTTTCACCACCATTGACTCTCAATCCTCTGAGAGAAAAGATGTTGCCTTACTTCTGTTTTAAATGGACAACCCCCTGGGGGGATTCTCTGGTCTCCTCTTGGTGTGTTTCTCACAGTGGGAGACAGCGCACCATTCAGTGATGACAGGATCTTCTAGTCCTATCACTACCAATTGGATTTTTCATTGACTGCATCCCATGCCACTGGGAAACCATGGTGGGGGTGAGCCATCAGTGGAACTGGATTCTCCTACAAGAGGAAGCATCCTCTCTACATCCACTCTGTCAAGATCCTCAAAATTTCTATCAAATCACTTATTCTTCCAAACTCCAGCAGATACGAACTTATTTAATTCCTCACTGGACATGGGGGAGATGCAGGAGGACTGGAGAATGACTAATATGACTCTGCTATATAAGAAATGTTGTAGAGGTAAACCAGAAATACAGACCAATGAGTCTCACATCGGTGGTAGGAAAATATTGCAGAACATTTTGAAGGTGAGCATCTATCTCCTGGAGAGGGAAGGTTTGATCAGAGATAGTCAACATGGCTTTGTTAGAGGAAGATCATGCTAACAAAATTGATTCAATTTTTTGAAAAAGTGATCAGGTGTGTAGATAAGAGTAATGAAGTTGATGGAGTTTTTATAGATTTCAGCAAAGCCTTTGCCAAGGCCCCACATGGGAGATTTGTAAAGAAGGTAAACGTACATTGGATACAGGATAATTTGATAAAGTGAATTCAAAATTGGCTCAATTGTAGGAGACAGAGGGTGATGGCAGAGGCCAGTGACTGGAAGCCAGTGTCCAGCTACCTCAAAAGTATCTGGATGAGCACTTGGCATGACATAACATTGAAGGTTATGGGCCAAGTGCTAGGAAATGGAATTAGGTCATGTCAGCTCAGATTCGATGGGCCAAAGGGCCTCTTTTTGCACGGTATGATTCTACAATTTTAAAACCTTTCCTCACAAGAGAACACAACCACTCTAGGTATTAGTCTGGTAAACCTCTGACTTCCAACATATTTACATCCTTCCTTAAAAGGAAGACCAATACTGTACATAATCCTCCACATACACATCTCATTACTGCTCTGTACAACTGAACAATAACTTCCTTACTTTTGTTTCCAATTCCCCTAACAATTAATGATAATATTCTATTAGCTTTTGTAATTAGTTGCTGAATTGAAGACTAGCCTTTTGCAATTCATGCGTGAAGACATTCTAATCCCTTTGCATCTTCAAGATCTACAATCTTTTACCATTTGTTTCTCTTTTATTTTTCCCGTCAAAATGAACAACTTCACTTTTCCCACATTATACTCCATTTTCCAGATCTTTGTCCTACTCACCTAGCCTATCTATACCTTTCTGTAGCCTCCTTATGCCCTTTTCACAATTTACTTCCCTATCTATCTTTGTGTCATCGGGACATTTGGCACCCATCCCTTCATCCAAGACATTTACATCAATTGTAAAGAGCTGAGGTTCCAGCATTGATCCCTATGACGCATCACTTATTACATCTTGCCAACCTGTAAAAGGCCCATTTATGGCTACTATCTGCTTCTTGTTAGCTATTCAATCTTCTATCCATATCAATATGTAACCCTATTTACCAGGAACTTTTATTTTCTGCAATAATCTTTGATGTGCATTTTATCAAATGCCTTCTGGAAATCTTAGTACAGGACATCCACCTGTTCGCCGTTAGGCTGAGGTATTGAACAGGTATTTTGTGTTGGTCTTCACAGTGAAAGACAAATAAATATGCCAAAAATTGATGGCAGAGAATCTGTGGCAAGTGAGAACCTAGAAACTATTATCACAAAAGTGGAAGTGTTGGGTAAGTTAATGGGACTAAAGGTAGACAAGTCTCCTGGCCCTGATGGAATGCATCCCAGTGTACTAAAAGAGATGGCAGGAGAAGTAGCAAATGCATTAATGGTAATTTACCAAAATTCTCTGGAGTTTGAGTGGTTCCCACAGATTGAAAAACTGCAAATGTAACACCACTGTTTAAAAAAGTAAGTAGTCAAAAGCAGGTAACTGTAGGCTGGTTAGATTAACTTCTGTAGTAGGCAAAATGCTTGAATCTATCATTAAGGAAAAAATAGTGAGACATCTGGATATAAATTGTTCCATTGGTAAGACGCAGCATGGATTCATAAAGGGAAGGTCATTATTGAATAATTTGGTGGAATTCTTTGAGAACATTACATGTGCAGTGGATAATGGGGAACCTGTGGATGTGGTGTATTTGGATTTTCAGAAGGTATTTGACCAAAGACTGCTACATAAGATAAATATGCACGGTGTCACGTGTAATGTATTAGCATGGATAGAGGATTGGTTAACAGAAAGCAAAGAGTGGGGAAAAATAGGTGCTTTTCTGGCTGGCGATCAGTGACTAGTGCTGTGCCTCAGGGATCAGTGTTGGGATCGCGATTGTTTACAATTTACATAGATGACTTGGAATTGGGGACCAAGTGTAAAGTGTCAAAATTCGCCAATGACACTAAGCTTGATGGCAGAGCAAAGTGTGCAGAAAACGCTGCAAGTCTGGAAAAGGATATAGATAGTCTAAGTGAGTGAGCAAGGATCTGACAAATGGAATACAATGTTGGTAAATGTGAGTTCATCCATTTTGATGGAAATAACCTTTTCCATCAGACTATTATTTAAATGGTTAAAAAAATGCAGCATGCTGCTGTGCAGTGGGACCTGGGTGTCCTTGTGCAGGAATCTCAAGGAGTTGGTTTGCAGGTGCAGCAGGTAATTAAGAAGGCAAATGGAATTTTGTCCTTCATTGCTAAAGGGATGGAGTTTAAAAACAGTGAGGTTATGTTGCAGCTGTATAAGGTGCTGGTGAGGCCACACCTGGAGTTACTGTGGACAGTTTTGGTCTCCTTCCTTGAGAAAGGATATACTGGCACTGGAGGGGGTGCAGAGGAGATTCAGTAGGTTGATTCCAGCGTTGAGAGATTTGGCTTATGAAGACAGACTGAGTAGACTGGGGCTATACTCATTGGAATTCAGAAGAATGAGGGGAAATCTTATAGAAAACTATAAGATTATGAAGAGAATAGATAAGATAGAAGCAGGGAAGTTGTTTCCATTGGTGGATGAAACTAGAACTAGGGGACAAAGGCTCAAAATAAGGGGGAGCAGATTTGGGATTGAGTTGAGGAGGAACTTCTTCATGCAAAGGGTTGTGAATCTGTGGAATTCTCTGCCCAGTGAAGCAGTTGAGGTTGTCTCATTGAAGGTTTTTAAGGCAAGGATAGATAAGTTTTTGAACAGTTAAGGAATTAAGAGTTATGGTGAGCAGGTGGATAAGTGGAGTTGAATCCACGAAAAGATCAGCCGTGATCTTATTGAATGACAGAACAGACTCAAGGGGCCAGATGGTCTACTGCTGCTCCTAGTTCTTATGTAAACACAGCCCATGTTACATTTTCAAAGAACTCCAATAAGTTGGTTAAACATGATTTCCCATGCACAAATCCTTGTTGTCTCTGCCTTCTCACCTTACCTTTTGCATTTATATGCTGAAGCCCTCCATTGCTAATGATGAAGATGTTCATGGGTTATCCTCCTTCTCCTCCCGTCAGCTATTTAATTTTCTGAATGTAGCTGGAACGCAGAGATTTAACCTGTTCTATTAGTTACACAATTAGTTAACTCTTGGGTGGCATAGATTAGCACTGCTGCCTCACTGTGCCAGGGACCCAGGTTTTATTCCTGGTTTGGATCTGTGTGGAGTTTGCACGTTCTCCCTGTATCTGTGTGGGTTTCTTCAATTGTATGACTCAACTTCCTGAGCTATTTGTGGCATTGGGAAATTTCACCCACTGCTTTCTAAATATGTCCATAAAATATCAGTTGTATAATTTTATTTAAAACACAAGCTTGTTCCAAATGTTCCTTCCAGTCTCACAACTGCATTTATTGTATCTTCATCAGCGGGAGCCAGAGTGGCTATTGTCTGCTGATGTTTTTGTATTCACCAGCAGTGATTGGATGGGTAGAAGATGCTTATCTTGAAGGGATGGCTGATGCATAAAAAGCCTTGCAGGTTTTTCTTTCTTTTGTCCTTCGAGGAGCAGTACCCAGTCTGGTGACTAATATCAGATTAGGTGAAACTCCACAGATTATCAAACCAAATGCCTAATTTACAACATGCATCCTCCTGCTACCAGCCACTGGTGAATGTATCAGTAAAATAGGGTTTATGTTTTTTTAAGTTTCTTTATTATTGTCATTAGTATACTTACATTAACATTGCAATGAAGTTACTGTGAAAATTCTGTAGTGTCCACACTCTGGCACCTGTCTGGGTACACTGAGGGAACATTTAGGATGGCCAGTTCACCCAACCAGTTCATCTTTTGGACTGTGGGAGGAAACTGAAGCAGTCGGAAGAAATGCACACAGACATGGGGAAAATGTGTAGACTCTGTACCGACAGTGACTCAAACCAGGAATCGAACCTGGGTCCCTGGCACTGTGAGGCAGCAGTGCCACCATGTCTCCCTAAGACAGACATACCGGAACTTCCCCAACATATTACTGGCAATAAATAAAAAGCAGCATTCAGGGAATCACCCTCTAACTGCTGATAGATAGGAAATCTCTGGAAAACCATTAGATATAATGGGTCATTAATTCAAAGCTCACAATGTTACATTATTTTTTAAACTTCTTTCATATGAATTTGTGCTCATGGCGAAGATATTACTTCGGAGCATCATGTAACCCTGTATTAGCTTCAAATATTCCCAGGTCAGTTCAATGCAGAGTGATGCTTCCTCTAACACGATATTACATAACAGTCCAATTCCCAATTCAAAGGAGCATCTCTTACTGTGCCATTGTTAAGTTACAGCTACCAGCTGTTTTTGTAACATCCCCAATTCATAGAATCATTCAGCATGAAATTTAGCTCATTGAATTTGTGCCAGTTCGATGAACTCTCCAATTAATCTCATTCCCCTGCCCTTTCCCAGATTGAGATTAAAGAAAAGAATTCCCAGATTGGGATTGATAATTCAGTATAAATTAACATTAACTTCAAATGTAGATTCATTTTCACTAGAAACGGCACTGAGACTATACAAACTAATTTTATATTGAACTCTTGCAGCTGGCAGAGGAGATTTATACCATGATTTCATAAGTTTTAATCTTCATTTCACGTGCTCTTTCTTCCCTCAAGATCCATTTACTCATATCCAATTTCAGTTTGCAGTTTAGGACTCAAATCCATCTTACCTTTCTTACTTTCCCCTTCCATCTACAATGCATTTACAAAACTAAGTTAGTTTCTCTAGTTAGATTCCTCTCCCCTCTTATTCTTTTCACAAATTCCCTCATCTCCCTCACTAAGGTGGCATGGTGGCACAGTTTCGCACTGCTGCCTCACTGTGCCGGGGACTCAGGTTCAATCCCAGCCCTGAATGACTGACTGTGTGTGGAGTTTCTCATTCTCCCTGTGTCTGCGTGGGTTTCCTCTGGGTGCCCCAGTTTCCCACCCCCCCACAGTCCAAAGACGTGCAGGTTAGGTGGACTGGCCATGCTGAATTGCTCCTTTGTATCAGAGGGATTAACAGAGTAAATATGTGGGGTTACAGAGATCAGTGCAGACTCGATTGGCCAAATAGCCTCCATCTGCACTGTAGGGATTCTGTGATACACGTAGGGTGGAATTTTATCGAAACTGATCAGATTGTCAGGCTCTGATTGAAAACCGGTACGTATTACTCCAGATACACAGTCGAGTTTTCATTTAGTTCACAGAAAATCTGGGGATGTGGTTTGCTGGCAGAATGGGGCCTGACAGACTGGCAAGGCTGGGCTTCACAGAAATCAGGCCATCGTATGTGATGACATTTTCTCTCAACCCCAAATGGGACACAGGGACTCCTCCACCCTACAAGCATTGCAGTAATACCCCTCCCCTATCACCATGACGGTATCAGGGGCACTTTCCTCCTCATCAGCCCCACCTCCAATTTGAATTAGGGTAATATAAGTGCCTCTATAGGGCTTCCCAAAGGGCCCAACCTTGGCACTGTCCTCTAGCACAGGTGGGCACTTCCAAGAGAGACTGCCAGTTTGTGCCAGGGCAGTGTCAACACATGTCATGGGGTAGTGCCCAGGGCAGATTCAGGACACTTTCCAGGCATGCCCCTTGCTCATAACTGATTCCACCTTTGTATAGTTGTTGTGAACCTCACAAACATGTAACATTGGCAAATTATGGGTATTCAGTAAAGGAAACTCTTAGATAATATGCACATTTATTGGCAAGAGCTTCTGGATGGGAACCTCTTCATGGCCCAGTAAAGATGGGAAATAAGATCTCGTCAGCGAGAATTTTGTTTCCTGTGTCCCCATTTACACTGACAAAATGTCCCCAAGGGCTTAATCTCAGTTTGCCCATTTTTTGAAATGTAATCAAAATGAAACTGTAGACTGGATTTTCTGATTGCACTGGCAGTGAGTATCATCTAGGGCAGGATGTTTGTTAAATTTTCCTGTCTTGCCCACAATGATGCCCATTGCTGGCAGGTTCTAAGATCCTGGCCTGAGTCCTGAAAATATGTGTTTTGGAAATATGTGAGGTTATAATGACCATGGGGAGAGAAAGGTCCTCACTGCTGTACAAATACAATATGCCTTCTTGAAATTAGTTTGCAATCGTTTGGCTAATTGATGATTATTACGAGTTAAATAATATGCCTGCAACAACTGAAAGCAACAATTACAGGTTGTTTGGAAGTGATAAAGAACTGAAGCTCATTCCCTTACTGTCCATAATCAGTGTGTTTTTAAAAGGAAGATATGGGGGTTTTCTAATCCGCATGACTGGTCAGTTTGAATAAGCAGCAACTAGTGTTTTGTTTCAAACTAAACAGGATTATTTATTCAGAATTTCACTCCAAAAACGTATTGTTATGTAACATTCCCATTACTCACAAAGACATACACCTGAAGAAAACAAAATTAAGCAAGAAGATGCAATTAATGGCATGGTGGTATTTTCATTGGAATCTAGAGATCGAGGATATTGCTCTGGGGACTTGGGTTCAAATCCCACCGCAGCAGATGGTGGAATTGATAATCTAATGATTGTCGATTGTTGTAAAATCCCATCTGGCTCATTATCTTCCGTTAGGGAGGGAAATCTGTCAGCTTTACCTTGTCCAGCCCACCTGTGACTCCAGATCACAGCAATGTGGGTGACTCTAAACAGGCCTCTGAAATAAGGAACCAAACTACTCAGCAGAAAGGCAATTACAGATGGACAACAAATCCTAAGCCTGCCAACAATGCCCGCATCCTTTGATTTAATATTTTTTTTTACAAATTACAACAAAGGAATAGTTTGCAAATCATGTTACTGTCTTGTTTCAGTTCAGGCCGAGTGAAGGAGATTTTTTTTCCCAGCTAATGTAGCTGGTAGGATTCAATGACCAAAGTTGTGTATCCAAGGTTGCCTCAAAGTTTATTTATTAGTGTCATGAGTTAGCTGACATTAACACTGCAATAAAGTCATTGTGAAAATCCCTGAGTCGCCACAGTCTGGTTCCTGTTTGGGTACACTGAGAGAGAATTTAGTACCTAATCAGCTCACCTTTCAGACAACGGGAGGAAACTGGAGCACCCAGAGGAAACCCATGGAGACATGGGGAGAAGATGTTGTCTCCGCACAGGTAGTCATCCAAGCTGGGAATCGAACCTGAGTTCCTGGTGCTATAAGGCAGCAGTGCTAACCACTCTGCCACCATGCTGCCCATAAGAGATAGGACATAGAACTTAGAACAATACAGCACAAACAGGCCCTTCGGCCCACGAGTTGCGCCAATCACATCTATATCTACCAATCCACAGTTCTATCTATAACCCCCTATCCCATTTGTTTCCATATACTCATCCAGAAGTCTTTTAAAAGACCCCAGTGAGTTTGCCTCAACCACCTCCGACGGCAGCCAATTCCATTCACTCACCACCCTCTGAGTGAAAAACTTACCTCTAACATCCCCTCTGTATTTGCTTCCCTGCACCTTAAATCTGTGTCCTCTCGTAGTGACCATTTCAGCTCGGGGAAATAGTCTCTGAGAATCCACCCTAACTATTCCTCTCAACATTTTATAAACCTCTATCAGGTCGCCTCTCAACCTACGTCTCTCCAGTGAGAAGAGTCCCAGCTCCCTCAACCTATCTTCACAAGGCATGCCTCCCAATCCAGGCAGCATCCTTGTAAATCTCCTCTGCACTCTCTCAATAGCATCTACATCCTTTCTATAGTGAGGTGACCAGAACTGTGCACAATACTCCAAGTGGGGTCTGACAAGAGTCTTATAGAGCTGTATCATTACCTCCTGACTCCTAAACTCTATCCCTCAATTAATGAAGGCCAGTACACCGTACGCCTTCTTGACCACTTCCTCCACCTGCGAGGCCAATTTAAGAGTCCTATGGGCCCGGACGCCGAGATCCTTCTGCTCTACAACACAGCTAAGACTCCTAGCCCTTATATTGTACTCCTTCATCCCATTATTCCTGCCAAAATGGACCACTACACATTTATTCGTGTTGCAGTCCATCTGCCACTTCTCCACCCAGTCTTGCATCCTGTCTATGTCCCGCTGCAAATTTTGACATCCCTCCAGACCATCCACAACACCACCGACCTTTGTATCGTCGGCGAACTTACTAACCCATCCCTCCACTTCCTCATCCACGTCATTTATGAAAATGACAAACAGCAGGGGTCCCAGAACAGATCCCTGGGGCACTCCACTGGTTACCGACCTCCATGCAGAACAAGACCCATCCACAACCACTCTCTGCCTTCTGCCGGCAAGCCAGTTCTGGATCCACGAGGCCAAAGCCCTTTGGATCCCATGCCCTCTCACCTTCTCCAGAAGCCTTGCATGTGGGACCTTATCAAACGCCTTACTAAAGTCCATGTACACTACGTCCACCACCCTTCCTTCGTCAATGTGTTCAGTCACATTTTCAAAGAACTCAACTAGGCTCGTAAGGCATGACCTGCCCTTGACAAAACCATGCTGACTATTTCTGATCAGTCCAAACTTCTCCAAATGTTTATCTTGTCCCTCAGAAGCCTCTCCATCAGCTTACCAACCACTGAAGTCAGACTCACCGGTCGGTAATTTCCTGGATTATCCCTGTTCTCTTTCTTAAAGATAGGAACCACATCCGCAATCCTCCAATCCTCCGGAACGTCTCCTGTTTCCATGGACGACGCAAATATCATCGCCAGGGGCTCTGCAACCACTTCCCTCATCTTCCACAATAACCTGGGGTACATCCCATCCGGTCCCGGCGACTTGTCTATCTTGATAGAATTTAACAGGTCTAACACATCCTCTTTCCTAACATCCACATACTCAATCTTTTCCGTTTGCCTCAAACCTGCAGTGCAATCTCCCAGTTCACTTTCCACTGTGAATACCAAGGCAAAGTACTCGTTAAGCACCTCTGCCATTTCTTCCGGATTCACACAGACTTTTCCCCCTTCACCTTTTGGTTTGGTGGTTTTCAACAGGCCATGAAGTGAGTTGCTCGTACTCTTCAGTTTTCTGTGCTGATGGATGTGAAAATGAACAGGCTTGGAGACTTTATGGTTTTGCAGTTTCCAGTCTGAAGGTGTCGATATTGTTTCAATTGCTATTGCTTGTTGTGATGATTACAGGTCAATAGGATAGATAAAGTTGGCTAACTGAAGGCCAATGGACACCATTGCTAAACAGTGAGGAATGGATGGGTGGCCTTTTAAACCTATTTATGATTTACCCAGGTTTCTGTAGCTCTTCTTATGATCTATCACACTTGGAGACAGTGGGTCTGGCACTCCACTGATTTTGTGTTTTAAGTCCAAAGACAATAGGAAGTGTTAATTCCGCAAGAGGTTTCTATCTTGGCATCTCCGTTCAAAGGATACTCTCCATGCACAGTCATTCAACGAGGAACTTCCTGGAGACTTGAGATAATTCTGAGTCTCTGCAGAAGTTGCAAAGTTTATCTAATTCTTGGCAGCCATCTCAGCAGCCTTTTTCATGTCCATTTTTAAAAGAAAAACAAGTCACAGAAAATGCTGAATATATTCCATCTTTAAAGCAAAGAACATGTCAAACCTTTACTGGACATAGCAGATTCAATAATTCAGTGCTGATTAGACACAATTTTTCTGGCACTGATGTACACTGAAAGTGTGGAATATTTTGTGCAAGGATAAGCTGAAGAATTCCTGTGTAAATTTGCTTAAAAGAAAGCCTGAAATTCACTGGGGAAAAAGATTGCAATGAAATTGTGTCATTTGCAATCCTCAAACTCTTCAATGTTACAACTGATCTGGATCGATGGAGAGGACACACAGGATGTTACCTTTCTGAAGCACACTATTATCCTAGTTCTGTGCTGGAAAAGTCTGCTGAGGACCTCATGGGGACAAGCTTCAGAAGAAAGTCAATGGTTGCAGCAAACTAAGTGATTGATGCAATAACTAGCCTTCCTGAAGGTAATGGCTACCACAATGAGGGAGGATGGAGATGCTGGCCAATTCCATCCAGTCGCCTCGACCGTATAGAGCAGACAGCTCTGGCTGTTGATGCCCATGATGAGATGATGAAATCTGTGTGTCTATCACAACCAACAGCTATCAAGGACTTTGCAGAACAACATCCAAACTGTTCTTTTCACTTATCATTGAGTTGTACTTTGTAGAGGTACTAAAGTAAACAAGAACAGTTATAATCACTAATGACAATAATTTAAAATGCACAACTGCATTTTCCAGATTTTTTATGACATGGATAAGGAGCAATAAGTTAACTAGTTCATGATGGAATTAATGCTTCTTTGAAATTATTATCTTCATGGGGAAAGTGTTGAAAAGATTGGGTGCAGCTGATAGACTGCACAATGGATTAAAAGTCACAGAAATTACATCAAGTGACAATAATCCTTTAGAGTCTCACTTTCAGGCACATTTCTCAAAAACACTCTTCAATTATGTGCAAGCTGTCCAAATGAAATTATTTGGTGCACCTCTGCACACCCTTCCTCTTTCTGTAGAAGGACTTCCTCTCAAGGCTGCGTATAGCTACTAAAGCTAATACAAAGATTCAAAATGTAGTGCACTGATGTTAAGACGAACAATGGAAAGGGATAATGATATGAGGAAGCTCTGCACTCAAGATACAGAATGTAGGCAGCCAGACATCAGTCTGAAGAACAATGCCTCTTTGAAGGCAATTATACTTCCCAAAATCATATTACCCCACTTTCTGGTGGGCATTATCCAGTAAACATTAACATAAATCAACCAATAATCATCCTGTCATTAACTTCAGCCAGTAACAAAATGCATCATGACCTACTGGGATTTCATTTCTTATTATATTACAGATGTTACCTTTCTTTTGTTGTCCAGCAATATGGGAGGCTGGACAGTGAAATGATTCCCAAAAAATTGAACTCACGTGACTGTCATCCAACCCTGAGAAACTCTTCATGTGTGCTCACCACCTGCACTCACTCTTGCAGTTGTATGACACGATTTATAAGACTGGCATTGGTAGCCATCTTGTTCCCGACCACTGCTGATAGCGTTACTGCTTTCAGTGGAACTATTGCTCCTACCCTGTGTTGTGGGCAAAGTATTGGAAAGAATTATTAGGGATAGGATTTATAGTTATTTAGAGAGAAACAAATTGATTGGGGATAGTCAGCATGGTTTTGTGAGCAGTAGGTTGTGCCTTACTAACCTTATTGAGTTTTTTGAAAAAGTGACCAAAGAGGTGGATGGGGGTAAGGCAGTTGATGTGGTATATATGGACTTTAGTAAGGCGTTCGATAAGGTGGCCCATGGAAGGCTTCTGCAGAAAATGCAGATGTATGGGATTGAGGGTGATTTAGCTAATTGGATTAGGAATTGGCTAGCAGATAGAAGACAGAGGGTGGTGGTTGATGGGAGATATTCATCGTGGAGTTCGGTGACAAGTGGTGTACCTCAGGGGTCTGTTTTGGGGCCCCTGCTGTTTGTAATTTTTATAAATGATCTGGATGTGGGTATTGAAGGATGGATTAGTAAATTTGCAGATGACACTAAAGTCGGTGGAGTGGTAGATAGTGAAGAGGGGTGTTATAGTTTGCAGAGAGACTTGGACAAGTTGCAGAGCTGGGCCGAGAGGTGGCAAATGGAGTTTAATGTGGAAAAGTGTGAGGTAATTCACTTTGGCAGGAATAACAAATGTGTAGAGTATAGGGCTAATGGTAGGACTCTTAATAATGTTGAAGAACAGAGGGATCTTGGTGTATATGTGCATAGATCCCTGAAAGTTGGCAATCAAGTCGATAAGGTTGTTAAGAAGGCATATGGAGTCTTAGCTTTTATTGGTAGGGGGATTGAATTTCGGAGCCGCAACGTCATATTGCAACTGTACAAAACTCTAGTGCGGCCGCACTTGGAGTATTGCGTACAGTTCTGGTCCCCGCATTATAAGAAAGATGTGGAGGCATTGGAGAGGGTACAGAGGAGGTTTACCAGGATGTTGCCTGGTATGGAGGGTAGGTCTTATGAAGAGAGGCTGAGGGATTTGAGGTTGTTTTCGTTAGAAAGAAGGCGGCTCAGAGGAGACCTTATTGAAACATAAGATGATTAGAGGTTTAGATAGGGTGGACAGTGATAGCCTTTTTCCTAGGATGGAGAAAGCTAGCACGAGGGGACATAGCTTTAAATTAAGGGGTGGTAGTTATAGGACGGATGTCAGAGGTAGGTTCTTTACCCAGAGGGTGGTAAGGGTATGGAATGCCTTGCCTGCTGCAGTTGTAGATGCGCCAAGTTTGGTGGCGTTTAAGAGGTTAGTAGATAAGTTTATGGATGAAAAGGGAATGGTTTAGGTTAGAGGGTCATTGCTTTTTCTTAATTGGTCGGCGCAACATCGAAGGCCGAAGGGCCTGTTCTGCGCTGTAATGTTCTACGTTCTATGTTCTACTTGCATTTTGTCACTGACTGTAGTTTCACAAAATGTAACCAAATGCAAAACATATCCATCTTGTGAATTCAAAATACACATTTTAAATGAGAAATATTTGTTAATTGTACAGAACTGTCTCCTAATAACAAAGCCCTGTCTGGCTTACATCCCCATAATCCAAGATCTTCATTCTAAAGTTAGCATTGTGTTAGTGTTCCTAAATCTATGGTAATGTGTTTATTAGCCTAATTCGCCCCCCTAAATCAGCCTCCTCTTCAGCTTCCTCCTCTACTTCTCCCTTCCTCTTGTTCTTTTCCTCCTTCTCTTTTTTCTCCTCCACCCTTTGTAGTTTCTTGAGCTTAAATGTTTTAAAATTGGTCATAACAGTTTTCTCACTGTTTCTCACAGTTTTCTCACAAGGTTATAAACATTCTTGGCCAAGTACTGCAAGAAACAAAACTGGAAAATGAAGGACATTCTCAGCAGCTCTGACAACATCTGTGGGGAAAGGATAGAACCAATGATTCGAGTCGGGATGACCCTTTGTCAGAGCTGCAAGAAACTGTTTGGTCAAGGGGTATAAAACTCTGCTTCAGACACTCAGCATTCGGCCCAATTATACTGCTGGTGGCTGCCTGTCTCTCACTGTATTCATGCCTGCTTCTTTATTGTTTGTTTCATAGGAGTTATGAATCACAGCATAAAGGATTACACTTTGTGACTTAGTAGCCAGATCTGCACTTTGCACTCAGGTTTTAAGTTCTGATGGATTGAGGACTACCTCATTACTAATGCGCTGTGGCAGCTTCTTGGATCAGGTATTCATCTGCATGATGTGTTGTCAGTAATCCGGTCAAGTTATACATTGAGGCAGTGGAATCCTTTTCTAGTCCTGAAAATTTCCCAGTGCATGCCGACAGCTGAAATGGTGACAAGACTTCCTGGACCATCAGGAATCTCACAATCCTGTTGAATCCAATAGTTTTGGGTTGTCCAGCAATAGGGAATGATGGAAAGTCATTCCTGTGATTTTATCAAGCAGCAGAAGTGCACAAAGGATTGTAAAATGTGACTGGTATCTTCTGTGGCAGTCTGGCAGGAGCAAAATGATTAAGTATTCCCATAACCTTGATTGCCGATGGCAATATGGACTGGCAACCTCTGTATCTTGATCTCACAAGGCTATATGTCTCTGTAAGAATCTTCCTGTAGCCTCCCACAAACCAATCTCAAGTCAATGGACTATGGGAATGCTGCTCTCTTAAAGTCGAGGTGGATAAGGCGTTTTGCTGAAAGCCAGCCTTGTCTTTCCATCCATCTCCCATAAGCAACTGGTGTTGTTCATTTCAGCTGCATCTCCTCCAAGTCATTGTGCAGAGTATGGGAAACCCTTCACCAGAAAATGATGATCCCAGCCACTTTCTTTCTGCTGGTGAATGTTGTAAGTAGCACAGCACTCAATCTTTCCTGAAATCCTAAGAGAAATGCTAATCAAGCATCAATGAATACTTAATAAATATTCTAGTAAGTCTCCCAATGTGTGTGAAAATCCTTTTCAAGTGCAGTGTAACCAGTTAAACAGTGAGAACTGAACATGGTTTTAAATAATGCTCAGAACAGTCAGCAATTCATGTTTATTTGTGTTTAGCAGGTCACTGTGAGGAAAGGTCACCAGATGAAGTATTATCCACCAGTATGATGTACAGCCTCTTTAATGAGTGCGAAATGGCAATGTACTTGTCAATCATCCCATTTATCTTGCTCTAGTGTCTCTTCCCAGCTCAATCTTTGATTCCTTCATCTTGTACTAAATGCAGACTAAAATGACATTGCAGGTTGCAACCCCACTTTAAGCACTTGAAGGTCTTTAGAACCTAAAGTATCCATTTAGAATTGCCCATATGATTTTCAATTGTTGGCTGAGTTTGATTTTGGGTAAATGAAATAATTTGATGTTAAGATTAATTGCTTTGAAATAGGAAAATGCAGTTATGATCATTAACGCTTTAAAAATAATGAAGAAGATTTATGAGAGCACTTTCTCAGCATGGTGGGAAATATAACCATTACGTAGGTATAATGGTGTGGGAATCTAACAATCGCAAGACTTGATGACCTTCACAGGATAAATCAACAATGTTCAAATGTTAAAGTCCTAAGTGCTCGACAGAGATGACAGACATTCTCAGCATCCTAGGGAGATAAACAGTGTACAGCTGCAGCCTATATAATTCTACTTATTGGAATTTGATACTCTGAGTGTGATATTGAAAAGATATGTGATGTGGGCTTTGTGTAAGGGAGACACCTTGTAAGTGCAGGATGTCTCCCCAGCATGGTTTGTGAATAAAAGTCTGTTACTGCAACTTACAGATTTAAGCGGTTTCTGTTGTATACCCCAAGAGTTTGTTTGCTGCACATTAATAGAAATGCTGATTAAAAGATTCCCTTACCCATTGCATGTTTGTCTGTACGTAAATAGGCATAGTTGACACATTAAAAGGCATTTTATAATGTGAGTATATACACGTATATATATATATATATATATATACCAACTAGCTGAGTTTGTCTAGGTTATAAATTTAATGGGTGAATTAGTGCAAGTTGTTACCAATCACTTCACGCTGCATGAATTTTATTTAAACAGAGTGAAATAAAAATGCTGGTTGCCATGACAAAGGATGCTGGTTGAAGGATTCTTCACTAATGAACTCATGAGAGAAACTATTACTGTGAACAAGATGCATTTTAACATTTATATTCTGGAATGGGGCTTATTCCTTAATATACAAAGGCATTGTTTGATTTAATAAACATTTGCTTACCAAGCTCTGAAATTATAGGATGCTTGAACAAGTCTGCCATAGCAATGATAACCTTTCTCAGATGCAGCTAAGTCTATTCAAAACTATTCACCTGGTACACAGGATCAGGCAATAATTTATATTTTCCACAAAATGTGAAGTGCAGCCTGGAACAGTCACGGTTGTGACTGCATAATATTAAAGGCCTAATCACTCTACTTCAAGCCACACACCCTTCTGAAGATTTGTGCTATGTTCTGTCACGGGACAGAATGAATTTCTGCTATTACAGAGGAAGACCATTGCACAACAAATCACACAATAATGTCAGTTTTTATCTGCCATTTTCTTTTGCCACAAATTTCTTCGATCCTTTCTCAAGGCTTCTGGCCGCTGGTCAGTTTATGATTCCATAGGTGCTGGGCACCATCCGGAATCCCACTTGTGTGGCAATTTTTTGTATATGAACTTTAGGAGTGAATGCTTGCAAACTGTTTATCCTTTGGGGGAATGGGGGCGGAATCCACATGCCAAGATCAATATAGTTATCAATTAACTTCCATACACAAATATTTATCAGAGATTCAAGACAGAAGGGAAATGTGAGAAATGGGTCTAATTGTCAGGTTAGGGATGCCAGTGATGTGGGAATGGGGGGGAGGGTCAGTAAGGGGCGATAAGGAGGTTGCTGGGCTGGCCAGCGATCAGTGCGGGTCCACTGCGCAAGCGCCAATCTCACTATGACAGATCGGTGTGTGACCAGTGGCTCACTCAGCACTATGTTACCAGCTTCCCAGGCGGGAGTAGGCCATTGATTTCCAGAGGGAATCCCACTCAGGTACACTTCAGTGCTCAGGGTGTGGAAGATTCAATGTGAAAACTCTACTAAAAAACCAATAGGAGTTACTCCAGCTTTCATATGAATTGTTAACTTAGAGTTCTATAACACAACACTGATAAGAAAACACATTGACTGTAGTATCTGGGATTTTCCTGATTACACGGCTTAACAAATCTTTGAACTAAATTCAAAGAGAAAAAGCACAGCACAGAAACAGGGCTAAGCCAATCATGATGCCTGAACTAAACTAAATGCTCGGTCCATATCCCTCTATTCCCTCCCTATTCACATACTCACTCATTCAGGTGCCTCTTCTATGTTGTTAATGTTCCTGCTTCCACCACCTCCTCGGCAGTGTGTTCCAGGTACCCACCACTCTCTGTGTAAAAAACTTACCCCGCACATCTCTCTTAAACTTTTCCCTCTCACCTTGAACCTGTGTCCCCCTTGTAAAGGACACTTCCACCCTGGGAAAAAGTCTCTGACTATCCATCCTGTCCATGCCCCTCATAATTATGTAGACCTTTATCAAGCCTCCTCTTAACCTCTGTCTTTCCAGTGAAACAATCCAAGTTTATTCAATCTCTCCTCATAGCCAGCACTCTCAAGACCTGATGAATATTCTTTGCATTCTCTCTAAAGCTTCCCGTTCTCCTTACTGTGGTGACCAGAACTTTCTGAGCCATCAACGGAGAGGCCATTATTTTTGATTAATCATCCACTATCAAGCTGATTTTACTTTATCAGGCTATTGAAGACAGAGGAGAGTTTCTTGTAAATAACAGACTGCATTTTGACACTTCTCTGGAAGACTATAACCAGCACCATTTATTTTATAATTCTGTTCTCATGCATTACATTATCTAGTCTATTTGTCCTGTTTATGGGTGACAGTGATATTTTGCTGAAATCCTTGTTGATCATTCTAAATCTCAAGTTTCCAGTTGAAGAATACTGTAATGGGTCAAGCAATTCCACTCAAAGTACAACAGGGAAGATTTTATAATATGTAATTGCTAATTCATTGCCTTAGCTAATTCTGAGATGATTACAATACAGTTATCTGTGTCCTTTGATATCCTAGATTTGATAACTTGTTACACCATTTAAATATTGCCAGACGGATTAGGAAGATATCACTCCTTACTAAACAACATTTCACAATTGATTAAATGAACGATAATGGAAAATAATCTATAACCATACCAAAAAAGCTATACAAACAAAGCAGAATATTGGACTCAAAAACTTCATGATTTGGAAAGTTATCTTCCGACACATACACAATTGTCTTCTCAATGAGTTCTTCATCCATCTATCCAAGAGGTTTCTTTACAGTGAAATTTGTGATTGTGTGTCTGTGTATATATTGTGATGATCTTACGCAGGAAGTGATATGTAGGCAGCACAGGATTTCTCACTAGTATAATGACAGTCATGGGGTGTCAGAGCTGCAAAATAGCTTTCAGAAAACCTATCAAGTTGTTTGTCTTTTGTCATAATTTCTATACAACCCAGGAACTTTACATGGTGTCAGGAGCTGCTCAAGATAACACAAGGACATCAGCATATTGACCTGTTCAACTTCCATGGGAACATCACCGACAATTGAATGATATTCAAAGGGTAATGGTGTGTATGCTGCCAAGCTGGTTTCTCTGATGAATCAACTGCAAGCATATACATTGCTGAACCTTAGAGTCCAAAGACAGTAAAAATATCTGAATTGTTCATCTCTCAAGGGGAGGAAAACCTAAAAGACCCCAAGGTATTGTTAAAAAAAATTAAATACATATGCACGCCCTGTAAAAATGTCATCTTTTTAACACCACTAACCGGAAACTCAATGAAATGGTACAACCATATCCTCAACATTGGAAATTCTGGCAAAAAATTGCCAAAGAAACCATAAGATACTAAATATCGTCTGGAATGTACAGTGATGCAATGTACAAGCAGTTGCTTCACAAGAGAAAAACCTCACATTCAAATCCATCATCAATACCTGCATGCAAAGAGCAACTGGAGAGGAATGCCAGTCAGAGCCCACTTTCCAGCCAATAAACATTCTGTTGCCCTGACATTGGTATTCCGACACAGCAAGAAGCAAAGCCTTTTTTATCAAAAATACTCAGTTAGAAAATTAGGACAATTTAGGATTTAAGGGAATTAAGAAATTTTGGCTGAGTTATTATACATTGATAATTATGGGCAAATAAGGAATGTTATTGTCGCAAGTTGTTCACAAGTTTAACTGCCAACTGAATGCATTTCTAAATAAATAAGTCATAAGGAAATGCTAAAATGATGTGAAGTTTAGGTACTTCACATAGATACAGATAAATCATTGGTCGTATGTGCATCTTAATGACCACAGAGCTGCATTTTCAGAGTCAATGGAGCAAGTCATCTGCGCATTAGTTTAAACTGGAAAAGGTACAATTCCCAGAATGAGCTACAGAGAGAAAATGATAAGCTCAGAAATGAAACTGAAGCAACCATAATAATAAATACGGAGCTGAAAAGAGAAAGGAATCATCTAGAGAAATGCAAAAGCTCCAGTCAGGTACAATTTTAATGTGAGTTGGTCATATGAGACATGGTTTTACAGCAAGCGTGATAGATTACTAGAAAGAAGCCCACAGTAGTCTTATTTGGGGTCACTCGGGGAAACAGGCAATGACTGTTCTGTGATGCTACTTTCCACAGTAATAAACTCAATAACACAAATCATGTCTACTCTATTATTATGCTTTTTCTCTTTTCACCAACAGTGCCAGGGGGCTTCTTATTGCTTTATGTTCCTATAATGACAAAAAGTCATTTCTTGTTTGCTGGCAGAAGATTTCTTCTCGGCATGATTTGTAACAAAATCACAATCCTGTTTCCAAATAATAGATTTCCAATTTTACAACCCATAGCACAGGAAGTACGACTCCATTATTGTTAACATTGATTAGCATTATCCACTTTAATGGGTAACTTCATCTCGTATATTTTAACATTGATGGATTACTTGACTACTCAGTGCAGGAGTGATAGCTTTTATGGCTATAAGTGACACATGGATGATGCCCTTAGGCTTCATTCACTTGTTATTCTCTGGTATTACCAGCCAAATCACAATGCAAAGTACAACCAATTCCTGAAGAATGCTCATAACTTATACTTCCTGGTATCTGATCACATTAATATTTATTAACAGAAATAAGAATGGATTGTCTTGTTACATTGTAGCATCATGAAACAAATGCATTTGCATAACAAAATAGTAAAAATAATTGCAGGAATATATTTCATAGAAGCTGTGTAAGTATTGTGGAAGTCAAAATTTTGGCATGTAAATAGAATTTCTGCTGCATTTTCTGGTGACCCACTATTGCAGAACAACAGCAGCTTGGAGGAAATACTCAACTGTAATCTTTCCTGATGTAATTTTCCTGACCAAGAACAAGAAATCCAAGCCATTTTCTTTATTCTTATAATTAATTTTGTTTTTACTCATAAAGATTTTTAGTTTTGTACATGTGCTATTACATTCTGTTAAATACTTTTGTTTTCTGTTAAATTATTGGAATAAAAAAACCAGGTTCACTAAATTTTGTGTCAGAGCCTTACAAATTGTAACCATGTCAAATGTATATTATTGTCATATCTGATCCACACACTACCTGCCTCAACATTATTTAGGAAAAACAATTAGCAAAAAGTAATTGAAAAATGTGCTTCAATGCAGCTAAGTGTGGGGTGCTGCATTATGGGAGGAAGGATAAGGTGGCCCCTTATAGATTAAACAGTATTGATAGTTAAATTATAAAACACAGTGGGTCTGATTTTACGGTATCGCTCAGGTAAAGCTCGTAAAATCCCAGCTGAGGCCAACGGAGAATTCTGTTCTGCGAGATTCCACTGCCCCGATTCCAGTGCAAAGCGATAAAATTCTGGCCAATGACACTCATTACAGATCTACTTCTGTTCCTATGTCTTTGTGTCTCTGATTGTTGATACTTGTTTTACATGTTTGTTATGTTCTGATGGATGCCAATGAATTGTCAGCAAATGTTAACGTAAGTTGCCATCAGCAAGATCACCTTAGAATCCAGTGGAAATTTTGGCTTGAACTCAGTTTAATTAAGTAATTAATTAAATTGGTTTATTTTCTTTTGTTTTATCGTTTATAGAATGGTCTCAGTTGCTCAGGTACATTCTTACCTGAATGTCTTCAAATAAGTTATGTTTTAAATTATATATGTTTTGGATTCGAGGGATTGATATGGATTGATTTTTTTTATCCCCTCTCCAGTGGCAGGGTTTAGTAAAATGTGTCTATTCTGTCTACCCAGCCAATGGTGTAAGAGGAAAGTCTGGTCCATTTTATTCAGGCCTGCACCTCATGTTAAAATTACCATTAGTGCTGCTGAATGATTGCTGAACATACCTCACTGATCAAGGAGGCAGGAAATCACCTTCATGTAGACATTGTTGCCATGAACAAGGATGAGTAACTTCCAGTAATGGGGATAGCTGGGTGGTAGGGCATGAAATTAAATTTCAGGGCCAGAAGAAGCATTCACTTTTCTCTTGGCGTCACATATAAAACATTCTTTGGACCCTTGGGAAGACTGATCTACTTAATGTAAAACCAAAATCTCATCTGTGTCCTAATTCCATCTGAAAACACTGATTTAAATATATTAATGAGGAGTCTAGGGAAGCACAGATCACCTAAATGAAGGACAGCTGTAAAATCACAACAGGCCACGAGGAAATAGTCACTCTGACTGTTTCTAATTTAATACTCGGTAAAGAAAATTATATTCCCGCATGAAAGTATCATTCTGTATGTGGATGGTATTATTAGCAGGTGCCACAGCCAATTCCCATCAGCATGGTGGCTGACAGAGTCACAGCAATAATGATAGTTTTTATTAATAAGACATTTCAAAATTGTTTGTGTGTGTTGAATATTTTCTCTGAGATGAATGGAAAGGAATGGCTCATATGTTATTATACTGAGTACAATATATTTATTAATATTGTACATAAAACTGGTGATACTAATTCATCTCAGTTCAAATATGTCAGGTTAGATGCATTTTCAAATTACATTTCTAACATCTCTTTTTTCTATATGTAATTACAGTCATTTTATTCACCAGCGTGTGTAAAGTTTCTGAAAACTGAAATAGAATTGAAGCATTAATACTTTTCAAATATTCCCCTTTCACAAGCCAAGTTAGGTTATTTTCTGCTGTCGTATATTGACATCTGATTGTGTCGAGGCAACTGCACTTTTTAAATGGACGACAGTGGAAATCTGTTGAAAATTGTAAGATTATTGGTGAAGGAAACAATTACTGGAATTCTACCATCCTGCCTGCCGAGGAATCGGAGCGGGCAAAGGATGGACAATGCAAATGTCCGTTGATCTTGGGGGGATTTTTCAGTCTCACTTGAGCAAGGCTATAAAATGCTGCTGAATATTTGTTTTATTTATCATTCTTTGTTTTAATAAAATTGACTTTCAAAAAATGAACGTGGGATTCTGTAACATTATCAGTTTTGGGGAATAATTTTGTGAACATTGTTGCATAAAGGAAACACATTTCTTGATCAGATAAGATACATGAAGAAACACAATACAATTGTGTCATATATCATGCTTTCTGAACAATTAGGCAGTTTCAGAGTTTCTTTTGAACCCATGAGAAGCAGAATTTAAATAATATTTACCAGTCCTATGGGACTTGTCAGTAAGCAATATGCATTTCTTTTACAAATGCTGTAAAATTAAACTGTGAAATAGGTTGTCATAGTGCAAAACATTTAATTTTATTCTTTCACTGCATTTCTTACTCATCCTTAATTACCATTGAAAGGGCTGTGGTGAGTCGCTTTCTTGAGCCGCTGCAGATCATGTGCTGTAAGTGCCCTTAGATTGCTGTTCCAGAATTCTGACCCAGAAACAATGAAGGAACACTGATATGGTTCCAAGTCAGGATGGTGCGTGATATGAGGACAAACTTGCTGAGTTTTCCCATGTGTCTGATGCACTTGACCTTCTAAGTGATAGAAGTTCATTGTGTAGAAGGTGCTATCAAGAAGCATTGGCAGGTCACTGCAGTACAGTTTGCATCTGGTACACGCCACTGCCACTGGATGTAGGCAGTAAATATTGAAGATGTTGAATGGTTAGAGTGACTAATCAAGTGGGCTGCTTTACTCAGCTGATGAAGGAGCAGCGTTCTGAAAACTCATGGTGCCAAATAAACCTGTTGGACTTTAACCTAGTGATATGAGACCTCTTACTGTCCAACCCCAGTCCAACACCAGCATCTCCATATTGTTGTTAGTGAAATAAATGTTGGGGACTCAGGAGGTGAGTTAATCAATGAAAATTCCTAGCCTCTGGCTCACTTTTATGCAGCTAGTCTAATTAGCTTTGAAGTATTTCCATTATTTTTATGTTTATTGCTGAGTTCTAATATCTGCAATATATTGATTGAGATAATGCTTGTTGCTCACTTTCTGCTACCACTGAAGACCAATTTCACACACTCACACATTGTTAAAAGTTCTCTTTTTATCTCATGTTACATTCATCTGCACTTCTTGTCAGGAAATGATATACATTGAAAATCAGTTCCTGTTAATTAGGCACAGCCATTGCTTTTATGTGAAGGCCGCAAGCCAAAGCTGTGAAAGCTTAGCATCGAAACAACTGACTTTTACTGAAAAGCAATAGTCATCAATAGGACATCAATCAAGAATATAAATCACCATCCAAGACCCTTTGGCAGTAAATAATGTGAAATGCTTTTGAGAGGACGTATTGAAAACTTCAGATTAATATGAGCAGTGAAATTGTGTGTTCTATATTGTATCATAGAAACATTGAAAGTAGAAGCAGAAATAAGCCAATTAGCCCTTTGAGCTGCTCCCCCAATCATTTTGTTCATGGCTGATCAATATCGTGACCCCCCTATCCACACAACCCCCCCCCCCCCCCCCCACCCCCATATCCTTTGATCCTTTTAGCCCAAACTAACATCGCATCAATCAATGAAGTATGAAAGTGACAGGAAACAATGCAACTCCCATGCTTTCTCTATTACCCTGTTTTATTATTTTATTTTTCTCTCTTTGTAGTCTTTATTTTTCCTCAACAGTTATATTTTTCCTGTCTAATTTCATTAACACTGATAATTTTATGCTTTTTTTTGTTTTTTTTATTTTCTGATTTTCTGTACACTTTTTGCTCCTTCAAAAGCTTAGTTACAAAATAAATAGCATTGACATAAGGCTAACGCAGAATCCACAATATTAATGAAAGTCGTGATGTGGACATTACTGTTATGACATTACAGCTTCCGTTAATAGAAGTTGAGCCACCCTGATCATCGCCTGTGTCCGCACAACGAACAACCCGGATGAGATGAAAGACAAGTTCTACAAAGAACTAGACGCCCTACTCTCAGCAGTGAGCAGTACCGATAAGCTGATCTTGCTCGACGATTTCAATGCAAGAGTAGGGTGTGACTCAGCAATCTGGCAGGGAGTCATTGGGAGACATGGAGTGGGCAAGTGTAATAGTAATGGCCTACTCTTACTGAACACCTGTGCAACACACGGCCTCCCCATCACCAACACAACCTTCCATCTGCCTACCTGTAACAAGACCTCCTGGATGTACCTCCGCTCTAAGCATTGCTTGTACAAGAGGAAAGGCAATCGGCAAGTGTCTGACAACCACTGAGGAATCTCACTGCTTTCCATCACAGGAAGAACCCTCGCAAGAGTCCTGCTAAATCATCTGGTCACTCATCTGGAGCTGGGCCTGCTTCCAGAGTCACAGTGTAGCTTCCACAAAGATGGCGGGATTATTGACATGATTTTTGCTGCGCGCCAACTTCAGAAGACATGTCAAGAGCAAAATCGTGAGCTCAACACAACCTTTGTTGACCTCGCAAAAGCTTTTGACACTGTCAGCCAACAAGATCTGTGGAGAATCATGTCAAACTCCTGCTGCCCCCCCCCCCCCCCCACTACCACCCCACCAAGTTCATTCAGATGGTACGCCAGTTCCATGATGACACGATGCCCCAAAGTACTGGATGGCAGAGAATCCTCTGAGGCATTCCCTGTCACCAATGACATCAAACAGGGCTGTGTGCTCACACCCACACTGTAGACTGCGCTCCACTGTATGGAAACATCAAGGGAATCAGCCCAGCAACAAAACTGAAAGTCTACAGCACTGTGGTACTCACTACCCTCCTGTATGCCTGTGAAACATGGACTGTATACGAAGGCATGCAAGGCAGCTCAATCATTTCCACATGACTTGTCTTTGCAGAATATTACGCAGCTGATGGCAAGGCAAAGTACCAGACACTGAAGTTCTCTCCAGAGCAAATCTACCATCAGTCCACACACTGCTGATAAGAGCGCAGACCCGGTGGGCAGGTCATGTCATCCGTATGTAAGACCAGCGCATACCCAAGAAGCTCCTTTTTGGGGAACTCTTTGCTGGAAAACAGGGCAGAAGAAACATTACAAAGACACTCAAGGCCTCCCTGAAATCGCTTGACATTGACACAACCACCTGTGAAATGCCTTGTCTACAAGGGCTGTTAAGCTTACGAAACAAGGTACATTGCTGAAGCACAACTTAACGTGAGCTGCACAAGTCCAGAGCCACCAGCGCAACAACTACAGTGTCTACACAAGTCTGCCCAATATGTGCCAGGACATTCCGTGCCCGAATTGGCCTGATCAGTCATCTTTGGACACACTGAAACCAGCCCCAAAATAACTAATAGTGTCGAGGTCCTGATCGACAATGATGAATGAACAACACACTGTGGAGATGCCAAATGATGTGGAGATGCTGGTATTGGACCAGAGTGGACAAGGTGAGAAGTCTCAAAAGGTTAAAGCCCAACAGGTTTATTTGGGATCAGTGACTCACCTAACAAAAGGACAGTGCTCCGAAAGCTCATGATTCCAAATGAAATTGTTGGACTTTAACTGATGTTGTGAGACTTCTTATTATTGAAAGTCTTTAATTCAAGTATAGCTACTTCTTACCCTCTGGTAATTTGTGCAAAGTGGTCATTGTTTATGTATGTACCTTGACACTGAGTATCAATCGGCTATTATGCAACAGCGCCTTTACAGTTTGCACTGTCAACACATTTGTAACTCCAAAGTTGATAGACAGAGATCTGGAGGAGGTCAGGTCTCCACTCGCTAATTTAGAAGTGTAAAATCCTTTTCACCTTCTCATTATCCTGACAGATAGGTAAATGCAGGCCATCAGAAAATAGAATGACAACTGGCAAGGTTTGTCACTGAGAGGATTGGATGGCATAGAATAATGTGGTTCTGTGGGCTGAAATTACCTCAATATATTTTACATCAGGATTACAGCAGACACTTTACAACAGCTTCCATGCACAATTGTGCCAAAATTTCCTGAGCATCTCATCAGCATATAACAGACTGCAAACATGGTTAAAAAAAAAATCAGTAGAAATCGGTGTAAATAATTAGGGGCTGAGGGAAGAGCACACCATCTCTTTTCTGTAATTTCCTCCGGATCATGTTGCTTTATGAAAATTAAGATTCAAAGCAGTAAATCATTGTTTATGTACATTAAGCACAGCATGCTTTAAGAAAATATAGTCGCTGATGCTTTTCATTTTATAATGTGGCAAATTCTATTGACATAAAAAGAAACATTCAAATATATAGAAAATCTAGTGCAGATCTCAGGGGAGAGAAAGAGAAAACGTTTGCCTGTGATGTAAGGCTCAAGAATAGTGATTGGTAATTTCTTCTATCTGACTTTCCAAAATTGAACAAAACTTCATCAGTTGCTATGCCAACCATGTCAATGGCAACTGGTTTCAAAATTTCCTCAGACATTTGTTCATGTATTACAAAATGTAAATATCAGTATAATGTAAATAGAGTTAAGTGAAGTTCTGAGAAATGAATTTTCTTCTGAAAGAACCCTGTCAGTTTTGGAGTCTTGCTGCTTTTTGCTGTATACTCACTCTCATTCAGAGTTTGTTTAAATGCAGGAACCTTGAGTTCTCTGACCAATTGCACGGCTGCTACTATGTACAGAAGAAAATACAAATTAGGAGCAAGAGTCAGATATTTGGTTTCTCGAATTTGCTCTGCTAGTTAAAAAATTATGGCTGATGTGACTTTTGGTTTCTGATTAGCCTGAACACAGTTTGAATTCATTCTTAGTCAAAAATTGATCAAACTCAGCCTCAAAAATGTTCAATGACTCAGTTGCCACTGTTCCCTGAGGCAGAAAATTCCAAAAACTAATAAGCCTCTTGAAAGAAAAATATCTGTCTTAAGTGGGAAGTCCCTTATTCTCAAAGTGTTCCCCTTGTTCTAGTCTCTTCCATAATGAGGAATTTTCTTTCAGCATCCATTCTGTTAAGATCTCACAGGATTGTTTATGTCTCAGATTTCTTACTGATTTGCTGTTGCCAACTTTTTAAATGGGTTGGAGAGATTTTTGTTGGATCAGGGTTAAGTTCTTGATTCCAGCACGCACACACGCAAGCACACACACTTCCTATCCTGGCTTCATTATAAGCATCCAATCCCTGCACTCTATTGGTTTAATTTTGAAAGTGTTTGTGTTCACTTTTATTTGACATAGGACTTTAATTCTGGGCAGTATGTGAATCAGATCTTTTGTTATGATCCATTCATTTGAAATGAGGAGTTAGTTTTAAGGAACTTCAAATCAGTGAGGAGTAGCTGGTTTAACTGACAACTCCATTTATCAATTCCAAATGTGGAGAGTTGGGAATTGTCTGGAAGTCATGCTGCAGGCATTCTGTACAACTCGGGAACAAATAACATAGAGATGAAAGAAATTTATCTTCCTTAAGATAGAACCAAATAGGATTTGGGGAAATGATCAGGAATGTTTCACTTCCTGCATTAACAGGAACCGTGTTCACTGTTCTTTTTACTTCTTTGTAGAATGTGAGTGTGAACATTAGAATGTAATTTGTGTTACCTACATATTTCTACATATTGCAAGATGACGTCAGTGCGAGGTGACCTCTAGTGAGCTGTGCCCACTATATCTTCTAATTCTATTGCTTAGTTTCATTCCATGCTTCTAAAACAATGACTGTAAAGTTATACTCTGCATTTTCTCATTTCCTTCTCTATGAACTGTATGCTTTGTCTATAGCATGCAAGAGATAATATTTTTCACTGTATGTTAGTACAAGTGACAACAATAAATCAAATATCTGTAAAGGTATCATCGAGATGAAGGAATGACATAATGTAGTTCTTTTCTTGTTAAAGTAATGTTTTATCCTTTTGTTAAAATTTCAGCAGCTGATTTCTGTGACTCTGTTGCACCCGTTTTCGGGCATGATGCCACGGTAGAGGAGGCTGTAAAACATTGAGCGCAATCTGAGCCAGTTTTCATGGCTGGCAATATTTTAAGAGTGCCAGATACCCTCTTGTGGGAAATGAGCGAGAGCAGGTTTAATATTAAATCTATTAAAATGAAATTTACATCTGTTTACCAAGCCCAGAGCTCAATGGTCCAGCCTCAGTCACCCTTCATGACCATTCCAGGAAAGGTTTGCAAGGATTTAACATGTCCCCATGAATGAGGAGCAGTTGACTTCATCAGTGAGGAGGCCGAGGGCAAAGGGGAGGAGTTGCTGACCTTTGAGCAATTCCAGATTGGCAGTGTCACCCTGGCACCTAGACAGTGACAGTCTGGTAACTGGGCAATGCTCACCGGCTAGTGCCAGCAGAGGGGTTAATAGGGAATGGGCCCACAGCCACTCTACAGGGGTTGGTGGGGCAGAGGGAGAAGGCACCTGCACAACTCTGCAGTCTGTGATCTGTGGGGGTCGTGCAGCGGGTCTGCAATCGGGGTGGGCTGGGGAAGTCTGCGATCGATCTGGGCAGGGGTGGAAGAATCAGTGGGGGCTGTATCTCAGGCCATGGGTGCCCACTATTGCAGGAGGAGGGAGCTGCTTCAGGCAGCTTGCACCAACAGTGCCTGAAAGATCTCTCTTTTCTGTCAGATTCCTGCTATTTCTAACATGTACGTACAGCATCAGAGGCCTATACATGCGCAGTACCTCCCACCACAGGCTTTTGGACACGTTAGGCCCTGCCCACAGGCTTCTGCAGAATGAAGCTGGCATGCTGAAAATTTTGCAGGTGGAGTATGGTGAGGACTAAAAACAGGCCTAAAAATCGGATCTGAAACATCCCAATTTCAAATCCGTTCAACACATAGAATGAAATTGGTAAAACCACCCTCTTGTTTCTAAGCAAAAAATAAAAGTTTGATCTATTAAGCTGACTTGACTAACAGTAACATACGCTGGGATTCTGACAAAACATAAATTAATTTTGTCACTATTGTCTCAGCGCTGGGTTTCTGTGTGACTTGCTTTTCCCATATGTGGATTCCTCTTTTCATATAATTTGGAGTTTATCATTACAAAGAAATGACTCATTCAATGGAGAGATCAAGATTACCCTAACATAGATCTTTACAAAAATATTCACTGGCTAGCGAGTCTGACTTATTACCATCCTGAATAACCTGAACAATCAGATACATTTCTGAGGTGGTTCAAAGCTATTCAGTTCACTTTTTCAGTTTTGTCTTCACTGAGCACTCTCTTCAGGAAAACATACATGGCGACACCTAACACAGCTTCCAAGTTTTCTTTTTTTCTCTTTTATATTCTTCCATTATTCTTATCTGTCTTTGAAATTATCTTTCCCAGGATGTAAAATGTTCTCCTTATAGTACCACTTTCAGATAAAATAAAATTCAATAACATTATCTTATTTATGACCTTTTCTAACTTGTGAACTTCTTCTTACTTCCCTTTGAAATTCGACGGATGAAAATCTAAATTCTCGCTTATATCCTCATGCAAGTTATTACATCTAACTTGGGCCTGATTCACTTCAAATATCCACCTTTCATATCTAGTCTCTTTGATGTTCTCAGTTTTGTACACTCGGTACCCACCTTAATTACACTGTTAATACACATCATGCACACAAACACCACAATTCTGCTTTACAAAATGCCATGGTAGACTCCACATATATAAGAAATAACATTTAGTCATAGAGTCATAGAACCCTACAGTGCAGAAGGAGAACATTTGGTCCATTGAGTCTATACTTTCTACAATCCCACCCAGGGTCTATCCCTACAATGCTATGTATTTAACCTAGCTAGTCCCCCTGACACTATGGGACAATTTAGCATGGTTGATCCATCTTGCCTGCACATCTTTGGAATGATTACTTTGCATTATGCAAATCTCTGGTTCCCAGGTTGCATGATGTGGAGATAGCAGCATGGTTGCAGGCAGGCCCATGGATAGCTGTCTGTTTGGCCTGCATAGTATTTTTCATTAATAAATGCATCATCCAAGTATACCTGAATATTTAGAATTGTTGCCATCCTAATATCAGAAACCAAACCTACAGACTGGATACCAAGGGGGCAATCTTCCCACCTGTTGTGGGAGAAAATTGAGATGACTCAGTACTGTCTTAACTTTAGACAATACAAAGCTAATGAGGCAGATATCTCTGTATGAAGACGGAACTTTTTTTTTCAAAAAAAAAGCAACAAGATAGAGCGACAGAACATCTCTGATCAATCTGATGTATACAGTCAAAAACAGATCAATTATAACTTTCTTATCAATTATAGAACATTGAACATTACAGCGCAGTACAGGCCCTTCGGCTCTCTGTTGCGCCGACCAATGGAACCAATTTTATGACCTTCTATCCTAAATTATTCCAATGCTATCCATATGCCTATCCACTGCCCATTTGAACGCCCTTAAACTTGGCGAGTCCACAACTGCTGCAGGCAGGGCATTCCACGCCCTTACTACCCTCTGAGTCAAGAACCCACTTCTAGCATCTGTCCTATAACTACCACCCCTAATTTAAAGCTACGTCCCCTTGTGTTATCCATCTCCATCCGAGGAAAAAGGCTCTCACTGTCCACCCTATCTAACCCTCTGATCATCTTATGTCTCAATTAGGTCACCTCTTAACCTTCTTCTCTCTAATCAAAATAACTTCAAGTTCCTTAGCCTTTCCTCATAAGACCTACCCTTCATACCAGGCAACATCCTGGTAAACCTCCTCTGCATCTTTTCCAATGCCTCCACATCTTTCTTATAATGTGGCGACCAAAAGTGTACACAATACTCCAAGTGCGGCCACCTCAAAGTTTTGTACAGTTGCAACATGATGTCTTGGCTCCAAAATTCAATCCCTATACCAGTAAAAGCTAACACACTATATGCCTTCTTTACAATCTTATCAACTTGAGTACCAACTTTCAGGGATCTATGCACATGTACACCGAGATCTCTCTGCTCAGCTACACGACTAAGAGTCCTACCATTAGTCCAATATTCTGTATACATATTACTCTTAGCAAAGTGAAACACCTCGCACTTTTCCGCATTAAACTCCATTTGCCACCCCTCGGCCCAGCTCTGCAACTTATCCATGTCCCTCTGCAAGCTGTAACATCCATCCTCACTGTCTACAACTCCCCCGACTTTGGTGTCATCAGCAAATTTACTAACCCATCCCTCTACACCCTCATCCAGGTCATTTATGAAAATAACAAACTGCCCCACCTGTGACGGAGGCTGGAGCTCATTCATTGGACTCCTCAGTCACCTGAGAACTCATTTTTTAGTGTAGAAATAATTTTCTACTCTCGGGTACTGCCAAAGAACAAAGAACAAAACAGCACAGGAAACAGACCCTTTGGCCCAACAAGCCCGCGCCAGCACCCCGATGTTCCCACCTCTACCCGCGATCCCTAAGAAGAAGAAACCAGCAATGCTCACGTCCCTCGAATATTTAAAAAATACACCACTAGGTATCTTTGTTCTTTCTCTCCCTTTCAAACTGCACCATTTAATATATTTGTTTCCATACATTTTCCCCACTAAAATTCATAATTTCACACTTCTCTGAGTTGTATTTCATCAGCCATGTGTCTGCCCATTTCAACAGTCTGTTTATATCCTCCTGATGATCTGTCATTTTCTTTCTTACTATTTCTCATGTTTCCAAGTTTTAGGTAAACCACAAATTTTAAAATTATGTCCTGTAAACCAAAATCCAAATCATCAATACCTATCAGACAAAAGCAATGTTCCTTTTACTGACCCCTGGGGGACCCTGCTGAATATTTCCCTCCAGTTTTTCCCTCCAGAATTACTCCCAGCTACCCCTGTCCTTCTGTCCCTCAGTTAATTTTATATCCGTGTTGCTGCTGACTTTAATCCATGGATAGTGAAAACTATAACAGTTTGCTGAAATAAGCAAAATACTTCGGATGTAGGGATCTAAAAGAAGGACAGAGGAAAATTCTCAGCACAAGTGACAGCACTCATAGCGGAGAGAGCAAAGATAGCAGAGTTAGTTTTCCCAGTTCCATCTGTGTGGGAGTCGGAGCAGGTGGGACAGAATATTTAGTAGAACATTTGAAGGACCTCAGCTGAGAATTTCCGGTCTTGGGACACATGCTGCCAGGATACACCAACCAACATTTTGAGTCCTTTTGATTCTTCATCAGAACTGAAGAGAAGGAGAATGTATTAGATATTAAAGTGTAGCTGTGAGAGATTGCAACGAAAATAACAAACTTTACAACAAAAGGTAGATGGCCTGGTGTGGAAGTGGGGAGGGGAGTGGGGAGGTGCAGGGGGCAAGGTGGAAGGCAAGTTGCATTGAGGCAATAAAATGTATGGGATATTTTAAAAAAGGGGAGTTTAAGATGGAGGAGAAAGGTCAAAATCTAAAGTTGCCGAACTCAACATTGTGTCCCCAGAACAGCAATGTGTCTAACTGTAAGATGAGATGATGCTCCTCCAGCTCGCACTGGGCTTCAGTGGAAGATTACAGCAGGCCAAAGATAAACATGTTGATATGGCAACAAGGTGCTGTGTTGAAATTGCTTGCAACAGGAAATTTGGGGTCAAGTTTGCACACTGAGTGAAGGTGTTCCTCAAAGCGGCCACCCAATCTGTATTTTGTCTCCTATATATTTTGCTTTCAGGGCCAACACCTTCAATATGGCCTTGGAACCGTAACTAGTACAGAGGCAGACACGATTCAAAGGCTGATAATGTGTAGGATCACTGCAGACTGCAATGACAATCTCCTATATCTGCGTGGGTTTCCTCTGGGTGCTCGGGTTTCCTCCCACACTCCAAAGATGTGCAGTTATGTTGATTTGCCATGCTAATTTGCCCCTTGATGTCAGCGGTCTAACAGGATAAATATATAGGGTTATGGGAATATAGCCTGGATAGGATTGTTGTTGATGTAGGGTTGATGGGCTGAATGGCCTCCTTCTGCACTGCACGGATTTTATGGCCAGAATTTTACCGGCACAGCCACCCTGATTCCAAGGGTGGACGAGGTTCAGAGAATGACTTCTTTGACCTTGGGTGGGATTGTATGAAACTTGGACGGACATGCTGGTAGAATTCCATCCTATGATTCTAATCAGATGTGTTAACTAGGGTTTTGAGTTTGCTTTGCAGTTCTTCACTATCGATGACATTTTAGCTTATATGGAGAGCTCCTAGTTGCTTTAGTTGTAAATGTTCAATGCATGTATTTTGTGTTCTTGAACTTCTTCTGAAAAGAAAGTATTTTTAAGTGGAATCTGGACTAAATTTCCTTAAAGAATTACAGCATAAGAGGCTGGTGTTCAAGTTATGTGTTCTTGTAATTTTTTTATGTAATAAGTGCTGTTCGTGAAACTCTTCTCTTGAATGTTCCTTTGGATGAGAGTTCAGTAATGGTGATTGGCTGTTCATATTAGCTGATGAGTTGCCTGAGATTCGGGAGCCTTGGAGCTTGTATCTGTGGTTAACCTTTGAGTATACTGCAACAATGCCATGGGTGTCCCATAAACATTACAGTCTCTGTTTATTTTGAGGCTGTGCCTACCATTGCTTCTGTAGTGTTGGCACAGCAGCCCAGAACTAGCACTGACGTTATTGTCATTAAATTGTTCCTCTGTCGCTACACAGATGTCATTGCTGGAGGTAATTTTCACACAGAGCTTAATAAACTGAATGAATGCAGAACAATTGTTCTTTGTGAGGTCTTAGCATTTTTCCCCCATGGCTGTCTGTAAGCACTGCTCAAACATTAAAACTGGCATCGGCTGCATCTTGGAGGTTGAATCCCACAGTATCCATAACAATTGTGGAAGTTTTGAGAGAGAACTTCCTCTTGTTTTGTCTATGATTTGTGTAATTGAATTGTCACTTCTTGCTAAAAGGCAGTTTGCAGTCTTGAGGCTCTATATCCACCCCTTTTATTGTAGTGAGTACAAGCAAAGGGATCATGGGTTAATATTGTGCGTGTTAAAATATTTTTTGTAGGCCCACAAACGTGTGTGTCCTAAAATAAGTTGGAAGGGCATTCAACATATACGACTTCTGCATTTGTTATCCATCTCTTCTATTTCGCCTTCCTAACTGGACACTTTCGCCTCATGGGGAGGTGATAGCTTAGTGGCATTATCGCTAGCCTAGCAAACCTAAAACTCAGCCAATGTTCTGGGGACCTGGGTTCAAATCCTGCCTCGAAAGATAGTGGAATTGGAATTCATTAAAAAATATTTGGAATTAAGAATCCTGATGACAATGAAACCATTTTCGATTGTCAGTGAAAAAAAAGTCTGATTCACTAATGTCCTTTAGGGAAGGAAATTTTCCACCCTTACCTGGTCTGCGGTTGATTCTCAATTGTTCTCGGGCAGCTAGAGATGGGCAATAAATGCTGGCCAGCCAGCGATGTCCATGTCCCATGAATGAATATTAAAAAAATCCTGGATGTGAACTTGTTTTCCCAACTGTAAATTTGACAATTCCATAAAGGCATTATAGCACGAACCTTGATAATTTTCTCTTTCAATTTTAAACTGCCCTCTAGTTTCTGAGAGAGTAGACTGGATGAAAGTAGGTAAATTGCTACATGTTTAACAGCTAAACATGAGCTCAGCCACTGATGGAATATTTGTTCTTAAATGTGTCACTCTCAAATATAACATCTCGACATTTCACTGCAATTTCACTGTGTGAATTATCTGTTCAGCTTGGCTTTAAGATCTCGAGTAATGAGGAGAAGAGATAGTGTGATCAATATGCCATCTGTCCCAGATACTCTGAATGGATTACTAATAAATTGCAGACCATTATTTTTAATGATATCTCTGGTTCGGCAAATAAACTGAAAATGAGAGACAGATGTACATGATATATTGTTCAATTCTTGAATAATGTGGTACTTGGTAAAGTAGTCAATGTTGATGATAAAGTTAATGTCTGGATGTGAAAGAGGTTGAATGAGATTTTGGACCAATGATGAGTCTAAAATCCACATGGAATGAATGGTGTTGTGTGCTGCTATGTCTTGTACTCCTTGTCTATACTCAGACAATAGACTGACTCACTTGCAAGTCTTTTACCTAATCTATATTCATGCATCGTGATAATGTTGTTGAAGAATATCAAATCATAAAGATTTTGATATGTTGATCTGCCTATCTTTTAAATGACAGCTTAGGAGCTGTCTGGCTTGTTGAAGGAAGTATCACATATGCATGGACATGCTGAATTCAGTCAGACCATTCTTGATGGTTTCTGTAATGTAGAATTTCTCACTGCTCTATCTTGTAGTTGATGACATTTATGTTGCATTATTTGGGCCAGCTCAATTAATTGGCTTACAGTCTCCTACAAATGCAATGCTGCAGCTCCCTTGAAGTGGCCAATTTTGTCAAAGTATTTCAGATATTTTAATATTAGTTTGTGAACTGAGATGATTGGAATAGCTTCTGGGATTGATCTGTTATATGGTGTCTTATTGATTCCGTGGATTGTCACTCGTGCAGGTCCATGACATGCTGCTAGACCCATAGACACCGAGCTTTCAGTATCCATCCTGTGGAACATTTGTAAAACTAGGTAGATTGATTGTATTTGGAATCTGGACTATAGAACTTGCACATGCAACTGGTAAGTCGCTCATTCACTGACTCCCCAAACTCTGTCCACCATTTACAAAGTATAAATCAGGAATGCGATGGAATATTCTCCAATGGCCCGGATGAGTCCGAGTCCAACTCCAACAACACTCAAGAAATTTGACATCATCTAAGGACAAAACAGTCCACTTGATTGGTACCCCATCCACAAATATTCATTTTGTCCACCATTATGCACAGTGGCAGCAATACCACATACAAGATATCCTGTGGAACTCACCAAAGCTCCTTAGACTGCACCTTCTAAGTCCACAACCATTAGGATCTAGAAGGACAAAGACACATGGGAACGCCACTACCTGGAGGTTCCCTTCCGAGCCACTCACAATGTTGACTTGGAATTAAAATGTAATTCCTTTATTGTTACTGGGTCAAAATGCTGGAACTCCCTCCCTAATAACACTGCAGGTATACCTAGACACATGGAATGCAGTGGTTCAAGAAAGTAGCTTACCACATCTTATCAAGGGCAATTAGGGATGGCCAATAACTGTCAGCCTAGCCAGCAAAGCCCACATTGCAAGAATAAATCTGAAAATGCTGGCCACGGTGAACCATTGTTTGCTGGGAGTTATGTGATACTAGATTTCACTTTAGCCCACCCTGTCTGTGGATACGTCTTAAAATTCACAGGGGTGATAAGTTGGCACTTGCTCCAGTTTTGGTCAGTGATGTATAATCTTTTCAGGATAAAGCATTTTAATCTTGGCAAATACCTTGGACATAGCAATGGCATTTGAGTTTTCCACGAGATTAACAACATGAAACAAGTATTCAGCACTTTCCATCCAATGGCCATTTTCTGATTTGCTAAACATATATATGTTTTTGGCAGATTACTGGATGGTCATTCCCATTGCTTAAAGGTATCCGTTGTGTACAACCTGCTTGGATGAGTGCATTACTCTTTGTAATTGCATTAGCTTTGTCTCTAGTGTTGCTGCCACACGCTCTTCAGAACTGGTGGAAAACTGGGCATTCCCTTGGAGTATACAGAAAACACATCTCTTTCTTGTTTTGAGTGTCCGAGTGAATGTATCAATAATTGGTGGCTTGTAAACTCTGTTGACCAGTGAGTACTTGTATCCATACTTGAGTAGCACTTCCATGATATACATTGTGGCTTGTCTGGTAGATTTTTCTGGAATATTTCTATGAGAGTGGATGTGGTCACTAACTCCATAATTCAGTTTGCTACCTCTGTGTTTGAAAAGTCACAGTAATTATCCTTTTCTCTGCATTTGCAGTCAATGTGGCCGATGGATTCTGTAGGCTGTTGTCAAAATGACATGAACTCTAGTCGATGAGTCTGGAAGATGAAGCAGGTTCTGATTCAGCCTTCCAATGTAATCCACATCTTTAGGATATCTGTCAGCTCCTTTGTTATTAATCCTGATGTGTTCAGCCTGTGTGGACATTCATTCTCAATTGCTAAGCTAATTTTTATGGCTTTCATGTCTGGTTCAGGCACATCTGAATCAAGAAACCAGAGCTCTGTATGTTATTTAAACATTTTGAATTTGTAATTCAGGGGACTGAAGAACTTTGACAACATCCCTTTGATATTTGTTCTGCTATTGAATCTGAGATAAGTGTCACCGTATTCAATTTCACTCACTTTTCTGAAGCTCCACCATTATAATTGTAACCTCTGACTTGATTTTTATGACAGGTTTGACTCTCACCCACTTGGCCTACACACTGGTCACTAGCTTATCCTAATTGAGTTAACACATTGTTGGTTTTCTCAACACACTGTCCCAATCACCCTGAGGGAACATGTCTCTTTTCCAGCTTCTTGTATATTATTTCAGTCTTGTACCTTCAAATCATTGTTGCATTTCAGCACATTTGCATTCTCAATATTCACCAACATTGTTGCAGACTGGCCAAAGCTTCAAGAGTCATCACATGACTATGACACAATCAATGGCTGTTCACCATATTGTATCTGTATCTTACTGCCACACTCTCTGATCATCATTGAGCATCACGTTGTACTGTTACAATGATATAAACATCAGTATCTCAGAGGGAATTGACTTAAACACATTGTTGGTTCATTTATTTAGACTTGGCACATGAGAACATTTAAAGATAGATAAGAAGCTTGAAGACATCAGGAGTAGAGCTGTGCATGTGCTCTGCTATAAAAGATATGTGAAATTAAGACTGGGTTGCAGAACACACTACTGTTCTAATGATGTCATGTAGCTATCTCCTACAGACAAGCTACAACAAAATTGCAGCTATTGGAGTTGAGAAACAGCAGCAGCACAGAAGAGACAGACCTATGCGTGTCAGGAGGGCAGGGGAAAAGGAGAGACATTACACTTTGTACCCTGACACAGATTGTACTGATGGAGCCGAAATACATGGACATGCCTGAAAACCAGAGCTGAAGTAAACTGCAAATCTCCAGGCAAATGGTCACAGACATCTTTGTCCTGGTTAGTTAGGCATATAGATCACACTATTGATTGGCATGCTCTGTCAGTAAGAACTCAGTAAGAATCTAGCAACACTAATTTTAAATCCAACCGACTCATTTGATAGTAAGTTTGCGAGCTTTCGACACTCTGTCTTCGTCAGGCAAATGCAGTGTTCTGGTCTGCAACAGCACACATATCAACACAGACAGTCACAGATTGCTGATTAGAATGCGAATCCTTACATCTAACCTGCTATTCAAGTGTTAAAGTGGCTAAGAATGTGTGTGAAGGGAATCCTGAGCATTGGTTAGAGAATTGGTTAGAGAACTGCCTGCAGCTGTTGTAGATGCGCCAAGTTTGGTGGCGTTTAAGAGGTTAGTTGATAAGTATATGGATGAGAAGGGAATGGTTTAGTTAGGAGGGGCATTGCTTTTTATTTTGGTCGGCACAACATCGAAGGCCGAAGGGCCTGTTCTGTGCTGTATTGTTCTATGTTCTATGTTCTATAATTGTGTATTGTCTCCAGACAGCACAGTAAGTGAGGTTTTTTGCTAACCCAAAAAACCTCACTTACTGTGCTGTCTGGAGAAAATTCTTACTGAGTTCTTACTACCCCAGTCCAACACCGGCATCTCTACATCATGCTCTGTCAGTAACAGACAAGATAACAATAGCCTTGAATTGTTTTCAGTACTGAGTACTTCCAGAGGTAAGTGTGGACCTCTGCAAGATCTCACTTTAGTGCATCACCCAGTTGCCAACTTGCCTTCTTCACCAAGACTGAACATCACATTTCATTCACAACAGATAGGACACCACAGATTCAGGAGTCACAGAGTCTATTGTCAAGTGCAATATCCTCCTTAAAAAGTCTTGGAAATTGCTGTGGCCTATTACATTCTCCGTAACATAAATCTCCAGAGTGATGTGGGCTTTGGAAGGACCTAAAATGGAGGAAAATTCGAAGGTATAAGAGAAGCAGTAATTGAAAACTGAGGGAGATGCTGTTGAAGAGAGAGGTGCCCTTACTGCAGCCCCTTCCTGCTACCCTCAAGGGAGATGACTTCCCTCCTCTTCCTCATGGGTGCCAGGTTCCCTTCTGACATCTTGTTCTCCTGAGGTGCAATGGAAGACTTTGGTACAAAAACAAAGAAGTTACTGTAAATCTTTATCAAATACTGGTTAGACCTCAATTGAAGTAACATGTTCCTTTCTGGGCATCACACTTTGGGAAAAAAGCTTTGGAGAGAACACAGAAGAGATTTACTAGAATTGTATCAGAGACGATACATATAGACCGGAAAAGCTGAAATGGTTCTCCTTAGAGCAGAAAAGGCTAAGAGGAAATTTGATTGAGGCATTTAAAATCTTGAAGGATTTAGATACAGTAAATAAAGAAGAAATGGTTTTCAGCGGCAGAAGGGTTGATAGCCAGATGACACAAATTTAGGATGATAAGCAAGAGAATCTGAGGTAACACGAGGAAAAGCCATTTTATGTAGCATTGATCATGACTTGAAATACACCACCTGATGAGGGGTTAATTCAGTTTCAGTAATAGCCTTTCAAAGGAAGTTGAGGAGAAAATGCAGGATTATGGTTAAGGAACAGAAGCTTGGGACTAACTGCATTGGAATTTGAATAAATTGGTGCAGAATCAATGGGCCAAATGGACTCTTTCTGTGCTGTATATGATTTTATGACACATTCATCAAAATGGATCGTTGGGTGTCTGCTTAGGCTCTTGAGCATAGGCACGATGACATTGAATTTCTATCTTGTCTATTCACGTCTGCATTCTGATTCCAAGTTTCAGCCTAACGACGGGGCAAGACCCCATTCTCTGCCAATGGTTACGTTTAAAATGAGCACTGTCGACATAGTTACTAATGGGCATGAGTCCACAGCATCAAACCTAATTGTGCACTAATGGGCACTAAAGTGGCATAGTTACCCAGAAGCAATTAGGACAGCTGGTGTGTGAAATATGAATGTGACAAGAGAGCAGTAAAGGGCACTTTTCTCAGCTTTGATAGGATAATGTAGGGAGAATTTTTACTATGGATCCATCCACTGCTGACTGTGGTTTGAGAATGCAAATTAGATGCATTAAAGCTTATTTTACAGTTCAATTGTGTCTTAGCATCAGAGTTCTTATCATTCCTTGTAACGTTGTAAACTCTCAAGCAGAGCAAAGATGAGGTGCAAACTGTAATTGGTAACGAAAAATATTCTGAAGGTACTTGCTGATTATTACATTTTACACGTGGCCATAACAGACAGTGTAGTTGTTGTCTGTCAAGCTTTTCCTACAAGCAGTTGATTTTGACATCTGTACAATTTCAAATCAGTATGACACGTAAATAACAATTGCTTTAAGTGTCATGTCAAAAATGTTAAAGCAGTTATCCAAATGGCACACAATCCTTAGGAAATTATCACAGGTAGGAATATAATTTGGGCCAAGGCTAATGGTGTTTGCTAAATCTGCTTGATGAGGGCATAATGTACTCCATGCAATCTGGCAGAACAAAAAAAGACTTTTCATTGGAACACCAGTTCAAATCAATTTAATTTGAATGGAGGTCATTTTCAAAATTCTGTTTCCATTGCAATCGCTGGCAAAAAGACAAAGTAGCTGAAATTGCAGAAGGTTTGCAATTTTTTTTAGATGACTTTCATTATGCAAAGACTTAATGACAAATTCATGTCACATAAGCTTGTGACAAATGTTATATATCACTGCGCGTACGTACAAGATTTATACAAGGAATGGATAAATTTACTGAACCAAGGGTCATACATGTCTTGTAGAACTCAATCTATGTTAAGTGCACACAACAGCAAGGGACAAGGCCAATATCAATATATCACAAAATGTTATTCCAGCAATCATTCAGCAAGCAATCACAGGATGAGTTTTAATCTGGCTGAGATGAGTGGATATTATCTGATTTCAGTTTTGATTAATATTCAAGTAGGAGTTTCCATGATTTGTGGTTTTAAAAACTAGTTGTATTTTAAAATAGTGAATTCTTAAATGATGCTGCTGTTACCTGCAGGACAGAACAAATGAGCTGAGCTTCTGGATAGGAGGAACTATCACTAAGTAAGTAAATGAATGGTCACTTAAGATGTCAGGGGATGTTTGAGTAAGTTATTTAAGAAATGTTCAGTTGAAACAAAAACAATATTGCCTCAGGAAGGTTGCTGAAAAAATAAAATCTGACTGAGAGGTTTTGCATATTCAACTTGGTCAGATTAGTCTCGCTGTAACTGATATGACTTAAACACTAGCACAGTGGTTAGCACTGCTGTCTCACAGCACCAGGGACCCGGGTTCAATTCCAGCTTTGGGTAACTGTCTGAGTAGAGTTTGCATGTTCTCCGTGTCTACGTGAGTTTTCTCCAGTTTCCTTCGACCACCCAAAGATGTACAGACTAAGTTGATTTGCCATGCTAAATTGCCCCTTAGTGTCAGGGGAATGAGCTGGGTAAATGCACAGGGTTATGGGGATAGGGTCTGGGTGGGATTGTTGTCAGTGCAGGCTTAAAGGGCCAAATCGCCTCCTTCTACAGTGTAGGGATTTTATGAAATCTGAAATAAAGATAAATGATTTATACTGACTAAGGCATAAGAAAATTATTACTGAGGGGTCAAACAAACTGTGATATCATTAATCTAGTGAGTATACGACATATAAGGAAAAATAGGTAATGTAATGTGTACAAAATTGGGTCAAATACCTCACTTTAAGACATTCATGTTTGCCATTCATTATCAGAGTATATGTAATGAATTATATGTAATTATATATTTTTTCACTCAGAGGGTGGTGAGTGAACGGAACCGACTGCTGTCGGAGGTTGTTGAGGCAAACTCACTGGGGTCTTTTAAGAGACTTCTGGATGAGTATATGAAAAAGAATAGGATAGGGGGTTATAGATAGGTCTGTGGATTGGTAGATGTGATCGGTGCAACTCGTGGGCCGAAGGGCCTGTTTGTGCTGTATTGTTCTATATCCACTACAACAAATTTTGCTGATCTTAGATTCATTAAATTGGAGTTAACTCCTTTTACCTGTGGCTACTTTCATTAATTGGATTTACCTTAGTTCAAGTTAGAAAGGCCTTAGCTTCAGAAGTAAAAAGGATTTGGCAGCCCTTAACATCAGGTTCAAAATATGTTAAAATCAGGGAGGCCGTTCGGCCTATCGGGTCTGCCACGACCACAATCCCACCCAGATCCTATTCCCATAACCTCACATATTTACCCAGCTAATCCCCTGACATTAAGGGTCAATTTAGCATGGTTAATCAATCTAACCTGCACATCTTTGGACTGTGGGAGGAAAGCAGAGCACCAGGAGGAAACCCCCACAGACACGAGGAGAATGTGCAAACTCCACACGGACAGTGATACAAAACCAGGACCCTGGAGCTGTGAAGCAGCAGTGCTAATCACTGTGCTGCCATTCTGCTCTATTGAACAGTGCAATCAGCAGCTGGTTCCAATGTCTATGGGAAGGTTGGGGGTTGGGGGGGATGCTGTCAGGAGATCTCCCAACTCACTGGGGGATTGGGACGCTTGTGCAGTGGTGCCCCTAGGGCTCAACAACTGGCTTTACCCGAGAGATTAGGGTCTGCCCCTTCTACAAGAATCACATCAGGCCTTTTCTTTTTCAAAGTGCTCTGTGATTATGCTCTGTGATTTTTGCCGCTCAAAAAACTGGCACAATTCTTTCCCGTTTCCACACTCCTTCGGCACTTAAAACAATTTCCATAAAACTCTGTCCAATGCTTAAATTACTACTGTTCTAAAATGCTATCTCTGAGACAGTGACAGATTTCCTTCTATCTCCATTGATCCATTGGGAAATCTTGGGTGAGCAGTGGCAGAAAACTGGTGGGGGCAACTTCACTTGATCCCTCATGCCTGCCCTTAATACTAGATGCCTCCCATTTCTGGGACAATGGATGGACATTCACTGGGAACCTATGTACAGATTAAGGCAATTGAGCCTTTAGAATATTAATTGTAATGACGCATATTCATTCAACACACACAGCACTCCCATTGCAGCAGGAAGGAAGCCGAGTTTTGTTGACTTGTTGGGTCCATGCAACTTCCATCAGAAGGTAATTACACTCTGTCACTGAAGCTGCTCTGTCACTCCATCACTAACAACTTTGCTGGAGTCTGGGATGGAATTTATTGGTGGGGAACACTCTACACAACCCAGTTATAGGACATCAAAACAAAACTGAGCTATTACATCTCTGTGCAGTCTTTCCAGCTAACTCTTTCTCAGAAATAAACTCTGTAGATCTTTGGACACTTCATTATTAGCAATAGGTGAAAGAGTTGTAAGTTATATTTCAGCACTGAGAGTGATCAAGCAAATTGGTCCAGATTTGTGGATCAGATTGAGGGAACAAAGGAAAGTTACTGTGTCCTGTGGAGCTGGTGGAATTCTTCTATTCATTTTGAATTGTACAAAGATGAGGGTCAGGCATTCCCAAAAGACTGTTCTGAGGATTATTTCCCATAGATTTATCCTGACATCAGCTGCTCTTGACAAAAATGAGTTTATTCATTATTGTCACAATTAAGCTTACATTAACACTGCAATGTAGTTATTGTGAAAATCTCCTGGTCACTACATTTCAGTGCTTTTTCAGGTACACCGAAGAAAAATTTAGCACGGCCAACGCAGCTAACCAGCATGTCTTTCAGACTGCAGGAGAACACTGGAACACCCAGAGGAAACCCACACTGAGATGGGGAGAATGTGCAGACTCTGCACAGACCCGGGTCCCTGGCACTGTGAGGCGGCAGTGCTAACCATTGTGCCACTGAGTGTTCAGCATGAGAAGCTTATTCGGAATTCTAAGGATAGTGGATCTGGAGGTGGAAACAAAGGAAGGGCCAGATGAAACTCTAACATTTAGATCTGACTTGAACTCATCTCAGGAACCAAGTCTTCTCACACTCCCTGATGTGGGATGTTTAGCAACCTGTCTGCTTCATGGGAAAATAAGTCACAGAGTCAAGTTGTGTATTCCAATCTGTCACCAAACAAGATGCCAGCTGCTGTGAAGTTGACTGTAGCATTAGTTTTATTTTTATGAATGGATAATTCATACTGTATGATCCCAGCCGATGTTACTACAGAGGAGTCAGGTCCCAGAATGGGACCATTGTTCGATAGACTGTAACTTTTATTTATTATTTGGAGACATGGATGAACAGAATCAGAAGACTGCCAATTATTCTTTAACAAAAGAATAAAACATTTATTAAACATGAGAAGATTGACTGTTATAAAACATGCCTTCAGCCCAACTATGTCTTCACAGATGGACATAGATTTTTAAGGAAATATACCTTGCACTATAACGTTCTGGTGAAGTCCACGTAAACCAGCAGGTCAACTGTAGTCAGACACACCACACTCTGTAAAACCAACTTCTGTGGATTTTTCATCAAAATGTGACGCAGATCACATTGTGAGCCAACTAGTCTGACGGGAATTCCGGCTTCCCTGCAAGGTGGGGGCAGGGGAGGAGCGTACACTGGCACTGGATCCAGCATGAAGGACCAGAGCATACAATTACCTCTGTCTCCTGACAACTTTTGCTGTTAAAAAAAACAGAAAGTGACACAACAGTGAAGAAACTAATTTGACTGAACCATCTCTTTGAAAGGGTTGTTCAATTAATGCCCATTCCCTGTACATTGCCCAAATCCCTCAGGTTCTTCTCCTGTTCACTTGTTACATTCCCTATTTAAAGTAATTATGCGGTAACATTCCCAGTTCAGAAATCTATGGTTTGAAAACACAAGTTGACCAAAATGTTTTGAGTGGACTCAAGCAACTGACAGCTTGGGTGCTATAACAAAATGAGAAAGCATGGGCTCAATCAATTTAATGAACATTTAATCACTATTTGTTGAAGGGCATGGATTTTTTTTTTAAGAAGTACAGATTTGAAGTAAGCAGAGCAGTTATCAGATATACTATTAAAATGTTAAACTTAAATCAAAAATTGTGCCTGTGTAATTCAGGCTTGTAATCCAAAATAGTTAGTATTAGTTTATTTATTAGTCGTAAGTAAGGCCTACATTAACATTGCAATGAAGTTACTGTGAAATTCCCCTAGTCACCACAGTCCAGCACCTATTCAAGTGAATGTGCCTAACCAGCGCGTCTTGCAGAATGTGGGTGGAAACCAGAACACCCACAGGGAAACTCACACAGACACAAAAAGAAGGTGCAAACACCACACAATGACCAAGCTGGGAACCAAAAGCAGCAGTACTAACCACCATGTTACCATACCACCCACAGCCTGGAATTACTGTGGGTTTTATCAATGTATTATATTTTTAACATCAGAGATCCTTTGACTTACCCAGTTTTAGCAGGTTAAGATTAATATAACTATAAGTTTCGTCCTGATCTCAGTAGAACTGGTACAATCAATGTTTGACTTGCTTGCATTACCCTGTTTACATTATCCCATTGCAGCACCATGAAGAAATAAATATTCTTTTTTTAAGAACCCAGGATTCTTTCTATAATTGGTAGGGGATGGTGAAAATATTTCTGTGTGAGAGTTTAAGTGGGTTTGAGCCTACGATTAGTAGATTAATATCAAATAATTGAATTGAATAGTTTTTCTTATGCAGTGTGCTATAAATTTGTGCAGTGTTTTCACATGTTACATGGGTCACCATGTCTCCTCATCATCAGCCATTTTATGCCTTTAGTCAATTTGCAATGGTGCATTTGAGCAATCCCAAGATTTCCAAGAGTGTTACTTAAAACAAATCCACGCCACAACATTTGAGATAAGTACAGCAAAATGTCAGTGTTAAGCTGCCAATATCAAAAAAATTGGAAATCAAAAAGAAACAAGACAAGGATGCTTCACTAAAAAATTTCTGTGAGGCATATGGTGAGTGTCTCAACAATTTACAACATCATAAGCAGTGTGAAAAACTATTTAAATTCCATGTAGAAAGTGACACAGTTAAAGGAATTAGTGAGTGTCGAACTAGGTCTAAAACTAAGTGCTAAGCTTTACTGAGCATGATAATGTGCTGTCCAAATAATATTGTGGAAAGAACAACATAGAAAATACAAAATTTTGATGAGCAAACTTTTTTTATTGCTTTATAATATTTTGTCACTATTTACACTTCAGGTAAGCAGTTCTGAGTTTTCTGTCGTAATGAAATGGTTCCTAAACTTCTGAATGGACTTACCTTATATTAAGTTGACCTTTCTCTACACCCTCACTAAGAATGTAACACTATCTTCTCCACCCTCTTCTTTCCTTCTCCCCTATGTACTTTATGAATGGTGTGCAAGAAACAATGGGTCATCTGGACTTGAAACATCAGCTCTTTTCTCGCCTTACAGATGCTGCCAAACCTGCTGAGATTTCCCAACATTCCTCTCTTGACCCAAGGCTAGAATGAAGGTTAACCACTGTGCCACCATGCTTTCCCTCAAGTTTCTTGTTCAAGTTTTCACCCAAAATTACTTGCATATTGGCAAACATTAAAGCTATCCATGTAACAGTGCAAATTGGCAGCAAATTAAAATACATGGGTAAGGTTTTTGCTTTGGGTGCTGTGGTAGTGTGCCCCTTTAAGGGGCAAGATCTCAGAGGATCATGTGGCCTGGTCAATCAGATAGATCTGACAGTGTGGATCCTAGAGCTGAGTGTGGAGTTTCCTTATTAATTAGGAGTAATGGAGTACTGTAATCTTTGTATCATTCTTTGTAAATAGTTACTTATTAATAAACTAACCATAAATTAATCTACTTGGGAGTTGCCCCATCTTGACAAGATACTCCAAATACAATTGGTAATTCCAGAGAAAATATAGCTCAAAATTCATCTATTTTGAGAATACGTTTCCCGCATCTCTGCCCAAACACATTTGCAAATAAATGAATGCAACATCAGATTGATGGTGTGGAGTAAATGAATTCTTTCCACTCTTTCTGACTCTGCTGCATTTTTTTTTTCAAATACTCACCTTTCGTTGGAGTGGTAGAATGTAGAGTGGAACAAATTTGTAGCTGTAAACCTCAACGATATCCAATTGTCCAGAGAACGCCTCTGGAATGGTCCCTCTTGGATCATTATCTCCTTTATTGGGTACCAAATCTCTCAGGGATCCTTTGAATGTAAAATGGTTGCAATGAGGCCCAATTTCTACACTTTTGAGATTTTCAAACATTTGGTTTATATTCCAGCAGTATTGTTAACAGATGAATTATCTTTTAGTTTTTCATTAACTGAAGCCTCAAATTGTTTGCAAACCAATTTAACAATTTGATTCAACTTTACAATACTGCCAGAAATGCTGTTTGTAGGGTAGCTGGTAGCCTCCAATCAAACCTTCATCTGCATCCTATTAACAGGATGCAAATCAATTTCAGCTGGGTCTCCAGCGGGATTCCCAATCCACCATAATGTACACTGGCAGGAAAACTCATGATGCGTAAAGGTACTTTCTTGGGCCTCCTGCGGAATTTCCGCAACCCTTTCACCCATCTGCCATTGAACCCAGCAGAGAGGGAAAATTCTGTTCAGTGATTCAGGTCAGAATCAATAATCACTTGGATATGTGTGAGTTAATTAAGAAAGGCCATGTATCTATTAAGGGCGAATCATGTTTAATTAACTCACCCTGAGTTTTTTTAATGAGTTTATCAAGAGGACAGATGAGGGCAATGAGATGCAAACGGACTTGCAAAAGCATTTAATAAAATAATAGTCAACAGATTATTAGAATTTGGGCTAAAAGGGACAATATTTACATAGATACGAAATTGGCTGAGTGGCAGGGAAAAGGGAGTAACAGCACATGGTTGTTTCTGGACTGGAAAAATGATTAAAGGTAGGAATTCCCAGGATTGGTAAATGGATCCCTGCATTTAAAAATTACTGACGTAGTCTTTCGTGCACAAGGCACAATTTTAACATTTGAAGATGGCAGGAAATTTGAAAGTTTTTATGAGCTGTGAGGAGGATAGTGTTAAACTGGAAAAGGTCAGAGGCAGGCCGATATAATGTGTGAACAAGTGGCAGATGAAATTTGATGCAGAGAAGTAATTCATTTTCGTAGGAAGACACGAGAGACAGTATCGATTCTCTGGTTTTGAGACTGTGTTCTCGCTGGCAGGAAAGTGAGAGTGATTCACACTTCTGCTGACAGTGGTGTTCACAGGTCACTTCCAGGAAGAGTCAAAAAATTGGGGAAATTGCCTTCTTCTGGGAGTGGCATGGTGGCAAACGTTAACACGGCTGCCTCACAGTGCCAGGGACCCAGTTTCAATTCCAGCCTTGGGTGACAGTCTGTGTGGAATGCACACCTTCTCTCCACGTACGCCTGAGTTTCCTCTGGGTGCTCTGATTTCCTCCCACGGTCCAAAGATGTACATATCAGGTGGATTGGTCATGCTAAATCGCCCCTTAGTTTTCTAACATGTGCAGGCTAAGGGTTGTAGCGGGGTAAATGCATGGGGTTATGGGGATAGGATGAAGTGTGGGCTGAGGACAGATGCTGTCACCAGAACCCTACAGCCTCACCCACCAGCAGCAAGGAGCAGACAATGGAAATGCCCTTTGACTTTGAGCAGGATTTTCTGGTCTCATTCTGGTCTCATTTGCTGGTTAAGAAGAAAAAGGAGGCTTATGTTAGGATGAGGCTTGAAGGCTCAGATAGTGCAATGGATAGCTATAGATTAGCCAGGAAGGAGGTAAAAACTGAATTGAGGAGAGCTATGAGGAGAGCTAAGAGGGGACACGAGAAGATGTTGGCTGATAGGATTAAGGAGAATCCTAAAGCTTTCTTTCGATATGTTAAGAATAGAAGATTGGTTAGGGCAAGATTAGGGCCAGTCATAGACAGCAGTGGGAAGTTGTGCGTGGAGCCTGAAGAGATTGGTGAGGCACTGAATAAATATTTCTCTTCGGTATTCACGCAGAGTGCTGGAAATGTAGCTATGGAGAGCACTGAGGTACAGGGTTGCAAATTGGGAAGTATTGTAGTAGATAGGGAGGATGTGTTAGAAATTCTCGAGGGTTTGAAGTTGGATAAGTCCCCTGGGCCGGACGGGATTTACCCTAGGATTCTCTGGGAGGCAAGAGAGGAGATTGCAGAGCCTCTGGCTCTGATCTTCAGGTCCTCGTTGGTTACGGGTGTGGTTCCGGAGGACTGGAGGATAGCGAATGTGGTCCCATTGTTTAAGAAGGGGAAGAGAGACCTTCCAGGGAATTATAGGCCAGTGAGTCTTACTTCTGTTGTGGGCAAGGTATTGGAGAGAATTATTAGGGATAGGATTTATAGTTATTTAGAGAGAAATGAATTGATTGGGGATAGTCAGCATGGTTTCGTGAAGGGTAGGTCATGCCTTACTAACCTCATTGAGTTTTTTGAGAAAGTGACCAGAGAGGTGGATGGGGGTAAGGCGGTTGATGTAGTATATATGGACTTTAGTAAGGCGTTTGATAAGGTGGCCCATGGAAGACTTCTACAGAAAATGCAGATGTGTGGAATAGAGGGTGATTTAGCTAATTGGATTAGGAATTGGCTGGCAGATAGAAGACAGAGGGTGGTGGTTGATGGGAGATATTCATCGTGGAGTTCGGTGACAAGTGGTGTGCCTCAGGGGTCTGTTTTGGGGCCCCTGCTGTTTGTAATTTTTATAAATGATCTGGATGAGGGTATTGAGGATGGATCAGTAAATTTGCAGATGATACTAAAGTTGGTGGTGTGGTAGATAGTGAAGAGGGGTGTTTTAGTTTACAGAGTGACTTGGACAAGTTGCAGAGCTGGGCCGAGAGGTGGCAAATGGAGTTTAATGTGGAAAAGTGTGAGGTAATGCACTTTGGCAGGAACAATAAATGTGTAGAGTATAGGGCTAATGGTAGGGCTCTTAATAGTGTTGAGGAACAGAAGGATCTTGGTGTATGTGTCAATAGATCACTGAAAGTAGGCAGTCAAGTGGATAAAGTTGTTAAGAAGGCATATGGAGTCTTAGCTTTTATTGGTAGGGGGATTGAATTTCGGAGCCGCAGCATCATGTTGCAACTGTACAAAACTCTAGTGCGGCCGCACTTGGAGTATTGTGTGCAGTTCTGGTCCCCACATTATAAGAAAGATGTGGAGGCATTGGAGAGGGTACAGAGGAGGTTTACCAGGATGTTGCCTGGTATGGAGGGCAGGTCCTATGAAGAGAGGTTGAAGGATTTGAGGTTGTTTTCGTTAGAAAGGAGGCGGCTAAGAGGGGATCTTATTGAAGCATATAAGATGATTAGAGGTTTAGATAGGGTGGACAGTGATAGCCTTTTTCCTAGGATGGAGAAAGCTAGCACGAGGGGACACAGCTTTAAATTAAGGGGTATGAGTTATAGGACGGATATCAGAGGTAGGTTCTTTACTCAAAGAGTGATTAGGGAGTGGAATGCCCTGCCTGCAGCTGTTGTAGATGCGCCAAGTTTGGTGGCGTTTAAGAGGTTAATTGATAAGTATATGGAAGAGAAGGGAATGGTTTAGTTTGGAGGGGCATTGCTTTTTATTTTGGTCGGCACAACATCGAAGGCCGAAGGGCCTGTTCTGTGCTGTATTGTTCTATGTTCTATGTTCTATTCAAGCAAGGCTGTTAACTCCTGCCCCCTGTTGGAGAGTCAATTTAGACTTGATGGGATGAATGGACTCCTTCTGCACTGTGATTCTTTCTGCAACCTTAGGCCATGTTTTTGAGGATGAGTGCATGATACAGGCTGATAGGATGGAGGAGGTAGATGTTCTGAGGGCAGATGTTTTAGCAATTTTGAAAAATCTGATGGTCAATAAGTCCCCTGGGCCAGATGGATACATCCTAGGATACTTTGGGAGACAAGGAATGAGATTGCGGAGCCTTTAGCTTTGATCTTTGAGTCCCCACTGTCCACAAGGATTGTGCCAGAGGACTGGAGAGTGGCAAATGTTCAAGCAAGTAAATAGGAATGACCGTGGTAATTATAGGCCAGTTCTTACTTCAATGGTCAGTAAGTTAATGGAAAGGGTCCTCAGAGATAGGATTTATGACCAGTTAGAAAGATGCAGTTTAACCTGGGATATTCAGCACGGTTTATGAGGGTAAGACCTGCCTCACAAGTTTGATTGAATGCTTTGAGGAGGTAATGAAATGTGTAGACAAAGGTGGAGCAGTTGATCTCATATACATGGATTTTAGTAAGCATTTGATAAGGTTCCCCATGGTAGGCTCATGAAGAAGATAAGGAGGTGTGGGATAGAAGGAAATTTGGCTGATTGCATAAGTAGTTGGCTGTTTCATAGAAGACAGAGGGTGGTGGTGGTGGAGGGAAACTTTTCAAACTAGAGGCCAGTTACCAGCGGTGTGCCACAGGGGTCAGTGCTGGGTCCTTTACTATTTGTGATTTTTATCAATGACTTGGAAGAGGGGGCTGAAGGGTGAGTCAGTAAATTTGCTGATGATACCAAGATTGGTGGAGCAGTGGATGAGGTGGAAGGCTTTTGCAGGCTGCAAAGAGACATTGATAAGATGCAGAGCTGGGCAGAAAAGTGGCAGATGGAGTTTAGTCTTGATAAGTGTGAGGTGATTCATTTTGGTAGGATAATGTTGAATGCAGATTACAGGGTCAATGGTAGGGTTCTGAGGAATGGAGGAGCAGAGAGATCGTGGGTTCATATCCACAGATCTCTGAAGATTGCTACTCAAGTGGATAGAGCCGTGAAGAAGGCTTATAGTGTGTTAGCGTTTATTAAAACAGGGGGTTTGAGTTTAAGAGCCATGAGGTTATGCTGCAACTGCGCCAGACATTGGTGAGACCACATTTGGAATATTATGTTCAGTTCTGGTCACCTCACTATAAGAAGGATGTGGAAGCATTGGAGAGAATGCAGAGGAGATTTACCAGGATGCTGCCTGGTTTGGAGGGTAGATCTTATGAGGAAAGGTTGAGGGAGCTGGGGCTTTTCTCTTTGGAGCGGCAGAGGATGAAAGGCGACTTAATAGAGGTTTATAAGATGATGAGGGGGATAGATAGAGTGGACGTGCAGAGACTATTTCCTCGGGTGGATGTAGCTGTTACTATGGGGCATAACTATAAGGCTCATGGTGGGAGGTACAGGAGTAATGTCTGAGGTAGATTCTTCACTCAGAGACTGGTTGGGGTGTGGAATGCACTGCCTGCTGTGATAGTGGAGTCGCACACTTGAGGAATTTTCAAGCGGTTATTGGATAGGCACATGGAGCACACCAGAATGATAGAGAGTGGGATAGCTTGATCTTGGGTTTAGACATAGCTTGACAACATTGAGGGCTGAAGGGCCTGTACTGTGCTGTATGTTTCTATGATTTTAGTAACCTTCGTAAAAAAAAAGTTTGATTCAGCTATTCTGACCCCTGTGAGGACTGATTTAAATAATGAGCCTTTGATTGACAGGTTCAGGGGATTGTCATCAGGTCCACAGTCAGTGAATGGTTGGGAAATCTGGAAGTGGGTTGCCTCTGTCATGGCTGAACTTACCCATCGTTAGCCGCCTACTTGACAGAGTTTGTTCAAAAAATCTCCCAAAGGGGTCAGGTTCTTAGTTTGCTACTCTCAGCATTCTGAAAACAGTTGTCAACTTCTTTTCATTAGCTACCGAGGTATCTTCCCGAATATGTCAATGCTTATTTCCGAGCTGGCGTTGTGACAATATATTCAGAAGAAATGCTTATTATGACTTTTCTCATATGTCAATCAGTTGTATATAAAAGTTGGCAGAGGCGTAATTAGCAACTGATGAGCCATTAGCCTTTAATGGAAAGGCAGTAAAATTGTTAATCTGGAAGGATGAGATACAATGGGCCTTAATATTTTTAGAGTGACATTTAAAACTCTACTTAAAGTTTTGATGAAAGATGATTAACCTGAAACATTAACTCAATGTTCCACAGCAGATACTGCCTCAGTCCCACAGCATTTCCTGCTTTTATTCCACTGTACTGGTTTTTAAAATATCTTGTTTTATTGCTCTGATTTTATTGGTTAGTATTATGCCTCACTTTCAGTTTCTCATCAGCAGATGGAATACTTGCATTCAGTCTGACCATCTGACCAAAGTGCTTTTTAACAGGAGTTTTGACAAGTACATGAACAGGATGGGAGTAGAGGGAATATGGTCCTAGAAGGGACCATAGTTCAATCGGGCAGCATGGTCGATGCAGGCTTGGAGGGGCCAAAGGGCCTGTTCCTGTGCTGTAATTTTCTTTGTTTTTCTTTGCAATTATGGCAATAGGTTAGTGAAAGCTTAGTGCAAAATTTCCCATGAATCGATGCGGTCAAGCAGCGTGACCAATGGCAATCGGCTTGTGATTGGAATATGATCACTGGACCCTCAGCTGGAGAATATCAAAATCACCTTTCAGAGTGAGGTTGGAGATCATACAGTAAATACGTGGCCCTTATCTCTCTGCAAATATTTAAAACTATATTCGTAATTTAAATCACAAGGATTTGGAACATTATTTAACATTTAATGTTATGAGCAAGGTAGAAGAAGGTTCAAATAAAGCATAAATATGAGCATTGACAGACTGGATTGAATAGCCTATTTCTGTGCTATAACCTTTGTATGACTGGTGTTTTTTCTAACAGACAGCACGGTGGCACAGTGGTTAGTTCTGCTGCCTCACAGCACTGGGGACTAGGGTTCAATTCCCAGTTTGGACCACTGTCTATGTAGAGTTTGCACATTCTCCCCATGTCTATGTGGGTTTCCTCTAGATTTCAGTTATGCTGGTTAGGTGCTTTGGCTAAGCCAAATTCTCCTTCAGTGTACCCAAACTGGTGCTGCAGTGTGGGAATTTTCACAGTAACTTCGTTGCAGTGTTAATGTAAGCCTACTTGTAACACTAATATAGATAAACTTTAAATCTGTGGATTGTGAATGTTTGTTGGTTATTGCTAGTCAGCTGATTAATGCTGAGTATTCATGGCCACAGGTAGCTGTGAGGCTGGTGCACTTCAATGAACCACCCATCAATAGCACCATTGGCAGAAATTCTCTTTTCTGATTTGGGGGCATGGTCACTGTTTTTTGTTTAAGTGAAGAATTAATTGGCTGACTTTAAAAGATGACAGATAATTAGGTGTAATGTAGATGTGGGAAAAAAGTTCCTATTGATCTTTTGTGTTATTTTAATTCCTTTCTGACCAGCTCAAGTCATCATATGGGTGAAAATCATGCAGAAACTCAAGGCCGTTGTTCCAAAATCTCTCCAACAGCGAATTCTTTTGTATATTATTGCTAGATTTGTTGTACAACTCATTAATAGAAACCAATCATTGTGCTTGATGAAGAAATCTATTATCCATTATCATTGATTGTAACATGGGAATAATAGGATTGTAAAAGGAAGATTATTTAGTTCTTCATCTTTTCTTCCCTAGCAATTCCTTATTTTCCAGAAAGCAGGCATACCACCCATATTCCATTCATCTGATTATGATCGATGAAGTATTCGTCAATATTTTATGATTCATGTCTGTACCTTTTACATAGCTAACCTATTGTTTACTTGTAAATAAGTTAAAACAAATAAGCTTGTATTCTCATTCACAGCTGTGTCAGAAACCTCTGCTGAGCATAACCCATTTGAGTCTTTGAACATAGCCAAACTCTCAGCCACCTGCCAGACTTGAAGTAGTATTTCAAATGGCTAAGCTGAACTTCAAAGAAAAGAGAAAAAAAGCAATGGGGAAATGCTACCCATTCAGATTGGGATTCAATTGATACTGTGCTTGAATGCATCTGAAAACTTTTCTGCTTTTCCAACGCTAATCTTTTGCTTCAAAGTTTACCAATTGTCAGAAGTTACAGTTTGCCAACCACATTTAACCTTTTGAAAAAATTGCAATGATTAATAACAACATAATTAATAACAAATACCTCTCGACATCTTATAAACCTCTGTCAAGTCACCTCTCATTCTTTGTCTCTCCAAGGAAAAAAGGCCAAGCTCTCTCAATCTATTCCCATAAGGTATGCCACCCAATCCAGGCATCCTTCTGAATCTCCTCTGCACCCTTTCAATAGCTTTCACGTACTTCCTGTAATGAGGCGACCAGAACTGAGCACAGTACTCCAAGTGGGGTCTGACCAAGATCTTACACAGCTGCAGCATTACCTCCCTACTCCTAAACTCAATCCCTCAATTGATGAAGGCCAATACACTATTACAAACATACATAACGTATGTTACAACATCTCATAATGATTTGTGAAGTAGGTAACATCTTTTTAACTTGTCCTTTATGGTTCCCATCCCCACAACATCATTCACCCATATTTCATAACATTTCTATGTTGGTGTGATTCACGTCACCTACCAAAGCCCCCCGCTTTGTCATCAAAATTGCAGAGGTTTAGAAATTTCCGCTTCCGCAATGATTCTGTCAGGATAGCAGTGTGTCAGTACCCAAACTGCCCCCAAATCCCCAGCCAATGAAAATTACTGGCACTGAAAAGGGAGGTGAGAATTCTTGATTTGAGTCCTACCTGATATTCCTGAAGCTCTCTTTGTGCATTTTAACCCTGAGTCGGGAACGATAAATCCAGCCCCATTCTCAGAGATTCTACAATACGCTACATTAAGCATTGCCAGGCCTGTATCAGTGAGCTGCTGATTACTTCCCTGTGGGCAGTTGCCAAGTCAAGGACAGACATTTCCAGAGAGAAGGAAATAAAGACAACATGACCAATATCACAAAGTAAGATATTGCTTAGTGTTGTGATTGTTTGTTAATTATTAAGAGAGTAACAACCTTGGAACAGTAACAGGTTTCTGGATGGAAGCCAAAATTAGATTGGTAGATAAAAAATCAAGTGCTGATCATTTTTTCAAATGTTATTACTCAATCTCAAGCTCTATGTATTGGGGTATTTGATGACTTTTTGCCCATTTCACTTGCACGTCAAACAATGCACCAAAATATTCCCACCTTATTCCTTTTTGATAACTGTTGACAGATATTTATCTGACTGTGTAATGACACAATATTCAATGCATTTGCATGTATCAGTCATACAATGTTACTGAAATTGTTGCGTGGAGTGTCTCTGTGCAGGTTTAATGAAACCATGTTGTTACCACATTTACATGAATAGCATTGAGAGGAGTTAATGAAATCTTTGTACATTATACACTAGTGAGAGTACACTATCATCTGTATCCACTGATGTAAAACCCCACACATGCTATAGGGACATAAGGACATTTTGTGGATTAGGAAAAATTAACATTTTCCTATTTTTATAGTCAGGGCCAAATCAGGCATCCAAAGACAGCTGCTGAGTGCTTACTTCAGGGACTGGAAAAGGCTGGGACTCACTGCTGTACTTACTGAGCAATCACAAATAAAAATTCAATAATATTCATAGAAAATTACAGCTCAGAAACAGACCTTTTGGCCCCTCATGTCTGTGCCAAACCATTTTTTGCCTAGTCCCACGGACCTGCATTTGGACCGCATCCCTCCATACCCTTCTCATCCATGAGCCCGTTCAAGTTTTTCTTAAATGTTAGAAGTAACTCCACATTTACCACTTTATCCGGCAGCTCATTCCACACTCCCACCACTCACTGTGAAGAACCCCTCCCCCCCATATTCCTTTCAAACTTTTCTCCTTTCATCCTTAACCCATGCCCTCTGTTTTTTTTTACCTCCCCTAGCCTCAGTGGAAAAAGCCTGCTTTCATTCACTCTATCTATACCCATCAAAATCTTATACACCTCTATCAAATCTCCGCTCACTCTTCTACGCTCCAGGGAATAAAGTCCGAACCTATTCAATCTCTCTCTCCGTAACTCAGCTTCTCAAGTCCCGGAAACATCTTTGTGAACCTTCTCTGCACTCTTTCAACCTTATTTACATCCTTCCTGTAACTAGGTGACTAAAATTGTACACAATACTCTAAATTCAGCCTCGCCAATGCCTTATATAACCTTACCGTAACACTCCAACTTTTATACTCGATACTCCGATTTATAAAGGCCAATGTACCAAAAGCATTCTTTATGGCCCTATCTACCTGTTTCATCACTTTTAGGGAATTCTGTACTTGTATTCCTAGATTCCTCTGTTCAACTGCACTCTTCAGAGTCCTACCGTTTACCCTGTATGTTCTACTTTGGTTTGTCCTTCCAAAGTGCAATACCTCATGCTGGTATGTGTTAAATTCCATTTGCCATTTTTCAGTCCATTTTTCTAGTTGGTCCAAATCCTTCTGCAAGCTTTGAAAACCTTCCTCACTGTCCACGACACCTCCAATCTTTGTATGGTCAGCAAATTTGCTGATCCAATTTACATTATCATCCAGATCATTGATATAGATGACAATAAACAGTGGACCCAGCACTAATCCCTGTGGCACTCCACTAGTCACAGGCCTCCATTCAGAGAAGCAATCTTCTACAACCATTCTCTGGCTTCTTCCATTGAGCCAGTGTCTAATCCAATTTACATCTCTCCATCTATACCTACTGACTGAACCTTCCTAACTAACCTCCTACGAGGGACCTTCTCAAAGGCCTTGCTGAAAAACAGGTAGACAACATCCACCACCTTCCCTTCATCCACTTTCCTGGTAACCTCCTCGAAAAACTCTAATAGATTGGTCAAAAGTGACCTATCACACACAAAGCCATGTTGACTCCCCCTAATAAGTCCCTATCTATGCAAATATTTGTAGAGCCTATCACACCTTCCAATAACTTGCCAACCCACTGATGTCAAACTTACTGGCCTGTAATTTCTCAGATTTCTTTTGGAACCTTTTTTAAACAACAGAACAACATAAGCCACCCTCCAATCATCCAGCACTTCCCCCATGAATATTGACATTTTAAACGTATCTGCCAGTCTCCCTGAAGGTCTGTGGGAATACCCCTTCCAGTCCTGGGATTTATCCACTGATTTGTCTCTAGACATACAGCACCATCTCCTCTTTAATCTGTAAAGGTTCCATGACCTCCCGACCTGTTTGCCCTATTTCCGTAGACTCCATGTCCATTTCCTCAGTAAATACAGATGCAAAAAAACCATTTACTATCTCCCCCATCTCTTTTAGTTCCATACACAGTCTATCACTGTGGTCTTCAAGAAGACCAATTTTATCCCTCACTCTCCTTTTGCTCCTAACATACCTATAGAAGTTCTTTGGATTTTTCTTCACTCTGTCTGCCAAAGCAACCTCATATTTTCTTTTACCTCTCCTGATTTCCCTCTTAAGTAGCTTCTTGCATTTGTATACTCATCGAACGTCTGATCTGTTCCTTGCTGCCTGTACATTTCATACAACTCTCTCTTTCTCTTAATCAGTTTTACAATCTCAAGAACCAAGGTTCATTATTTCTGTTTACTTTGTCTTTAATCCTGACAGGAACATACAAACTCTGCACTCTCAAAGTTTCTCCTTTGAAGGCCTCCCACTTTCCATTTACATCCTTACCAGAGAACAGCCTGTGCCAATCCACACTTCCTACATCCTTTCTCGTTTCATCAAATTTGGTCTTTTTCCAGTTTAGAACTTCAACCCGAGGACCAGATCTATCATTATCCATGATCAGGTTGAAACTAATGGCGTTATGATCACTGGATCCAAAGTGTTCCCTCACACTCACATCCATCACCTGCCCTAACTCATTTCCCAATAGGAGATCCAATATTGCATCCTCTCTAGTTGGCACCTCTATGTACTGATTCAGAAAATTCTCCTGAACACATTTTACAAACTCTATCCCATCTAAACCTTTAACAGTATGCAAGTCCCAATCTATATGTGGAAAATTAAAATCACCTACTATCACAACTTCTGTTTCTTGCAGTTGTCAGCTATCTCTCTGCTGATTTGCTCCTCCAATTCTCTCTGACTATTGGGTGGTCTATAATACAACCCCATTAATATGGTCATACCCTTCCTGTTTCTCAGCTCCACCCACAGGGCCTCTGTAGACAAGCTCCCTCGCCTATCCTGCCTGAGTTCTGCTGTAACACTTTCCCTGACCAACAATGCCACCCCCCACCTTTTATCCCTCTGCCTCTATCGTGTCTGAAACATTGAGCTGCCAGTCCTGCCCCTCCTGTAGCCAAGTTTCACTAACGGCTATAATGTCATATTTCCACGTGTCAATCCACACCTTCAGCTTATCTGCCTTCCCCCCACTACTCCTGGCATTGAAATAGACACATCTCAAAAGATTATTTCCACCACACTCAATCCTTCCATTTGTGATTTTACTTGAACTAACTTGTCTTTTCACCCCTGCTCCACTATCTGCTCTGGCACTCTGGTTCCCGGTCCCCTGCAGATCTAGTTTAAACACTCCCCAATAACACTAGCAAACCTCCCTGCAAGTATATCAGTCCCCTTGTAGTTTAGATGTAACCTGTCTCTCTTGTACAGGTCCCACCTGTCCCAGAAGAGATCCCAATGATCCAAGAATCAGAAACCTTGCCCCCTGCACCAATTCCTCAGCCACATGTTCATCAGCCTGAGCATCCCACTCTTACCCTCACTGGCACAGGGTACAGGTAGCAATCCTGAGATTACTACCGTCTGGTTCCTGCTTTTTAACTTCCTTCCAAGCTCTCTACACTCTCTCTTTAGTACCTCCTCACTCTTCCTACCTACATCATTGGTATTGATGTATACCACAACATCTGGCTGATCACCCTCCCACTTTAGAGCACTCTGCACACAATCAGAGACATCCCTGACCTGGGCATACGAAAGGCAACAAACCACACAGGACTCTCTGTCCCGACCACAGAACCTCCTTTCTGTGCCTCTGATCATTGAGTCCCCTATCACTACTGTTCTCCTCTTCTTCCTCCCACCCTTTTGCACTGCAGAACCAGACTCAGTATCAGAGTTCCAGCTATTGTAGTTTGTCCCAGGTAAAGCATCCCCCTCTACAGTATCCAATTCAGTACAGCTGTTGTGGAGGGGAATGGCCACAGGGGAACCCTGCTCTGCCTGTCCTTTCACATTTCCATTTCCTTTCCTTGCAGTAACCCAATTTCTTGTGCTCTGCTGCTCAGGTTTAACCATCTCCCTAAAGTTACTGTCTAGAAACTTCTCATTCTCCCAAATTAGATAGAGCTCATCAAGCTCCTTCTCCAGTTCCCTAACACACTTTGCCTACAGCTGAATGCATCTTTTACAGGTGATAGCCTCTCTGTTCAAATTTATTGAAGGAAACAAAACCTTCCCAGGAGTCACTGGGACCTACTTCCTGTTTTACACTCCCAGTTTGAAAAAAAACTTTCAAAAAAAAGTGAGGTAAAATTCCCTTGTATGTTCAAGCTTTTTGTAATGAGTCTCCACTCTAACTTCTTCTCTGAAAACAATGAGATTGAACCCTCTGAGGCAAACTTCTTCTAAGGGGGAAAAAAAACCTTCCCAGTGGTCATTGGGGCCTATTTCCTGTTTTACACTCCATCTGCTGGAAGTGTCGCCTAAAGGTATTTTTAAGAAATGTAGGCAGTTGAGTTACATTCTAAAAGGAACTTTCTCAGATACTTGTGTAACTAATGATACAGAGAAAGGCTTTTTCTTTGTATAAATAATAACCAAAAGCTGACAATATATATTTCTGGGTCACAACCTTAAATACTAAAACAGACAGGGGTCAAAACAAAAACCTAGTCAGTTTTTACTGTATTTGTTAATTTAAATTTGGTAGCACCTTTTAAAATGAAAAAATGCTGCTCCACATTTTTCAAGAACTGAATCACTGGATTTTAAGGCATTAAAACATGAGTTTAATTTTTTATGAGCCCAAAACGTGTGTAATAATATCTATGTTAGTACAGTACAGGCTGTCCAGCACAGGCATTCAGACAACTGTTGAATTTGTGCAAAATATTTTATTAGCTAACCATGCTCAGGTTTCATTTCAATATTGAAATCTGTGCTTATTCTGGCCAGATAGTTAAACTCTTTTACGTTTACAGGTATTGGACCTTAAGCTGTCTAGAATGGAATACACACTTGAGAAACATGTCTTGTGGAGTTGTTGAAGCTGCGATGCACCTTCTGGACCTTTGCTCCCTGTATGTCTTGGACTCACCCGTGGGCCCCAGTGTAGGCAACATTTGGTAAGGTCCTGAGTGTTGAAGTGATATCGGAAGCCTGATTCGTGTCTGCAACTCAATTTAATCGTTGTGATGAGGCTGGATGATGAATTTAATTTGATCCTTGGGTCTCTTTGGTTTGCTAATACAGAACTCATTTGTTTAATAAGGATCATAACAAGATCCATTCAAAGAGTTTAACTCATACAGGTAAGTTTTATCCTACCAGCAGTTATCAGCAATAACACAATTATTTAGTATGGAAAACTAATTCTAGACAGCCAAGTTTTGATTAATTCAGAAATTGTTAATAAATCTCTTGTTTTCAATAAAACAGCAATAGATTTGATTTGATTATTTGCCACATGTATTAATATACAGTGAAAAGTGTTATTTCTTGTAACAGCAATTCTCAAATCTACACACGTGTAGTTAAAAGGTGTTCATAAAATTGAATCTCTACAGTGTAGAAGTAGGCCATTTTGCCCATCAAACCTGCACTGACAACAATCCCACTCAGGTCCTATCCTGATATATTTACCCTGCTAATCTCCTTGATACAAAGGGGCATTTTAGCATGGCGAAATTTCCTAACCTGCGTATCTTGGGATTGTGAAAGGAAACCCACACAGACACTGGAAGGATGTGCAAACTCCACACAGTCACCAAGGCCAGAATTGAACCAGGGTCCCAGCAGTGTGAGCCAGCAGTGCTAACCACTGTGCCATCCCTGGGATACCCAGAAGCTGCTGTAAATGATTTTGTGTTTCTCAGTAGGATGTACCTTTGCATATCCCACAAATTGTAATCAAGAAGAAATTACTGAATTTGTCCTTTTCTGCTTCTAGCCTCACTTCAAAAATCCTTCAAAAAATCCTGCCTTGGTAACTGAAGTATAGCTGGGTTTTTAATCGCACACTGTAAGCTCATAATTACTACATTAGCCCTAACTAAAATTAATTTTATGTTTGTTCAATGTTAGATTTCTTCATTATCAAATAATTCAGATATTTTTAAAGTAGTATTTTTAACAAAAAAATCACCAATGTGTTACTGGAATTCTATGCTTCTGGGATCAGTAGTTTTTTTTTATTATTTTCAGAATACAAGATAATCGGTTCTGATCAGTAAGACGAGTTTGCCTCTGGGATTTGGCTTGTTAAGTAAATAATATTTGCTGTGGTCGGAACAATAAATTCCTCCAGTCCAGAAAACAACCAATCACCAGTGTTTTTTGTTCCCTGTCACCCAGACAACTTTCTTTCCAAGGGGAGGCAGTGGTATAGTAGCACTTTCACTGGACCAAGATGTGGGGACTCGGGTTTGAATCCTATCATGGTAGCTGGTGAATTTTGAATTCAATAAAAATCTGGAATTACAAGTAAAATAATGACTATGAAACATTGTCAATTGCCATAAAAAGCCATCTGGTTCACTCATGTCCTTTACAGAAGAAAATCTGCCATCCTTCCCCAGTCTGGCTTACATGTGACTCCAGATCTACAGCAATGTGGTTAACTCTCAAATGCCCTCAGAAACGGTGAGCAGTTAAGGATGGGCAATAATTGCTAATTCATTGAGCAATGTCTGCATCTCAAAATGATTAAAAAAATGTTGTCACAGTTCCATTTATTCAATAGAGGCTTGCTTTGCTGGCAAGGCTGTGATGTGACAATTTATCAATGATTCTTAGAAGTTTATATAAAGTAGGAGCTTTCTGGGAGACCAAGTACAAAGAACTCACAGAGACATTAATTCTGGTTGAAGGCAAACTTTATTGCCCAAGCCTGGTCCACAGACATAGGAGAGGTATTTGAGGCAGCTCAAATTATTCTTAAATTGCATCACCTTTCATATGACAATTATACCATTTTCAAAAGTAATTTGCCCACTTCCCTTCCCACGCCAATAACACTCCATTCTCTGATGGCATGGGAACATATAATTAAAATTATTTCCCCCTGTCTCCTAGCAAATCTTTATTGGGAAGTTCTATTGCTTTGTTCATTCTCCTATCTGGGGGTAATTTGGACTGTTTAGGACACTACTGATAAGAGGGCTCTTTTGCTTCTCCAGGAAGCTGTATTGTTTTCAAGGGTTGTAGTCCTTCTTGCTGAGTTATATCCCATCGTGCTAAGAGCAGTGTGTAATTAGTCAAGGTGTATTCTTTTAATACAGAATATGGTATGTTTTCAAAAATACATGTTTAAATTCTTTGATACTGGTTACATGCTTTTCTATGCAAACAGTACCTTTGTAACTCCAGGTGATTTGTACGTTTACTATACTACATTCACGATAAATTAACTTGTTCTGGTCCATTATTCTTTTTAGTCCCAGGTTATTTTAAACCTCCTCAAACATATACACTGTATTAAGTACATCCGTCTCATCAATGCCTTTGTTAATAATGAAAATCTCCATCAAGATAGCTAAGCATGATTTGACTATAACAAGTCTAAGTTGGCTTTCTTTAATTAATCTGCATACGCCCAAGCGACTATCTTTTTCCCCCAAAATTATTAATTGAAAAAGCATTCCCACCATCGAGGTTAAGCTGGGTGAAGTGTACTTACTGGGTTTTACCTTAAACTCCTTTCTTGATGTAATATTTTCAAGTCTGCAGTCTCCTGACTCCACCCATGTATTTACGGAAGATTTTTGCATTATTTTTGGCCTTACTTTCTCAGAAATCTTAGACATATAACGTCTGTTCCTGGTGTCTCAGCAACTTTCAGGAGGCAATTCTCCCAAAAGTGCTGAATTGATGGGAAAACTGTTCTAGATCACGACTGTTTCTCAGTTCAATTTCACACTCGAATCTCCCCACTCTGTGTACTGCAGAGATCCCAGTCGTAAATATCATTAAAAACCCAGGGGCTGGGGCCTATCCACGGCAGGTCCTAACAGTTTTGGAACTCGGCACGTGCGCAATGGTCTCGATCTATCAATCTTCCCGTTTCCTGGCCAGCCTGGGACCCCTGCAAAGCTGCCCCTCCACGCCTATCCCCACCCACCCCCACCCCCCTCCATGACATCATCGCAGTCCCCACAACAATTCCTGGGTAGCCCTGGCCCCCCTTATCCCAGAGCGTGCCAATGTCCAGCCAATCCTCCATCACCTGTAGAAGTGGCAATCCCCTCATACCCGCCTTACCCGGCAGACCCTGCTCCCCCCCGACCCCGAGTCAGACTCCCTGGGAAGCAAGACCCCCTGCAGACCACACCGCTAGGCCACCCCAATTGTTGCCCTCCCTCCATCCCAGACCAATCACCATGCAAAGTGGCAGTGGGACCCCCCTCACTCTGACCAATCACCCCTAGGCCCTGCCCTCAACAGGCTCTGCCGTCTTGGCACTGACTCTCTCTGTTGGGCAGTGCCGAGGTACCCTCTGGCATGGGCACTTTGCCCTTGGGCAGTGCAAAGGTCACAGGCTAGCACTGCCAGGATGATTATACCCAATGGGCACCATTCCCCAACCCTCTGTGGGACCTCAATTGTCCCCCTTCGTTCCCGCAGGGTCTGCCGCAAGTTCCCCAAATGGAGTAGTCCTGGTGGGGTGGGAAATTCAATCGGGATCGGTAAATTCCTGATAATCACATTTAAAATACATTAAAAAACAATTCACATGATTTAACTGTCTTCCCAGCATGGTCTGGTCTCTGACTGTTATGCAACTCTGAGAAATGCGCGTGCATTCCCGGTGCACGCACAAATCCCGGAACAGGGCTGACAATGCGTATTTCCCATCCCAGCCTGCCGGAAAAGTTGCGGGTCGCGATGGAAGAATCACTCTCTAAGTTTCCAATATTTCTTTGCATCGATCTTTATCAGACAGGAAGGCCTTGGCATGAGGCTGCAGCTGAGAAGCAGAGAGAAATGAGAGAGAAGTCATAGTCGGACAGGGACAGAGAGGTTGGAGCGAGGAGGTGTGGGGGAGTAGCGGTGACAGTGTTTTCAGGATAGCCTCACAGTCCTGGTGAACAGTCATGGTTTGGGAGAGTTTTTGCTTGGGGATTGAGATAGGGGGGTGGGAGAGACAACGGGTGATACACATGTGGTGAAGAGATGTCCCAGGTGTTTGAAATTGTGGGGTGACCCACAAAAAATGTGTCCAAACAAGTGAAAAATAAAAAATAAATAAATAATGCAATTCATAGACACCTATTAGGCTCAACACAGTATCCAGGGTTAATCCCTAAAGAATAAAAGGCAACTACAAAAAATGTAGCTGATGACAGTTGCATGGCTACAAACTGTGCTTGAGAAAAGGTGCAGAGATGTTCATGATGGTATCCCAATATTGGTGGAGCACATAGGCAGATTAAAGATGTGATTGTGGACAGATCTGATGGGTCACTGCACTTCAGGCCAAAAAGGCTCACAGGAATCATTGTGGCTTGCTATACATTTCACTACCTGCTAATTCAAAGGGCAGGAGTTGTCAGATGCTGACGTGGAGAAAGATATTGAAGGGTGAGATCGAGGAAGCCAAGACTGCGGAGAAAGAGGCCATAGCACGGTGATGAGGGAGACATCCACCTGAGACCCTCATCAGCACCAGTTTCTAGGAGAGTGATGGGCAGCAGTGATTATCCTCTTGGACACCAACCTGACTGACGCCCTCATTTCAACCATTCACTTTGCTCTGAGGGCCTGATTTTACCATTTTGATTCTAAGTGCTGAATCTGGGTGTGATTCAGATCCGATTTGGAATCACCTGTTCTCAGGCACTCAGCCTGAAAAAAAACTCATGAATCTGGTCACAGCCATTTTGGGCCTTGGTAAAGGGAGAATTAGCAATGACATGGGTTCTGCTTCACCTCACACCCAACTTTGCCCAGATTTTGTGCCTGGAAATAGGCACAATGCAATGATAAAATAGGGCCCTGAGTGTGAACATTTACAGGTTGCTCACATTGTCCTGACCTTTGAAGAATGGTAAGGCCTTGGGATAAGACGTCCTTCCTGAAATGGGTTGTCGACTGGAGTAGGTGGTCCTGGAATCTGACACCTCAAAATGCTTCCTCTTGCAACATCTCTGAATTGTTCCCTTGACTATTACTGCTGTAATAGGAACTGAATTAGAGGCTTGTTATCTGATTGTGATTCAGCAGAATCATAACCTCCAACAATCCTCTGAATGCCAGTAACCTCTGACCCTGTTTCTGGCTGTTGTGGACTAGGTTACGTGCTTTGATCACCAGATTGTTAACCTGAGCCCTAGCTCTAAGTTCCTCTGAGATATACCTGCGCTGGTGGATGGTATGAGTGAACACTGTGATGACACTTTTATTGTGCTAGCTTTAAATTCCTCATCCAAGGTTTCCCTAAGACTCAGACTGAGGGCTTTGCTTGTGGATGGCCTCAGGAGCTTTCTCGAGGCGCTTGTGAACAAGCATAGTGAAAATCAGTGCATGGCAAAGGACTTGAAAAGATGACAAAGCAGTCACCATATCATTGCTTATTGGATGGACTTGTTCAGGATCCTCACTCGGGTATGCACTGCCCAATCCTCACTCAACATCCTTACCAGCCAGTGTATTGGCAACTCCTCAAAGGGAGAGAGGTGCATGATATCGGCCACACTCCATTCCAGCTCTGAAACCTCTCCCTATTCCTTAGATAATCGTGTCCTTCGTTAAGAGAGATGGAGAGATGCCTGGCTCATGTGTGTGCTGAGTGGAATCATGAACTAGGTGAGGAAAGAGTGCAGGAGGATATGAGCTTCTTGGAGTTGTGAAGGTGTGTGGGTGAGTGAGTGCTGATGTCCCTTGGAGCTGGAAGTGTGTGAGATGAATGTGAATATGTGATGGGCTGGTGGGTTTGTGAGTTAAGAATAATGAAATGATAGACTTACCCTGATGGCATGGATGAGATCATTTATTCTCTTCCTGCACGGCCTGGCGAATCTCTTCTGAGTGAGATTGGCACTGACCCCTTCTGTTACTGCCTCCCAAGCTGGAATGGTGAGATTGGTGGAGCTGCAATCTTCAGTGGGGTAGAGAATATTTTAGTGATCCTCAATGGCATCGGTGACACAGCGAGGCATCACTAAATTTGTGGGCTGCTGTGTTCTTCGTTTTCTGGGCAATCTCTCGCCTGGAGTATCCTAGTCTGCAAACGTGAAGGAAGCTCTGGAATGTCTTAAAAAATGGTGCCCAAAGTGAGGAAGCCCGCCAGCAACAGAGTGAGGTTCATGTCGATGAATATTCAATTAGCTCTCGAGTGTATGACATTGCCTGAAAGTACGCCACTGCAGCTGGCAGGAAAAATGTCGTTTCCCATGCCAGCCACTGCACTTAGAATGCAGAATGGGAAATTTTGCCCTTATTGTTAATGGCCTCCTTCATCAGTATTTGGCCCATTGCTAAGTCAAAACCATTGCCATTTCCATAATTACCATCTGTGCCGCTCTTGTTTATTTTCCCAGCAAGTTTGGTTGAACTATGAAGGAAGGTTCTCGATGCTTTACTGCCTTTTTCACTCCTGTGCAGACCGGTCCAAGCAGGGAAATCGTTCGAGAGGAAATATTAACTGAGTCTGGGATTAACAGAATTACAATTTTACCAAAAACCACCTTGTCAGGATTTCAGTTTTGTTGTTTTACAACAATTGAATACATGTTCCAGTGAATTTTATTTGTTTTAACCATTGGACTCTTAACTGAGAAATCTAAGCTTGAATGTCAGGTGTATCCTAGGAAATAATTTCACCACATTCGTTCTGAAAGGTAACAATGACTAGCTGAGAAAGACGAGGTGAATTAACTGAATAAAAATTGTTTTCTGTACAATTCTAGATGGCGTGAAGGGAGGGAGATGGTGCAAACTCTCATCTGTCAACTCTGAGCAAAGCAGAGATGGGAGATTTTCAGCCCCAAGCCATAAACCAATATTATACACTTGAGGCAAAAAAGAGGGTTAAAAGTAACAGGTCCGTTCTGAAATAAAAACAGAAAATGCTGGAAAAACTCAGTTTGCCTTTTCTGACGTATATTTTGTGTTTAGAACAGATTTATTTCCCTTTGAATGCTAAAATAGCTGCTTTGAGTACTGGTTGTAAATATGACTGAGTGATATCGCGCAGAGTTGGTTGTGATTGCTGGATGTTGCTTATCACAACCCCAGGATATTGGTTCAGGTACTGTCCTAGACCCAACAATCTTCAGCCGCTTCATCAATCATCTCCCTTCAAGAAGAGTGGAGATGTTCACTGATAATTGCACAAATCCTCAGTCACTGAAACAGTCCATGCCTACGTGCAACAAGATCTAAGGAACATTCACTCTTGAACTGATACGTGGCAAGTAACATTTGTGCCATGTAAATGTTAGACAATAACCATCTCCAACAAAGGAGAATCTAACCAACTAACATGCACTAACATTTCCACTACTGAATCTCCACCATCAACATTTTTTTTTCGGCGGGGAGTGGGGTTATCATTAACCAGAAACATGAATGGATCATCTATGTAAGTGTCTACAAGAGAGGTCAAAAGCTAGGAATTCTGTGGCAAAAAACTTGCCCCCCAACTCCCTAAGTCTTGTCCACCATCTACAAGTTAAAAGTCAGGAATATGACGGAATACTTTTCATTTGCCTGAATAAATGCAATTCCAACATCACACAAGAAGCTTAAGATTACAAAGGATAAAACAGCCTGCTTGCTAAGCACACTATCCACCATGTTAAACATTCACTTCCTGCAGCAGTGTACACCAAGTACGAGACCCACTTCAGCAACTCATCCAGCCTCCTTCAATAGCACCTTCAAAAACCATAACCTTTGCCACCCAGAAAGACAAAGTCACCTGCAATTTTCTCTCTAAATCACACACTCTCCTGACTTGGAATTATATCGTTGTTCCTTCTCTGCTGTCTGATCAAAACCTTGGAAATCCATCCCTAAAAGCACTACAACACATGAACTGAAATATTTCAAGAAGGTGTCTCTTGTCGTAGGCAATAAAAGCTAGGTACATTGATATTCCATGAAGGAGTAAATCAAAGCATGAAAGGGGTTATATAAGCCAATATTGTTATCATTCAGTCGAAGAGGGTACTCAATCTGAAAAGGGAAAACCCAATATCTAGACTCATTTGTCCATGAGTATATAATATGGAAATGATTTCTATACTGCTTGTGTTATATGTGGAGCAAAGTTCAGCTTCTGTATTTTAATCAATGTTCTCTATGTACAGCATAGTGAGCGATCTTGGCGTGCAAGTTTACAGGTCCCTAAAGGTAGCAGTTCAAACAGACGAGATTGTAAAGAAGGCATATGGAATACACTCCTTCATTGGCAGGGATATAGAATATAAAAGTAAGGATATAACATTGGAATTGTATATAACACTGGTGAGGCCACTACTGAAGTATTTTGTGCAGTTCTGGTCACCATATTCAGGAAGAATGTAATTGTTCAGAAGAGAGTGCAGAGGAGGTTTACAAGAATGGTCAATAAGCAGTCTCACAACGTTAGGTTAAAATCCAACATGTTTATTTGGTAGCATAATCTTTCGGAGCAGTGCAGCTTCTTCAGCCGAATGAAGTAAAAACAACACTCTAAAAGCTTGTGCTACCAAATAAACCAGTTGGACTTTAACCTGGTGTTGTGAGACTTCTCACTGTGTTTAGCCCAGTCCAATGCCGGGATCTCCAAATCATTATAAGGATGTTGCCAGGGCTAGAAAAGTGTAGCTATGAGGAAAGCTTGGATAGATTGTGACTATTTTCCTTGGAACAAACAAAGCTGAGGAATGACTTTGTTGAGATGTACAAAATTACAATGGGAAGAGATGGAGTGGACAGGATAAAGTTGTCTCCTTGCTGAAAAATTCTCAAACCAGGAATGCAGATTGAAGACAAGTGACAATATTTATAGAGGAAATATGAGGAAGACTTTTTTATGCAAAGGATAGTAGATTTCTGGAATTTGCTGCCTGAGTTTGTGGTGAAGGCAGATGCTCTAAACCCTCTTTAAAAAGTACTTGGAACTACACCTTGGATGCTCTAAACTACAGGGCTATGGGCCTGGTGCCCAAAGGTGGGACTGGAAAGGACACTGGGTGTCCATGGGCTGGCATGGATAAGTATAGAATGGCCTCCTCCTGTGCTGTAACTTTCCCATGGTTCTATAGCAGGTGGGTAAAACCTAAATCCCATACTTGCATCTTCACATGTCTCATTAATCGTGGGAATTAAAATGTTCCCACAATGGGTGGCACAGTGGTTAGCACGGCTGTCTCACAGCACCAGATATGTTTGTTTCCCAGCTTGGGTCACTGTGTGGAGTTTGCACACTCTCCCTGTGTCTGCATGGGGTTCTCCTCGGTACTCCAGTTTTCTCCCATAGTCTGCAAAGATGCGCGAGTGAAGTGGATTGGCCATGTTAAACCGTCCATTAGTTTCAGGGAGATATGCATGATAAATATGTGGAGTTACGGGAAAAGGGCCTGGCTAGGCTGAATGGCCTCTTTTTGCACTATAGGGATTCTATAATTCTATAACAATGGCTACTAGGATAGGTCCTTTCTGTCACTTTGTTCAATGGGAAATTCTAAAAGTGGAGATTTTGAGAACCCCTAAAATTATAATTTTGTGCGTGGGACTGTTACTGAATGTGGTAGAATTGGTCAACTTCAGTAACAATGTCTATTGAATTATTTGAATGTTGGACCACCTCATCTTTCAGATCCTGGCAGGCAGTACAAATGCATTGGCTAACTGAAGGTGAGAAAAATAGGTAAACATTAATTACAAATAAGTCTGAAGTGAAGTCATGTTTCTATAGTAACCACGGAACACAATGCAGAAACAATTTTCTACTAGGTGCAGGATTTAATTGAGCTTGGTTGGGTTCAGTAAATTAATTCTTTCCATGGGAACATTTGCTAAATTGTAGTATATCAAATATCAGTTTAACGTTAAAAATTATACTTAGCAGGACAATTTGTAAGAGACAAAACAATGCAGCTTGGGAGCAGTGTAGGTAAGACGAGATAACGTGATAAAGATTTGAATGTTAAATGCATGGATGGAACTTAATCAACATTTTAAATCATGCAAGATAATATTTGTGTGAAAGCTGATTGCTAAAATCACATGTTTAAAATATCTTTTGCATGTTTTTATCCAATCTGCAGAGCAGATACAGGTTTATACGATGCTGGTGTTTATATTCCAGCCAAGCCTTTCCCAATGTAATTACAAACTGCAGCAAGAGAAAATACACTACTGTGAAAAGTAATCTGAGGTAACACACTCTGAAGGGACATTCTCTAAAATGAAATGTATTAGAAATTTAGTGTGTTTATGATTTTTCTGCCTCTCAGCTATTCATATTAGCACATCCCCTTTGCCATGCATACAACACTATAGCCATACACTGGACCCAATTCCTTTAATATATGCTTTATATATTTTTCTGTTCATTTCTTAAATCTCACCATTATGAATATGAGGAACAGAAAGCTTGCTAAGCATTTAGTTTCTCTTTTTATAGTTTCCAACAAGCATTTGAATCTTTTGCATTCTGGTATGAATGAAAATAAATCAATAATTATTTGTTGAGTGATATAATCGTTGAAAGATTTGTCGAGCACGATTTCCCTTTAGTGGATCCATGGTGAAATTGGACTGATTCTGTCACCACTTTCCAAATGCTCAGTTATTACCTCCTTAATAATTAATTCCAGTATTTTCCCCAGCACTGATCTCGGTCTAACCAGTCTATAATTCCCCACTTTCTCTCTCCCTCCTTTTTTAAAAAGTGAAGTTACATTAGCTACTCTCCAATCTAACAGAACTCTCCCAGAGTCTAGAGAATGATGGAAAATAATCACCAATGTATCCACTATTTCTAGGCCTACTTCCTTTGGGATGCAAAACATCAAGTCATGGGGACTTATCGAGTTTTAATCACAGCAGTTTCCTAACTACAGTTTCCTCCGAATAAAGATTTCCTTCTGTTCCTCTTTCATGCCAGATAAGCTGTCCCCAAGTGTTTTTAGAAGGTTATTTGTATCCTCCTTAGTGAAGACACATCCATATGATTTGTTCAACTGGCCTGTCATTTCTTTGTTGTCCATTATGAATTCACCTGATTCTAACTGTAAAAAGTTTATGGAGTCTCTGTGGGTGGAGGTTAGGAACAGGAAGAGGTCAATAACTTGACTGGGTGTTTTCTATAGGCCACCCAATAGTAACAGGGATGTAGTATATATGGACTTTAGTGAGGCCTTCGATAAGGTGCCCCATGGAAGGCTTCTGCAGAAAAGGCAGATGTGTGGGATTGAGGGTGATTTAGCTAATTGGATTAGGAATTGGCTAGCTGATAGAAGACAGAGGGTGGTGGTTGATGGAAATTATTCATCGTGGAGTTCGGTTACAAGTGGTGTACCTCAGGGATCAGTTTTGGAGCCCCTGCTGTTTGTAATTTTTATAAACGATCTGGATGAGGATATTGAAGGATGGATTAGTAAATTTGCGGACGACACCAAAGTTGGAGGAGCGGTAGATAGCGAAGAGGGGCGTTATAGTTTGCAGAGAGACTCGGACAAGTTGCAGAACTGGGCCGAGAGGTGGCAAATGGAGTTTAATGCGGAAAAGTGTGAGGTAATTCACTTTGGCAGGAATAACAAATGTGTAGAGTATAGGGCTAATGGTAGGACTCTTAATAGTGTTGAAGAACAGAGGGATCTTGGTGTATATGTGCATAGATCCCTGAAAGTTGGCAATCAAGTCGATAAGGTTGTTAAGAAGGCATACGGAGTCTTAGCTTTTATTGGTAGGGGGATTGAATTTCGGAGCCGCAACGTCATGTTGCAACTGTACAAAACTCTAGTGCGGCCGCACTTGGAGTATTGTGTGCAGTTCTGGTCCCCACATTATAAGAAAGATGTGGAGGCATTGGAGAGGGTACAGAGGAGGTTTACCAGGATGTTGCCTGGTATGGAGGGCAGGTCTTATGAAGAGAGGCTGAGGGATTTGAGGTTGTTTTCGTTAGAAAGAAGGCGGCTAAGAGGAGACCTTATTGAAACATATAAGATGATTAGAGGTTTAGATAGGGTGGACAGTGATAGCTTTTTTCCGAGGATGGAGAAAGCTAGCACGAAGGGACGTCGCTTTAAATTAAGGGGTGGTAGTTATAAGACGGATGTCAGAGGTAGGTTCTTTACTCAGAGGGTGGTAAGGGTATGGAATGCCCTACCTGCTGCAGTTGTAGATGCTCCAAGTTTGGTGGCATTTAAGAGGTTAGTAGATAAGTTTATGGACGAAAAGGGAACGGTTTAGGTTCGAGGGTCATTGCTTTTTCTTAATTGGTCGGCGCAACATCGAAGGCCGAAGGGCCTGTTCTGCGCTGTAATGTTCTATGTTAAGGAGTAGATAGGGAAACAGATCCAGGAGAAATATAATAATAACAGAGTTGTCTTGATGGGAGACTTTAATTTCCCAAATATCGATTGGTATCTCCCTAGGGTAAGGGGTTTAGATGGGGAGGAGTTTGTTAGGTGTGTTCAAGAGGGTTTCCTGACACAGTATGTGAATAAGCCTACATGAGGAGAGGCTGTACTTGATTTGGCATCGGGTGATGAACCAGGACAGATGTCAGATCTCTCAGTGGGAGATATTGAGGATTGTGATCATAATTCTATCTCCTTTACATTAGCTTTGGAAAAAGATAGGATCAGACAAGCTAGGAAAATGTTTATCTGGAGTAAGGGGAATTATGAAGCCATCAGGCAGGAAATTAGAGCGATAAATTGGAAGGAGGTTTTTCTTGGGGAAAGTACTTACGAGCCTTACGAGCCTGATTGAGTTTTTTGAAGATGCGACTAAACACATTGACGAAAGAAGAGCAGTGGATGTGCTTTATATTGATTTCAGCAAGGCATTTGATAAGGTCCCCTGTGCAAGTTTTATTGAGAAAATGAGGGGGCACGGGATCCAAGGGGGCATTGCTTTGTGGATCCAGAACTGGCTTGCACACGGAAGGGCAAACGGTAATTATAGAAGGGTCTTTTTCTGCATGGAAGTTAGTCACCAGTGGAGTGCCCCAGGGATCTGTTCTGGGACCCTTGCTGTTTGTGGTTTTTAAAAATATCCTGGATGAGGAAGTGGAGGGATGAGTTGGTAAGTTTACCAATGACACGAAGGTCGGGTTGTGGATAGTCTGGAGGAATGTCAGAAATTGCAACGAGACATTAATAGGATGCAAGACTGGGCGGAGAAGTGGCAGATGGACTTTAACCTGGATAAGTGTGGTGGTTCATTTTGGCAGGTCAAATGGGATGAAGGAATATAATATTAAGGGTAAGACTCTTAGCAGCGTGGAAGATCAGAAGGATCTTGGGTCCAGGTTTATAGGACTCTCAAATTGGCTTCGCAGGTAGAGGACGTGGTTAAGAAGGTGTCTGGTGTACTGGCCTTCATCAATCAAGGGATTGAGTTTAGGAGTTGAGAGATAATGCTTCAGCTTTATAAGACCCTGGTCAAGCCCCACTTGGAGTACTGTGCGCAGTTCTGTTCACCTCATTACAGGAAGGATGTGGAAGCTATTGAAAGGGTGCAGAGAAGATTTATAAAGATGTTGCCTGGATTGGTGGCATGCCTTATGAGGATAGATTGAGAGAGTTTGATTTTTTCTCCTTAGAGAGAAAGGATGAGAGGTGACCCGATAGAGGTGCACGAGATATTGAGAGGTATTGATCGAGTAGATTCTCAGAGGCTATTTCCCAGGCTAAAATGGATACCACAAGAGGACACAGGTTTAAGATGCTGGGGAGTAGGTACAGAGGAGATGTCTGGGGTTAGTTTTTCACTCAGAGGGTGGTGAGAGCGTGGAATCGGCTGCGGTGGTGGTGGGTGAGACAGATTCGATAGGGTCTTTTAGGACTTCTGGTTGAGTACATGGGACTTAGTAAGATGGATGGTTATAGGTAAGCTTAGTAGATAGAGATAAGATTGGCACAACTTGTGGGTCAAATGGCCTGTTTGTGCTGTAGTTTTTTTTTCTGTTCTGTGTTCTAATTAGTCACAAGTACATTTACATTAACACTGCAGTGAAGTTACTGTGAAAATCCCTGAATCGCCACACTCTGGGCCTGTTTAGGTGCACTGAGAGAGAATTTAGCACGGCCAATGCACCTAACTAGCATGTCTTTCACATTGTGGAAGAAAACCAGAGCATCTGAAGAAAGCCCATGCAGACATGGGGAGAATGTGCAAACTCAACACAGATAGTGACCCAGACCGCAAATTGAACCCAGATCCCTGGCACTATGAGGCAGCAGTGCTACCCAATGCAATATCTCCAAATTGGCAGACCTCACTAAACTGGCAGTGTGTGCTGTGAGGAGGTTGCTGGATGACTTGGGCAGGCTTGCTGAGTGGGTAAATATTTGGCAAATGCAATATAATGTGGATAAATGCGAGGTTATCCATGTTGTTGGAAAGAACATGAAGGAAGATTATTATCTGAATGGTGGCAATTCAGGCAAAGGGAAAGTGCAACGTGCTCTGAATGCCATGGTGGAACAGTCGCTGAAGGTTGGTATGCAGGTACAGCAGGCTGTGAGGAAAGCTAATGGCATGCTGGCCTTCATAGCAAGAGGATTTGAGTGTAGTAACAGGGATGTCTTGCTGCATTACACAGGGCATTAGCGAGGCAACACTTTGAGTACTATGTGTAGTTTTGGTCTCCTAGTCTGAGGAAGGACAATTTTGCTATTGAGGGAGCCCAGCAAAGGTTCACCAAACTGATTTCCAGAATGGGAGGACTGACATATGAAAAAAGATTGAATCAACCGGATTGTACTCATTGGAATTTAAAGAATGAGAGGGGAGCTCATAGAAACATATAAAATCCTGATGGGACTGGATAGGCTAGATGCAGGGAGAATGTTCCTAGTGTTGGGGAAGTGCAGATCAAGGGGCCACAGTTTAAGAATAAGAGGTAAGTTATTCAGGACTGAGATGAGGAAGAACTTCTTCACTCAGAGAGTTGCGAACCTGTGGAATTCTCTCCCACAGAAAGTTTTTGGGCCCACTTTGTTACATATGTTCAAAAGGGAGCTGGACATGGCCCTTGCAGCTGAAGGATCAAGGGGTTTGGGGAGAAAGGGATTTGGAACTGAAAGTGCACGATCAACATGAACATATTGAAGAGTTGTGCAGGCTCGACGGGCCGAATGGTCTACTTCACCTGTTTTCTATATTTTTATGCAATGCTAGGTTTCTTTGTGGGGACTTTGTATGCGAGCATTTGGGATCACTGAAATCCTGATGGGTCTACACACTACATCCTACTGGAGTTGACAGGGACCAGTGTAGAAATGGGTTATAGTGTCTGAGTGGAAGGTGTGAGGGATGATGTTGAGACACTTACTGAGTGTGTTGCCATTTGATGGTAGTGCCAGATGAATTGAGAGAGGAGGATTGGGACTCTCACTGTGGTTTTCTCTTCTGGCCTATGAGGATCAGAATCTCACGGAGAATCACTGATGCTGTTGGATTGGCTATCCTACCCAATGTCACACAGCAGCGATGGAGACGTGGATGTGCCACAGCATCAGGCTAGAAGGGGAATGTTGCCTGGTGGGTCTTTCGGAGGAGCACAGTAGAGGTTTTGGTACCTGCCAGGGGGTTTTCCGATGTTGGTCATTATACCTACAGATGTCAGAGATGCAGTGCTGTAGAAGGCTGCGTTTGTCCTGGGGCAAACTCTGTGTCTCTGCCAGGTCCTGCAAAAAACTGGTACCACATGGAATGGGAGGACACCAACTCCCTGTGGCACTTAAAGACATGGCCACTTTGAATTTCTGTACAAGTGGATCGTTCCAGGGCAGTGAGGGTGACCTGTGTGGTATCTCCCAGTTGGTGACACACAAATGTATCCCAAGAGGTTACCGCTTCCCTTTATACATTTCTCTTTATCTTATCTTCAGTTAAACCTTTTTGGCTTCACTGTCGATCAGGTTTGTCTCAAAGGAAAATGGTAACTTGTTTCCATTCTGTAATTCTCTCATTGCTCATTGTTTAGGCATTTGTCTTTCATTGCCTTCTTTCTGGGGTGTCCCACTGCATCTACCCTGAGGTCTTCTTTGCTTATGGACCTATTTTAAGAGTTGCCCTCTATCGTTAGTCTTTTCCAATTTTCCTGTCTATTATCACTTGCTTCTTCTTGTGGTTGCTACCTTCAATGCATTGTCACATTACACGTATTTAATGCATTGTCACATTACACGTATTTAATGCATTGTCACATTACACATATTTAATGCATTGTCACATTACACGTATTTAATGCATTGTCACATTACACGTATTAAGCACCACACTAAGGCAGTGATTTTTTTTCGTTGACCGTTCAACAAATTCTCTTTGTTTTTCCTGCACTTTTGACATTTTGGCATGAAGCTGACAGCTCCTTTATTAAACATTTTAAAACTTCTAAATAGCTTCATAGAAGGAAGCCATTTGGCCCATTGAGTCTGCACCAATAACAATCCCACCAAGGGCCCTTTCCCCACAAGCTCACGCGTTTACTCCACTAATCCTTCTAATCTATACTTCTGGAACATTATGGATAATTTAGCATGGCCAATCAACGGAATCCGCATATCTTTGGACTGTGGGAGGAAACTGGAGTACCCGGAGGAAACCCACGCAGACACAGGGAGGATGTGAAAGTGCCACACAGACAGTAAACCAAGCCGACAATCAGTTCCCTGTGAGGCAGTGATCTCTGCAGCTCTTTCTTTCCTCAGACCGTTTGGAGAGCACTTCCCCTCTTCGTTTCATGTCCTGCTTTTTTATCAAATTCATTTAAGGTCCAATGTTTTTGAGGTCTAAGGGCCATTGCTTTCATAACTTTCTTTTTAATCACGTTAAGGACTTTTCTTCTCCCCAGAACATAGTGCAGTGAATGCTGCTGGGAGGGGGGGGTTGCTCTGCTGCAATTGGGAACCTTTGATTTTTAGCCTCACCAATTTTCCATGCTTCTGGAGAATTCGCAACAGCTATTTAGAGAATTCATTCTTTTTCACTCAACTACTACTTTCTGTGCTCTCTTCTCTCTTTAAGAAAATAACTCTTTCTTTTTCCAACTCAAATTTTCTTTAAAATCACAGGTCTTGCTTCTGAAGTTCATTTTCTCTTTTTGTCTATATGTTTCTAAACTCTCGACTGTATGGACCAATCCAGACTCATTCCACGTCTCTCCCTTAGGCTCTGACAATATCTCACTATCGCAAATGAGTCCACTCGGCCAAAGAGAGGCAATCAGATCAATATCTTTCCTTCAGATAGGATACTCACAGATGTCAGGCCAGAGGCAGTGACACCATAATCCATCCCATTCTTGTTGCCAGGTGTCATCATGCATATTCACAGACTTCATTAGGAACACAAAATATATTTATTAATAAGAAAAACTGTACAAAGGCTAGCAACAAACTCACCCCCCCTCAACCATCCCCAGCTGCCTTCGAGCAGCCTATCAACAGTCGAGATCCACATATGTCTTCTACATGTCTTCAGTCTAGGAGGGAACTTCAGACCCTGGGGTGAGCATCCATCCTCATTCCGAGTGTTCCTTCAAGTCTGGTAACTCTGTCCTGTTGTGTTATCCTTAAAGGGATAATTATCACCACCATTATCAGAGAATAATAAAGCAATGTGATTTCTTAGTAGGTACTTTACTGACATGTTGTTTAAATAAAGCTGATGAAAGCACCTTCTATAGTTCATTTATGCTCAAAGAAAACTCTTTGGTCAGCCAAAGAAGCCTGCAAACTCTTTTTGAATCTTCAAACACTTCATCTGATTCTCTGACTTTTTTTCATCACAAGGTCACATGAGCTTAATATCACAGTAAATTGTGTAAATTATAAATACCACTCTTCATACTTTTCATATGTATATTTCATACATAGTAAGCAATCTTTCATGGTTTTGGATATGTAAAAGCAACAAAACAGCAAAAAGAAAGGAATCTACAATGTGAGTGTATTTGTCAGCACTTCCCCAAAACTGACAACCTCTGAGCTAGTGAGGGGTGAAATTCTTCTTGCGAGGCATCACAAAATGGATGGTAAGAAGTCAGTAGACCATTAGTCTATTTCACATCTGGCAGAGTGTAAAACAGTCTCTGCATTCGTTTTATGCTACAGCGCAAGATGACTTTCAACCAGAAACTCTTCCCGAACGCTGTAACGCTTCATCTTATTTTCTGACTTTTCTCATCACGAGGCCACAGGAGCTTAGTATCATCGGTAAATAGTATTAGATTATAATATCATCCTTCATGCTGTTTGTGAATAGTAACAAGTATTTTATGTTATTGGAATTACCTGTCAGATGCATAAATAACCACTTTGCAATCAAACTCATTTGAGATGCATTATTAAGTTGTTATGAAAATAAATATAAAATGATAATATTTTATCAGGTAATAAAATTAATACATTGTATCTCTGTGCCTCTTTTGAATTGTCTAATTATGGATAGTCAGTCAAGCACAGAAGGTTAACACAGTTGGTTGACACCCTGTTGCTTATAATGGAAAGAGTAGCATCTTCCCTCGGATTTAACAAATGCTCGATTAGTTTTACAGATTACTCTGACACATCAGTTTCAAAGAAAAGACATTATTTTGTTGAAGCTCATTGTCTTGCATTCGTCAGAGCAATTTAGAAAAATACCAATGTGAGGGAAACAACAAATTTATATTGTATCAGAGCAGAGTGCTAGTTGATTGGACTCTAATTGGTAGAGCATTGTCATGGAGTATGCACCAGTTGACGTGACTGACAGTTAACTTACAAGCATTGTTTGAAATTTAAACCAGAAAGATTGATCCTGATTGGCCAAGGAATTGGCGTGAGGAATGAATCAGTGAATGGCAGTCATTTGATTTGTTTATTTGAAATAGGTACAACGTATGAACGTGTACTCTCTGTCTGCAAAGAACAGGACTCTGTGTATTAATACCGTGACTTCGAATACACGCAACTGCACCAATTAGCTGTCAGCATAGTTTTAGCAAACTGAGTATCTGTTTCGATACAGAATCACATGTGAGTTTTGTAGGCTTGGGCTGGTTGGGTACAACTTGCACCTTACTCATTACAAACAGCAGAAGGGACACATTGTTTGATAAGATCCATCGGTTTTTGGGATGTACGGCCTACATACCTAACATCATAGACCAAGAATCCAAAAGACTGGCAGATCATATTAAACATGTCCCTTCTGTTATTTTCAACAGGAAACGTACAGACTGTATCCAACCAACCCTTCCTCGCAAAACTCAAAACACAGTGTCCAACATTAGATGTGATTTTGTGATTGGACAACATTTGTTAAATAATCCACAGTGTGCTTAGAAATCCTTTCATTCCAGCTGATTGGACAGTCTTGGGGCTGGTATTTATGGATTCTGTATTCCCCACCACCCCTCAACTAAAACATCCGATGAGAGTGCCCACCAAATGCCAGTTGCCACTTTACACTTGGCAGATCATTAATTGGCTCAGAGCAAATCTTGTTTAAGAGGGTTTCCGACCAATCTGATTGCAAGCACCTGATTCAAGTTCTGGTCACTGCTGGGACTATATGGTCAAAAGGGGTTGCAAAGACTAGATTTCAGGTTAGTCTGAATTGCCATCAGAATGGCAGGGGAGATGGGAAGGTTGGAGTTGGGTTGGAAGGTCTAGGGGTGAGGGTTAAAGGAATGAAGGGTATGATGTTGCAGGAGTCACCTCTGTGTACCAGAGAGCCACAAAGGAAATTTCACCTCTTTCTTGCCCAGCATCAACTCATATTGTGAAAGCTTTCTTGGTACAGGCCTCCATTAGAAAGGATAAAAAGTGGTGGAAACAGGATGAGGAAATTAAGTAGACCACTTATGGGACTTAGCAGGCTCAATGGTGGATTAATTATCAAGAGCCTCAACTGATTTGATTTGTTATTGTCACACGTATTAACATACAGTGAAAAGTATCGTTTTTTGCGTGCTACACAGACAAAGCATACCATTCATAGAGAGGAAATGAAAGAGAGCAGAATATATTGTTGCAGCCATAGTTAAGGTGTAGAGAAAGATCAACTTAATGCAAAGTAGGTCCACTCAAAAGTCTGATGGCAGCAGGGAAGAAGCTGATCATGAGTCGATTGATACGTGACCTCAACCTTTGTATCATTTTCCCAATATAAGAAGGTGGAAGAGAGAATGTCCGGGGTGCGCGGGGTCCTTAATTGTGTCGGCTGCCTTTCTGAAGCAGCGGGAAGTGTAGACAGAGTCAATGGATGGGAGTCTGGTTTGTGCAATGGATTGGGCTACATTCACGACCTTTTATAATTTTTTGTGATCTTGGACACATCCCAAGCTGTTTATTGTTAAACTAGTGTACAAATCCAAGTATTCCCCCCACAACCCAACATCTTGGAGAGCCCTGATAGCCTGTATTTCATTCCTGCAAATTCCCCGAATGTGGGGAGCTATTCTAAACTGTGCCTGAATGAAATACTCCTGGAGAGATGGGAGATCCAATCAAGATCCCTGAAAGATCCCGATGATGAACACATATTTAAAATCCACGTAACAAAGATTGAAATCACTTACCTGCCTTCCTGCCGCTTCCCAGCGTGGTCTGACTCGTAACTGTTCGCCGGCTCTGGGAGATGCATTCCTGGTGCTTGCACGAATCCTTCTTCAAGATCACAGACACGTGTTTCCCACAGCGACTGGCCAGGAAAGGTGTGGGTCGCAATCGGAGAATCACTGCCCGCCCCTCTGTGTGTGTGTGTGTGTGTGTGTGTGTGTGAGAGAGAGACTGTGTGTGTGCGTGTGTGTGTGTGTGCAAGCGTTATTGGGAGGGTGGAGGATGGTGACGTGAGATCAGTAAAATACGAACCTTTGCACCAGTAGATTTGGGCCTGTGTCTGCGGGAGTTTGCGCGTTCTCCCCGTGGTTGCGTGGGTTTTCTCCGGGTGCTCCAGTTTCCTCCCACATCCCAAAAATGTGCTCTTAGGCTGATTGGGTAACAAATTGTCCCTATATTGGTCCCTATATGGGAATCTTCCACACTAGGCATAGCCTAAAGTCATGGATATGTCATTAAGACGTTAGGACGGCGGCGCGGGCTCGTTGGGCCGAAGGGCCTGTTTTCCGTGCCGTGTTGCTCTTTGTTCTTTGTTCTTTGTACAATATCTCATGTGAAGCTATTACCTCTAACAATGTAATACTCCATCAGGATGTAATCTTTAGCCAAGATTACACTTTTTTTTGAGTAGAATTTGAATCCATGATCTTCTGACTCTGACTCTTTAGTAGATAAGTTTATGGATGAAAAGGGAGTGGTTTAGGCTAGAGGGTCACTGCTTGTTCCTAATTGGTCGGCGCAACATCGAGGGCCGAAGGGCCTGTTCTGCGCTGTAATGTTCTATGTTCTATGTAAAGATGCTAATTTGAATTTGTCCTGTATTATTCATTCAACAGAAAGAAGTTATCTTTCTGGTGATACGCCTGTACTATATGGCTTCAAAAATATTGCCACGAATGGAAGTGTGCATCAATTTACCTTCTATTACTCGTTAGTTAATTTGCTTCACAAATTCTGGACTTGTGAAGTGGATTGCAGATACAAATACCAATGTAACTAGCTACAAAATGTCAGTCAATAGAAAACATTGTGGTTGGTTTATTTGTCTCTGCTTTTCAGATGACAAAGTTTATTGTTAAACTAGTTGCAAATCTGAGTTCTCAAAAGCGAGGCAAACAAAATGCAATGTGTAGCTGGAGAATTCTTGCTTAAATTTCACAGATGGCAGATGATGACCATACGAGGAAGGCCTGTGAATACTTAGTTCGATGTTGAATCCTGTACTACATGACAACACTGCATGGTATTTACAGTTGGCTTGTGAAAAAGCAACAATGACAGACAGATGGTGGGGGCCTGGCAACCAGGACAGTGCAGAGGAAAAACAAGTTCATGCAGCTGCCAAGGGCACACGTATTGCCATCATCCATAATTACTGTAGGAAGGGCAATCGGACACAACTGTCACAATGCTTGCACACAATATTTTACAATGCATAAAGGGGAAATGTGCCTGAACTCATTTTTCTGCAGCTTCTAAGGTATAAATGCTATCTGTGAGCATATGTCACCTTGAAAAAACACAGAGACAAACCACAGTAAATTACCTTGGAATAGTGTTTCAAAAGAGATGAACAATTGTGCCACACGATAAAAAAATCTGGAGAAAACTTTTCTGGGGTGGGAATGAGAAACACATTTGGTATACAAAATGCTGGCATTTTGGAATTCATTTCTTATTTCATAAAAGTAATTACGTTAACTTTTGACCTTACATCTAAAAATTATTTATATTTGCCAAAGTTTGTCGAGAAGATACTGGAGCTACCATGATTTCAAAATGAAAACATTTGTTTAATGTCAGATTTAACCATCTTCTATCTCTTGAGTTCAAGGAAGCTCAGATCCTTTTGACACAGTCCTGCTGAATCCTCTTCACTGTGACTACCTTATCTGAGGGAGTAGAACTAGAATAACTGCCTGGTAACATGGGCCATTATAACCAACTGGAATACATGGAGAATATCTATGAGTGTAGGGATCTCTAATTAAATTAGCTAACTTTTACCTCTGCTATCCATTTCCCACACATCCTCATACCAAACTTTCCTCATAACACACATCATTTCTGGCATATTATTTATAGTATCTCTCATCCTGTTTATCCAATTGCTTAAATCCTTTATAGTAATTTTTATATATTTATTTCATTTCTTCGGCCCTCAGTTCCTACCTGCCATCCCTTTATATGCTGCATATTGTTCTGCATTTGTTTAACTCTTACACGATATAAGTTTGTCTTCTCCAATTAGACGTTTATCCAATCTTTCCTTGCTTTTATGGATTTATTTTTTCTCTCTTGAAAAACATCAATTCAAATGGGCTGTTAACAATTAACAGGTGATAGAATTTTAATGTTCAGCACGGTACTCAGTAAGTGCATCATGATTACACATGTGACCTTTGAGATGAGACATTTAACAAAGACCCTGTCTGCTCTCTGAGGTGCTCTCAAAAAAAACCCCACAGCATTATTTTGAAGAAGAACAAGATGTTTCCTGATTTCCTGTTCAATCATTATCTCTCAACCCTCATCACAAAGGAATTGGGTTGTGTGACTATTATATTACTATTTATGGGAACTTATTGAGTTCTAATTGCTTACTGTGTTTCCAACATTGTGGATTGATAGTGGTAATGCTACTGGCCTCATAATCCAGAGGTTCAGACTAATGGTGAGGCCACATTTGGAATATTGTGTACAGGTCTGGTCACCCTATTATAGAAAGGATATTATTAAACTAGAAAGAGTGCAGAAAAGATTTAATAGAATGCTACTGAAATTTGATAGTTTGAATTTTAAGGAGAAGCTGGATTGACTGGGACTGTTTTTCCTGGAGCATAGGAGGCTTAGGGGTGATCTTATAGAGGTCATTAAAGTAACGAGGGGCACAGATCAGCTAAATAATCCATACTATTTCCCAAAGATAGGAGAGTATAAAATTAGAGGGCATAAGTTTAAGGTGAGAGGGGAGAGATACAAAACGGTCCAAAGGGGCAATTGTTTTCATGCAGAGAGGGGTGAGTGTCTGAAACAAGCTGCCAGAGGCAGTAGTAGAGGTGGGTAAAAATTTTGTTTTTTAAAGCGTGTTTAGACAGTTACGTAAGTAAGATCAGTTTTCAGGGATATGGACCAAATGTGGGAAATTGGGACTAGCTGAGCTGTTTAAAAAAAAAAGGTGGCTTTGACGAATTAGGCCAAAGGGTCTGTTTCCAAACTGTGAACCTTCATGAATGTACGACTGCGTGTTCAAATCCCAAAATGTCAATTAGTGGAATTTAAATTTGATGAATAACAATTCTCAAATATAAAGCAAGTCTCAGTAATGTTGACAATGTAGCTATTATTGATTTTTGTAAAAAATCCATCTTGTCCTTTTGGGAAGGAGATAGAACATAGAACAGTACAGCACAGTACAGACCCTTCGGCCCTCGATGTTGTGCCGAGTTACGTCCAAGATCAAGCTATCCCACACCCTATCGTTCTGGTATCTTTATCTAGTTTGGCCTACGTGTAACTCCAGACCCATACTAACTGCCCTCTGAAATGGTCACTCAGTTCAAAGATAACCAGAGATATGAAACAAATGCTGTCTTTTTCGCTATTTCCACATCCTGTGAAAGATTATTTTTTAAAAAACTACTTTAAGAAATAATTGGTTGTGAGGCACTTTGCGTATCTAAAGTTGTGGAAGGCATTTTATAAATGTAAGTTGTTCTTTCTTTGTGAAGTAGATAAGTGGGAGGTCTACTTGTTTCAGGAATGTAAGATAAAATTTATTGTTGACAGTACGTAGGCACCAGTAAATGCATTTGCAAAATTTATACACAACTAAAAAAGTTACTAAGTTGGTGCTGAATACCATATTTGAAAGGGAGAGATCAGAATGTAGACAATTGTCTGATTTGATATTGTTCTCTTTCTTTGTGCCTGTGAAATTATTTAATCTTCTATTGGTGTATAATTATTAAACTCATGGTTACAACACAGAAATATCAGATTGTAACAAACTCCATGATTTGGATCAATATCAAGAATTGTTAAATTCAGTTAAAAAAACACGACAGCTCAGTGACTATCGCTGTGCTGTGCAGATACATGGATTTGGGCCTGTGTCTGTGGGAGTTTGCGCATTCTCCCCGTGCTTGCGTGGGTTTTCTCCTGGTGCTCCGGTTTCCTCCCACATCCCAAAGATGTGCTCTTAGGCTAATTGGCAAAACAAATTCTGCCTAAATTGTCTCAAATTTGGTTTTTAATCCATAGATCTATAAACATAGACAGGGATCACGGGTAGAGGTGGGAACATCGGGGTGGCGGCGCGGGCTCGTTGGGCCGAAGGGCCTGTTTTCCGTGCTGTTTTGTTCTTTGTTCTTTATTAATATAGCTGGTGTGATTAACTGAAATGTCATAATATTGCTGAAAATAAGTGACATGGACCAGAATTTTACCACCCTGCCCACATCAGGAATCTGATTGGGTGACGGGCAGACCATGGGAAGGTGGGACTTTCTGGTTTGGGGTTGAGCGAGGCCGTACAAATCCCAACCAATGCTGTCACAGCTTCTCGTGGTCATTGGGACAAATTTGCAAGAATACCAAATCGAAGAGGAACAACGATTTACACTGCAGAGAAGAGGGAGCTGATTGATTGGCAACTGGATTCTAATAGGTAGAGGTGTTGCTATACAGAATGCACCAGGAAATATTTGACTAACAAGTTTGTGTTTAAATTCAAACTCGGCAGTCAATTTGATTGTTCATGGCATCGCTTTGGGGAATAAACCAGAGAATGGCTGTTCGCCAAGTATTGTTTAATTGAAAAAAATGGCATAATGTATGGATATGCTTTTTCCGTTTACAAAGGACAGGATCATGTGTATGATTATATGGAGAAAATACATATGTGAATATATGTAGTTTCTGGCATATGGAAGTGAGCCCAACTAATAATCTTAACTTGATGGTCAGCAATTTTTTTAACACTTGCTAAACAATCAGAGAAATTCATCTAATGCTGGATATCAGGTTGTGAGTTTTGCAAGCTCAGACTAGTTGAATATAATCAGTACTTTGCCTGTTGTGAACAGTGGAAGAGAATGTGCTATTTGATATGATCAACCCATCGCTGGGACATACAACCTAAATACTTGGCATCACATCACACTGGATTCAAATACACAATACTCATTTGTGTGATAGCATGACGTAATTTTGGTTTGACATCAGTGTCACATTTCCGTTGCTACTACATAGGATCTGTGTGAAACGGCTAGTTTTGTCTATTGCTCAAAATACCATCTCATGCTAACACATGACTTCCAGTCTCCCTCACATGACCTCTGTAGCTCCTATACCAACTCAGTGCTAACTTATACAACTTATGCTCTCCTTACTTCCTCAAAGCCAACTCACCTAGTATTTACCATGGGCAAGCCTCAGCAGCCATGATGGGATGAAATAATAACTTCTATTACAGACTTCATTAATGAAAAAAAACTCATTCATGAGAACCTATTCAGTACATTGAAATCCCCTCAATTACTCAATCTCTTATAAAATAAATATTTATATTCATAATTTCATATCAAGACAGCCAATTCTTTAAGAAGCTCCTTAAACTGTCAATCAGATTGTAAATTTACAGCCCCCACTGTGATAATGATAGGTTGTGAAAAACATTCATGAATTGGTAAGATTAGAGAGTTAGCACTTAAATTTATGTTAACAAAATGCTATTGGAGCAGCTAAAGAGATTTTTTTTTCAACTTAAAAATGCAGATGGGCAGACAAATCAATTTTTAAATTACTAATTATTTAAATAACTTGACATCTTCACAGTTTCACACTTATGCAACCTTTATGAATATTCATGGCTATTCTAAAAATCAAACCTTACACATCATAGGATGAAGTCTTTTTCGTAGAAAAAAATAGAATCTGTTGGAACTCAGCACTAAATTGAAGCAATCTTTTTTCATACAGTTAGTAAATTTTTGTTTCAAGTAGAGAAAGTCTAAATTGCAGGTACTTAGTAAGAGAATATATCTTAATGGTTCTACATTTATAAACAAACAAAATAACTTTAAAAATTCAGGAAAGTAAAACAATTTACAATAACTATCTTATGTTCTAATGTTAAGGATTAACAAGGTAAACATGAATTAACACACTGACTGCAGTTGGAGACACAAAACTGCACACTAAGACAGGTCCCAAGGGTTTCTGAGCACTTTACATTGATATCATTGTCCAATGTGTATTCCACAATCTCATTAAAATATGTTTCCATTCTGGGAGATTGGAATTTTCCACTTTTGAAGATTTAGCTTCCGAATTCCCTCAAAAGCTGCTCTGATGTGGCATGCCTCAATAATAATACACCTCCAGATGGTTCAATCTCTTCTTCCGAGATTACTTTCCACAGGATTTGCAAAACTGCATCTGGTTACTGGCACAATTTCAGGTTTTAGCAGACTGCTCACTTCACTAAGCTGGCATTGCTCCTGGGTTTCTCTGAACTCCAGTTTTCCAGGTAAAACAAGCTATAAATGGCTTTAAAGGCTTATTCTGAGCTATATTCCTTTCCAACACAGATCTAGAAACCTTCCACCTTTCCTTGGCTCACTAGACCTTCTCCTGGCCCTCATTAGCTGCAGCTTAACAGCATCAGTACTTTTGCTACCCCAATCCTCATCAGCAGCCTTACAACACCCCCAGTCATTATAGGCCCCATCTTTGGGTTTTTGTTCCACCATCACCACACAGGTACTCTGTACGGTGCCATGATACTGAATGAACAATGGGATGAGCAAGCATGGTCTATCACACTATTGTGCTCCAGTAGAAATAGAATTCTTAGCATATGTCAAGAACAAAATAGTTTCACGTTTCTTAACAGGCCCCACTGAGTTTGGGTTTCTCACACGTGAGAGTCACATTCCATCCCTGTTTCCTGGTGAAAATAGGATCTGTCAGAAATGGGGGGGGTGACTTGCCCAGATCTTGTGTCCGTCTGCCATTTTGGATAAGCCATGGTATCTCCACAAGTCCATGAAAATCTAGGCCTTATTGTTTCAATGTACCCACAGTTACATCCTCACCCCAAATCTTTGCCAGAGTGATTCCTGCAGTTGGGATTACTGGTTTCACAGAAATGGATGTGGAAATAAGTTTTTTTTCTTACATGGGTACATTACTATTTGGGAACTGGAAGAGAGTTGTCCAAATTCACTTCAGAGGGATGTCTTTAATCTCATTAACCTGTGCTGTGTTCTAGCCCTGACATCAAAGGAAAAGGAATGCATACATTTCAATGCACTAATCATCCTTCGAAACTCATTCATAATTATTTTAAAAATTGTTCTGAGCCCAGAGCTGTTTTTGTGATTTGTGATAATGTGGTGTCTTATAATTAATGTAAATGAGGCTGTCTTGTGGAATTCACATTATTGTACATCAGGCTGTATTAGATTTCTAGAGATAGCAGCAGCACTGTTTCAGTACAAGGTTGAGGAAGACACCAAAGTGTGATCAAATTCTATAGATGCTAAATCGAATGCAGTTATCTTGTGCCACATTCATTTATGGAGTTTCAAAATGGTATCTTTCATTTCAGTGAGGGTGTTCACAAAAATCCAGCTAAAATTTGCACGTATCCAAACCAATAATACCAATTTTATTTAAAGGAATCATTAGCTATTTATGGGTTAATTGTTGCTACAAATCTTTGATTGTTGTTTCAATCCATAAAAGTCAACGGGAGCGGCCGGGCAGATACTAAAGGCCTTAAGGATTTTGCATCCAGCAGTAATCGAGTAATCCTTTCCGTTTGGCTGAAATCATGAGCAGAGACTGCATGGAGCATGACGGACAGGGGGGAGGGGGGGCAATGACTCTCAGCAGGAGGTCATTTCCAGTAAGTATGTGCAGGGAGCAATTCTCCTGCCGGAATCTCAGTGCGGAACAATGCATATTTCCACTTCAACGAAGAACCTCAGTGAAAGCTGTCACTGCTGTAGCTATAAGTGTAATTCCAGAGTAGGGCAAATACATCACCGTGTTGCTGGCAACTTCAAAAGTGGTCTCACCAATGAGATTTTACGGTTTTGGATCCTCCCGAAATGAAACTGCAGATACTTGTCTCATCTCACAGTTTACCATTCACTGTTGGGGAGGAGAGGTTACTGAGGTTTCTGTATCGAGAGACAGCTAACTTATTAATTATCTATTACTCATTCAAAGGATGTGGATGTCCCAAGCCAGGGCATTTCATTCCTTTTTACCAGCGAATAGCCTAGGGCAGGTTGGCTCACTTCTTCCTTGTGCAAAGCATGCCATGTTGAGGGAAAAATAGCATTTCAGTAAATTCATTTAATTTGCTTATCCTCATTGTCTGATTTATTATGGATTGTGGCAAATTAATTGGTGCTCTGTGTAGGTTATATGATCCTTCTGTTGATGCAACTGCCTCTCTAGTTAAATGCTGTTGATGTTAGAACCAGTTGCCCGTGAACTGGTGGCCACAGCTTGCCAGAGTGTGCAAATACAACTGTTGCTTCTGCATTTCTGATCAGCAGCAGTGCTTGGCAAATTAAGCAATGACCGAGTCTAGTGGTGCAGCTGGCAGGATTCACTGACCTTGACTATTTGTGAGATCCTTGAACTTCTTGTGGCACTGCACACAGGTCAGTGAAGCTTGACTTCTGTTCACATTCACACTTGACTGCCCCCATTGCCTTTTGCTCGTGTGTCTGGAGAGTTTTCTGGGCCCTGATGGATACTGGACATCTTGGCCTTTCCGTATCCTCCAACGAGATCTCCAGCATCGAGTCTGAAGACTTTGGAACCCACTGTCTCACATTTTGTGCCATTTCTCACTATTTCCAAGGACAGATTCAATTTGTGCTTAACTCCTAGCATCTGCTGCAGCCACAATGTACCCCTCTTTGAAGAGGTACGGTTTAGCTTTAAGCAGTGCTCAGAAATTACAATTTGAAGAGCTTGTTGACGTGTGTAGTAAATGCTGGCTGCCTGCAGAAATCATTATAATGAGTTGGCAGCACAAAGTTGGCTAGAAATCTGCATGTTAATCATCGTACATTGCCATTCCCCATGCCCGTTTTCAGTAACTATACAATTTAGCTCCCCTGGGTTACTTTTTATACTCCAACAGAAACTTGCAGAAGAATAAGCTTTTTAAGAAGCACAAATCATCTGTCCTGAGAGTATAATACACCCGATTGTGTTTTCTCATCGAGACTACTAAAGCAGATCAACAAATAGCCACAGAAAATTGCAGGCAAAAATTTACATTACATCAAATGATATAGGTTCATCATACCTTTCAATTATCTCTTCAATCGAAAGGTAATGCTGCCAGAACATCGATTTATTATTGATCGAGATTAAAATATGAGATCAATGTGATATTATTTGAGCTTTGCAAGCTCAATTACAGAGATGGCAAATCTTGAAAGTGGAAAAAAAATGTTTGTTTTAATAAACTGACCACACATCAAACAGTAGTCAATATCTTATCTTGGTTCCTCTGAAATTAGGCTGCAAACAAAGGAAATGGATTGAAAAGCAACTGGTGAACTTAGAGGTTGGATTTTAATAGTGTTGGTTTGTTAGGAACAGGGGTGAGGAGTGTTGGTGTGGGGTGGGGGGGTGTGCAGTGAGCGATGGTGGCATCGGGGCTATTAGTACGTGAGAACCCTAGAAGAGACTGCAGCATGTGTGCCAGTAGCTTTTTAACTGAACCACTTCATTATTAATTTCTTTCTCAATTTCCTATCCAATTAGTGTCAGTGAGTGTGACAACAATGTGCATAGTATAATTTTGACTCCACATTTAAAGGGCCTGTCCAAATATACAAGTTGAAGATGTTTAGAGTGTGATAATGAGCCACAGAGCTTGCATGGGCAATGTCTGCACCCAGCTTCAGTTCCACCTTCCCTAGATGTTCTATTAGAGGCTGCGAAGGCTACAGAGAAATGGTCATCTTTCGTGACCAGAAGAAAAAGCCTGCAAGAGAAACAAATATAACACAGTTGGAGTTTTCCCATAAAGACAGCAGCAAGATTGTGGCTTGATGTTCTTGGAATCTTGGAATGATCATTAGTAAGGTAGGAAAAGTGAACAAAAAGGCACATGCACCGAACACTCGAATGTGCAGGTAACCCGCACCCCTCACTCTGCCTGCTCCAGCATTTCAGTATCCCTTGCAGCCACACTCTTCCCTCTGTCTTGTGTATTCCATTTTATCCTCATTTGCCCCTGTCTATCATTGACGTGCCCTCACTCTTCAGCAATGTGATGCTTCTCCCTCAACAAATATCCTCCTTCCATCAGACGAACATATGCCACAGCTCTCAATCACAAGGGATCTACTTTCTTTCCCTGGAGCAGAAGAGAATACGCAATGGGAACAGAGAACTAGAGGTAATCCTCTACTTATCCTTCAGTGGAGATCTGCAGTGAAGCAGGTGATAAATATCAGGCCGGTGAATCTGGGCAGCTGTGGATCTGCCAGTTTATCTGGTGTCAGGATTAAATAATTAGCCAGCCATAGGACACAGAGCATGTTGATTTGATTTGATTTTGAAATAAGGCAACTTCAAATTTCTTCCATAGGGTCTTTGTGTATTGAGCAGGAAGTGCTCTAGGTCATTACTGTCACTATCAGACACTCCCACTGAAGTTTCACTCACCCAGGGTTTATGCAGATAACCACCAGCTGAGATATTTACACCTCAGTGCAAGAATTTAGAAGGATATTTCACTTATCACATGGTGATTCGCACTTCACAAGTACACGAGAACAGATGGTGGAGTCAGAGACAGCAGCAAGGAGTTCTTGTCAGAGGTCACAAGGTTTTAAAGTGCTGCCAACTAGATGCTAACGTTATACTCTAGGGGACAAATCAGTGCACAGGAAACCTCTTGACCAGCAGCAGAAAACATACAATGTACTGACCACACAATGCATCACTGTGGCAGGATTGGATGTGACAGATAATGGGTGGTCTGCAGCTCATGTTGGCAATAGATCTTGATCCAACATCTTCAAAAGTCAAACACCAACTGATGTGACACACCTGGTTTTACAGGTTCGCCTGGCAGAGCAAATCAGGAAATCAGGACCATGCCTGATTTCTCAGCTCTCGCAACCTTACTGGAACTGGATTTCTGGTGTGGTCAGCTACTTGCCCATTTCTTTCAAAAGGCTGAATAAGTTATTTGAATTTATAAAGAACATAATTTCTAAATGTTTAGTGAGGTTTGTGTGGGGAATCTTTCACGTTGTCCTCACCGATAGGCTATTGAGGACCTGGGGAGGCTGAGGGAAAAGGGAAGTGGCAATGCCCACCAGGCACCCCAGTACTGCCCACCAGTGCAAGGTCTGAAGGGGAGGGCCTGTGAGGAGAAGGCTGAAAAGGAGGGCCTGTAAGAGGGTGGGGCCTGGAGGGTGAGGGTGAGGCAAGGCCAGAGCAGTCCGACCGAGGGGAGTGTTGCCACTCTACATTAGGGTTAACCGGAACCCTAATCTTAATGCTGGAGCAATGGAGGAGGCACTGTGATTGGTGGGAGAGGAGGGGTCCTGTTCCCATTCTGCTTATGATCGGTGATGGAAGGAAAAGTATGATTGGTGGGGGAAGGGACATGACAATTGTGGCTGGTGGAGGAAATATCAGGAGTGCTGGATTGACATTGGCTGCAATAGCAAAGGCCTGAAAGATGTCTCTCTCCGTCAGGCCTTTGCTGTTGGAATTGCGCACGTGCAGACACCGAGATCCATGTAGGTGTAATAGTGCCCTCTGCTGGTGGCTTGTAAGTTTAGCCCCGCCCACTGCCCGTAGAAGCTAGGAACAATCTAGCATATTTTTTAATGCACTGTGTGCACAAGATTGGGAATAGAAGCTCACTCCAAAAATAGATCAGCAACTCTCCCAATTTCATACTAGATAGACATTTTCTGCCCACTGTCTCCTGAGATAGCATTGTATGTTATATAAAGCCTCTCTCTCTGATTCCCTGTCTCTTATGGAACCTATAAACAGCAGGCTGTTGCTTCTGATGATGTTGCTGACATTGTTCTTCCTGCCTCTACTGTTCCTGATTTACTGTTGGTGCTGGCAATCTGATTGCCTCTCATCACCTTGGTCCTTGTTCAGGAAGAAGTCTCACAGTCCAACACCGGCATCTCCATACCTTGTTTCAGGCCCAGAGTAACAATGTGAATTAACAGTTAGAACAGTGGCTATAGAAATAGCAGACATGTGCGGTGAACAATGAAAGTCCCCAAGGAGTATCATATAAACATTTGAGATTGTCTCGATCATACTGTCCTTTTGCAGTATTATCTGCTTAACGATAAACCATCAAGGCAGCAACTGCTGAACCTGGAGTTTGGATGAGAAGGAACTGGCTTTAATATACATTGCATGACAATTGACAGTTCAACATCTACAAAGGCCACGTTTGGTCGTCTCGGTCTGCAGGAAACTGGGTTGATGAATCTACTATGTAATCAGAATAATTATTGTAGTATTGGCGTCTGCCTAATGTATATTGGAACAAACACTGTTGGCACGGTAACACAGCGGTTAGCACTGCTGCTTCACAGCTCCAGGGACCTGGGTTCCATTCCTGGCTCGGATCACTGATTGTGTGGAGTTTGCACATTCTCATCGTGCCTGCGAGGGTTTCCTCCCGCAGTCCAAAGATGTATGGGTTAAGTTAATTGGCCATGCTAAAATTGCCCCTTAACGTTCCTGATTTGTGTAGTTAGAGGGATTAGCGAGTAATATGCGGGCATGGGATTGTGGTCGGTGCAGATTTGATGGGCTGAATGGCCTCTTTCTGCACTGTAGGATTTCTAAGATTCAGTCAAGCCTAAACCATGAGGAATTATTTAACAATGTTGAAAAGATTTCCGAACAGACAATTACAGTAATGAAATAGAATAATCATTTCATTTGAAAATCTGCCTTAAAGTGGGAGAGCTAGTTGTAATTGAAGAGCTAACCATTCTGAAATTATTGACTACACTTATCGTAAAAACATAAAACATTACATAACACATGCCTGTCAATCACTGGAATGACCATTCTAACCAGATAAATCTTTTAAGTGAATTACTACCTATTACAACACAGCATTATTTTTTAAACATTGGACAATACCTGAAGGTTGCAAACTCTCTGGCTAATAGGAATCATCTGGCTGTGAGACAAAGCAACAAAATAAATTGGCAGAAGGTACAAGTAGCTCCCCTAAAGTTTTAGATGCATGAATGGCAGTAAGACATTTAGACCCAACAAGCAATTAGCCGTTATTATTCGGCATTTAATAGTCAGGAAGTCTTGCTCCAATTATACATGGATTTTAGTGAAACCACAACTAGGGTTCCTGTGAATTTTTGATCTCTTAACATAAACATTTACTAGTCGAGGATGCAACACAACAGTTGTCCACTTGGTTGATTGCTGGAGTGAGAGGGTTGCCCTATGAATTTCAATGAGCAATCTAGGCATATACGATGTAATGTTTGGTAGAATTAGAGGTGATTTTATTAAACTGTATAATATTCTTCAAGGACTTGTAAGGGTAGATGTTGAGAGGTTGTATTTACCAGTGGAGAGTCTAGTAGAGATTAAAAGCATAAGGATAAATTTTCATGAGAAATTGGTCAAATCTGGAAGAGTCTAAAAATGGGTGGCAGGATCCAGATACGGAAGTCACTTTCCCATTTTGAAAAGGTCCTTTTTGTTGGAAGGGGAAAAGAAGTGGAATGTGAATTACAGAAGTGAGAAAACTGGACTCAGCTGGGCTATTTGATATTAATGCTGAGTTCAAACAATTCTTCACTCTCGCAGGGGCCTCAATATGTGAACCACAAAATTATAAATGATGTGTAAACACTCAAGAAAAATGGATAAAGTCTGTTCAAATCTTGTGATCTGATTCCTCTCCCGCTCCACATTGGTAAATGAGAGTCACAGTAGCTTTAAATTTCATGTTTTGTTTCACATTTGATTCCTCTGTGCTCGAATGTGTTCCTATCTATGTTGAGCATGAATTGTGCAGGGTAACTCAGGTTAGCACAGAGGGATGTGAGTGCAGCTGAATCATTTCCACGACTTGAATCAGGAATTACTCTGTAATTGCGAAGAAAGTTCCTTCTTTCTCGACTTGCTCCCAGTTCAAACTGTACATGCCATATTTTTCAAGGCACACACCTGGCGACCCCGCCTTTAGATCTTGGCTAAGAGCATGTTAATATTTGGTGAGCAAAACCCAGGTAATTCTCTGAACTCATTGCTATTAAATTGGAGGACGGGGGGGAGGTGGGAGGGGGGAGGAGGGGGGGAGGTGGGGAGAAGGTGGAGGGGGGAGGTGGGGAGAAGGTGGGGGGTTGGGGGGAGGTGGGGAGAAGGTGGGAGGGGGGGAGGAGGTTGGGGGGAGGTGGGGGAGGAGGGGGGAGGTGGGGAGGAGGGGGGGAGGTGGGGAAAAAAGGGGGAGGGGGGGGAGGTGGGGAGAAGGTGGGAGGGGAGGGGGAGAGGGGGGAGGAGGGGGGGAGTGCAGTGTCCAATATCACATGTCACCATCTGAGGGACTCCAAACAATGCAAGAATCGGCTCTCGATATGGGGGTGACGGTTTTTGTCGAGGTACCTGTAACTATTTCCGCGACTGATTATCTGCTTTCGCCGTCAGTGACAACAAACAGTTGTCCACCAGTTGGCAAAACTGTAAAATCAATGCTAACTTCAATCCATGGTATTCAAGATAGTTCAGACATCCAGAGAGGATCACAAAGATTTAACACTGTGATTGTTTGACGTGCCAAGAACTGGTCACATTATAGAGCACAAAAATCAATCTCTGTTAACCATATCATTCCCACAGGAGTTGTTTGACTTTGTCGATTTCCCGTAATGTTCCTGAGCTGTACCTCCAACACGTTCACTCAATGAGTGTGGATCGACAAAAAAAATCCTCCATAACACAAGAGCTGACTTGATTGTAACAGCGAGCTCATTTTGAAGATTTTAAAGACCTTGAAATGTGTAGTGTGGGGATACTTTCCTGATCGCATCTTTCACATTTCATGCTTCCACAGCTGTCAGGTGTTGTTGCAATGTCTCATCTTGTTCTTTTGCCTCTTTGATCTCAGCTAATTTTAGTGATTTTGGCACCATTTTTAGACTTAAATGGTAAGAAGTTGTAAATGACTGTCGACAATGAACGTCATGAAAAATAGTCTGCCCATTTGAGTTTAAAAAAACAAATAATGAATGTCGATGTCACTGGATAAGTGAGCACTTTTATTGCTTATCACATTGCCCTTGAGAAGGCGGTGGTGAGTTGCCTTCTTGAACTGCTGTCGTACGTGCGATGTAGGTACACCCACAATGCTGCGAAGGAGGATACTTCCATGATTTTAACTCTGTGTCAGTGAAGAAACAGCAATAGAATTCAAGTCAGGATGGTGTGTGAGTTGGAAGTGAATTTACAGATGGTGCTGTTCCCATGCATCTGTTGCCCTTATCTTTCTCAATCTTATAAGTCATAAATTTGGAAGAAGCTATCGAGGCAGCCTTGGTAAGTTGCCGCAATGCTTCTTGTAGATGGTGCACACTGCTGCTATTGTGTACCATTGGTGGAAGAGTGGTTATTGAATGTGGTAAATGGAATTTGAGTCAAATGTGCTGCATTTGCCTGGATTATTGAGACTTTAGTGTTGTTGGTACTGCACTCATCCAGGGAAATGGAGATTAATGCATCACACTCCTGACTTGAGTCTTGTAGATAGTGGATGGGCATTGGGAAAGCAGTAGGTGAATTACTGTCTGGAGAATTCCAAGTCTCTGAGCTGCTCTTGTAGCCACTGTATTTATATGACCGGTTCAGTTTTGTTTTTGGTCAACGGTAACCCTCAGGATGTTGATAGTGGGGAGTTCAGCTATGGTAATGCTATTAAATGACAGGCGCAGATGGTCAGATTCTCTCTTATTGAAGAGTGATTGCCTGCCACTTACGTGATGAGAATGTTACTTGCCTGGTTGAAACTCAACATAGAAGTCATGCTCTTACAGTTTGAGTATTCAACATCTCTATTCAAGTACAATTGGTCATGTGGATTGTTGAATAAGCTTACTAGGGGTTCTGCGATCAGTTAGTACTTTAAACACAAGTAAAGTTTAAGATGCTCAATGTGATTGAGAATGCATTGTATCTGTTTGTGAATGATGTTGTTCTACGGTCATTAGTGATCTTCTTGCCATCTCAATAACTGGGGGGTAACTGTTTAGATTCTTTACAAAGAGCTGCTCAAAACCCAGCAGGCTTTTATCTGTGACTGGCTGGATTGTTTTCTTAGGGTTGAAATAGGCATTTGTGCAATTAATGATGGCCGTTGTTTGATCTGGCGTACAGTTGGTTGTATGAGGTGGTCCTGGTCCACTTAATGATCCCTTTTGTCAGATCATATAGGAGGCAGATGACATTGTGAGGTCAATGTAGAATGTATATTCATGTATATATGATCATGACCTATACATAGAAAGTAATGTACCATGGAATGAGAGTTTGCACCAGTGTAACTACAAGAATGGGTTGCTGAAGATCTTGTAATAGACAATTTAGGTTGTCATCCTTTGCCATTATTCCTACACTCCCCAGCAGCATCCTTCATCTTCCAAGTGGAGGAAAACCAAGAGGACCCTGAAGTACTATTAAAATAATTTGAACAGATATGCACGTCTGTTAAAAAAAAAAGTTTTTCAACACCACTCATCAGAAACTTGATGAATCTGTACAATAATATACACGGTAACATTAAGGAGAATCCCAAGGCCTTCTACAAATATGTGAAAAGTAAAAGGATGAGAAGAGAAGGGATAGGACCTATAAAAGGTGAAGGGGGAAAAGTCTGTGTGAATCTGGAAGAAATGGCAGAGGTGCTTAACGAGTACTTTGCCTCGGTCTTCACGGTAGAAAGTGATCTGGGAGGTTGTACTACAGGTTTGAGGCAAACGGAAAAGATTGAGTATGTGGATGTTAGGAAAGAGGATGTGTTAGACCTGTTAAGTTCTATCAAGATAGACAAGTCGGCGGGACCGGATGGGATGTACCCCGTTATTGTGGGAAGTGAGGGAAGTGATTGCAGAGCCCCTGGCGATGATCTTTGCGTCGTCCGTGGAAACGGGAGAGGTTCCAGAGGATCGGAGGATTGCGGATATGGTTTCTACTTTCAAGAAAGGGAACAGGGATAGCCCGGGAAATTACCGACCGGTGAGTCTGAACTCAGTGGTCGGTAAGCTGACGGAGAGGCTTCTGAGGGACAAGATTTATGAACATTTGGAGAAGTTTAGAATGATCAGAAATAGTCAGCACGGTTTTGTCAAGGGCAGGTCGTGCCTTATGAGCCTAGTCGAGTTCTTCGAAAACGTGACCGAACACATCGACGAAGGAAGAGCGGTGGACATGGTGTACCTGGACTTTAGCAAGGTGTATGATAAGGTCCCCCGTGCAAGGCTTTTTGAGAAGGTGAGAGGGCATGGGATCCAAGGGGCTTTGGCCTCGTGGATCCAGAACTGGCTTGCTGGCAGAAGGCAGAGAGTGGTTGTGGATGGGTCTTGTTCTGCATGGAGGTCGGTAACCAGTGGAGTGCTCCAGGGATCTGTTCTGGGACCCCTGCTGTTTGTCATTTTCATAAATGACTTGGATGAGGAAGCGGAGGGACGGGTTAGCAAGTTCGCCGCGATACAAAGGTCAGTGGTGTTGTGGATGGTCTGGAGGGATGCCAAAAGTTGCAGCGGGACATAGACAGGATGCAAGACTGGGCGGAGAAGTGGCAGATGGACTTCAACGCGGATAAACGTGTAGTGGTCCATTTCGGCAAGAATAATGGGATGAAGGAGTACAATATCAAGGATAGGAGTCTTAGCTGTGTCGTAGAGCAGAAGGATCTCGGGGTCCGGGTCCATAGGACTCTTAAATCGGCCTCGCAGGTGTACTGTGTATGGTGTACTGGCCTTCATTAATCAAGGAATTGAGTTTAGAAGTCAGGAGGTAATGATGCAGCTTTATAAGACCCTTGTCAGACCCCACTTGGAGTACTGTGCGCAGTACTCCAAGTTGCCTCACTATAGGAAGGATGTAGAAGCTATTGAAAGAGTGCAGAGGAGATTTACAAGGATGCTGCCTGGATTGGGAGGCATGCCTTATGAAGATAGGTTGAGGGAGCTGGGACTCTTCTCTCTGGAGAAACGTAGGTTGAGAGGTGACCTGATAGAGGTTTATAAAATGTTGAGAGGAATAGATAGGGTGGGTTCTCGGAGGCTATTTCCCCGAGCTGAAACGGTCATTACGAGAGAATACAGATTTAAGGTGCAGGGAAGCAAATACAGAGGGTATGTTAGGGGTAAGTTTTTCACTCAGAGGGTGGTGAGTGAATGGAATCAGCTGCAGTTGTAGGTGGTAGAGGCAAACTCGCTGGGGTCTTTTTAAAAGACTTCTGGGTGAGTATATGGGAACGAATGGGATAAGGGGTAATAGATAGGTCTGTGGATCAGTAGGTATAGATGTGCTTGGCACAACTCGTGGGCCAAAGGGCCTGTTTGTGCTGTATTGTTCTATGTTCTATATCCTCAACATTGATAATCTGGCAAAAACATGCATATACTTTTACTAATGAACTCATAAGTTAGCATTTAATGTGTGGAATATGCAATGATTCTGTATGCAAGCAATTGCTCCAGAGAAAGCTTCACATGAGAATCAACGACCAGTATCTGCATGCTAAGTGAGCAGTCTGAAAGGAGGATGCAATTAAGAAAAGAAATAGAAGTTTTCTTGGTTCAGAACACATCCTGCTCAAACTGCAGCAGCCAGAATTCACATCAAAGAAACATTTAATAAGCGTTGCAATAACTGTGGCAAATGGAATCACTTTGCCAAGTGTTGCGGATCAAAGCTACAGCAACTTGCCACTATCACGACTTATTGCCGGGTACCCCTCCAAGGTTCAGAGCATGATGAAAGTGAATGAGTTAGAGGTAAAACAGAACAACTAGGCTTTCAAACACCTTTAAACACTCTACTGTGAAAATGTTGACTTTGTCGGGGGAAAAAGTGACATACAAAGATTTGTTCAAATGTGATTTTATTGGGAAGCAGCCTGTCATATATCAGAAGAGGCTGGATGGCTGTGATCCAGGAAAAGTGTCCCTTGCTTAAGCAGAAGGTAGTCAATAAATTGAATATCCCTCATAGACAAGTGGGTTTATATGATAGCAGCTACAGTGAAGAGAGATTGCAGCCAGGATCTGCACTGACACATTTCAACAATATAAAACTCTTTGAAAATTGCCCCCATCCCATCTATGAACAGAGTTCAGCAGGTCATAGCTGACATACACAATGCTCAGATTTTTAGCATCCTGGATGCAAAGAGCAGATTTTGGCAAATCTCATTGGATCGCATCTTAGTAGCTCACTACATCCGTGTTTCTGATGAGCGGATTCAGTTCCGCCAAGTGCCCCATGGCATCTCAACTGGTGGTGCGATCTTCCAAAGGTCAATAGAACTGTTCTTTGCAGAGTAACCTTGGGAAGTCATTGTTGATGACATTCTGGTCTTGGGTTGGACAATGCAAGAACATTGTGTACATGCTTGGCCCTGGACAGAATCAGGATCACAGGAGGTTTACCAGGATGTTGCCTGGTATGGAGGGCAGGTCTTATGAAGAGAGGCTGAGGGATTTGAGGTTGTTTTCATTAGAAAGGAGGCGGATAAGAGGGGACCTAATCGAGACATATAAGATGATTAGAGGTATAGATAGGGTGGATAGTGATAGCCTTTTTCCTAGGATGGAGAAGGCTAGCACGAGGGGACACAGCTTTAAATTAAGGGGTGATAGTTATAGGACGGATATCAGAGGTAGGTTCTTTACCCAAAGGGTGGTTAGTGAGTGGAATGCCCTGCCTGCAGCAGTTGTAGATGCGCCAAGTTTGGTGGCGTTTAAGAGGTTAGTTGATAGGTATATGGAAGAGAAGGGAATGGTTTAGTTTGGAGGGGCATTGCTTTTTATATTGGTCGGCACAACATCGAAGGCCGAAGGGCCTGTTCTGTGCTGTAATGTTCTATATTCTATATCTACATAGCTGAAGCTCAACCCTGCTAAATGCAGATTCACGTTCACCAGATCCTGATGGTTATCTGTGATTACAGGCATGGTACGTAAAGCTGCTGAAGATATTATAGTGAACTGTTTCAGTCCTTTGTACGTTTCTAGGATCCGCTTTGTTTATAATGGGTAGTTTGTTTCATTGTACCACACATGGGATGATGGACCCTACACCAGGAGTTACATGGTATCCATCCTGTTCAGAGCAGAATAAAAAGCATTGGGCTGAAGTTATGCCTGATGGCCTGGCATTAACAGAGACATTAAACAAATAGTTGGGCAATATAAAAGTTGTCAGATTCAGCAAGTGTTACCTCCTCTAGCAAGGCCTAAAATCCCATCCTATCTGCTCCCAGCTGGAACCAATGGAGATAAAGATTGCTTAATGTCACAAAACAGATAGAAAAGGAGCTTCAGTGCCTACTTGATGCTGGCATTATTTAGAAATTGGGAATAAATCTACCACTTTGGTACCATCTTTCCAATTTGTTGAGAAATCCAGGAACAAGAACTAGCTTATCTGTGTTGAAATGTGATCAGCAGACTAATTCATACCATGACAAAAACATTGAACAATAGATGATATTGTAAAGAAAGTGGATGGCACTAAACACTTCCTTAACTTCACCTCAATGTAGGCTGCCATCAGATGGAGTTTGCAAAAGAATCAAGATCTCTTGCAGTTTTCTCCACTCATGTTGATCTTTGGAGATGATTTAACAGCTGAGGTATTCCAGCACATTATTCCTACTGCAATTCCAAAACTTGAAGGAATATCAGTGATGATATTCTCAACCTCATTCTCAATTGCATTGAAAGAAAACTTAATGCATACATGCCTCCGACATTTTGAGGAATGTAACTTCCTCTTGAACAAGTTCTTGTTCAATGGAAGAAGAATTGAATTCTTTGGTCACAGCAGTGAAGAAGTATCATCTCAGCCATAGAAGGGTTAAACCATTATAAACAAAGCGGATCCTAGAAACGTACAAAGGACTGAAACAGTTCACTATAATATCTTCAGCAGCTTTACGTACCATGCCTGTAATCACAGATAACCATCAGGATCTGGTGAACGTGAATCTGCATTTAGCAGGGTTGAGCTTCAGCTATGTGATCCTGATTCTGTCCAGGGCCAAGCATCAATGTACACAATGTTCTTGCAATGTCCAAACCATCTCATCTCTCCCTTTCCCACAAGCTTCATGTCACCTCCGTAATAACCTGAGGTGACTTGTTTTGGCAACCAACCAGCTAAAGGATTTATTAATAAGAATAACTATATTAATGAAGGGTTTAACAGCACCAACAATTCAAGTCTTCTCTTAATAATACTCTAACTCCAATTGATATCCTCCAGCCTGGGAATGCTCACTCTGACTCCCAATTGGCCCAGGTTCGCACGTTCGTGCTCCATTGGCTCTAGCCCAGTCGCAGAGCTTCAGAAGTATCACCCCCTCTCCCCAACCCCCCTCCCCCCCCAACTTAAGAGACTACATTACCACTAGAGACCTTTGATTATTTGTGTTTTGTTTCCTGTTTGACCTTTCAAAATAACAAATGTCATATGCGGTTTTCATGACCTCAATCGCATACAACATTGATCAATTTTCTTGTTTTCTTCTTGCTGAGTAGATTGGAAGAAAATTGGTTTGTATATTGTGTTCTTGGTGTGAAATAGGTTGTTAATGCATTTTTCTGCCGTGTTGTAGTCATTTTGCTAAGGCATAATTGTCTCCAAGATATTTTCCAATTCTTTAGCTCCACAGTGTGGAAATAAGGTCTTTTCCCTCGTGTCACCTGTATTTGCCAAACTTGCCACCACACCTTCAAAATATTGTAGCTATTTCTGCAGATATAAAGAAACAGACGATAGTTACAAATGCACATTAACAGGTGATAGATTGGGTAGAGATAGTGTCACCTTGATTAGCAATGGGGTGATTATTTGTAATCAAGGATCTGGGATCACATTCCTTTCTAGTTTTGAAGTTTATTAGTCACAAGGAGGCTTACATTAACACTGAAATGAAGGTACTGTGAAATTCCCCTAATCGTGACACTCAGGCGCCTGTTCAGGTCAAAGCACCTAACCAACACGTCTTTCAGAGAAAACCTTCTCGGCAATGATCTGTAATTGTATTTTTTTAAATTTAGATGGTTATTTTTGCAAGATCTGTGTATATATGCTCAGCGCAAGCCTCCCTGTGCTAATCCGACTGCTGTGCGAGTAAGAGAGAGAGTGTGCGCGAGTGCGTGAATGTGAGAGTGTGTGTGTGAGAGAGTGTGTGCATGCATGTGTGGGTAACAACAGATTAAAGCTGCAACACATTTCCTAAATCATCAGTTTAAAATGCTGTCTCCAGAAAGTAGACAATGATCTTCTAAAAGTTTCATATTTTTAACATCCTCACTGCCAATGTGAAATACTTTGGTAAGAGATATTGACAGTCATTTAGAATCAGAACTCCTGCTCTTGCTGTTTGGATGCCTTTATTTCCTTTCCAGACTCTCTTTCAATATTCATGTTTGTTAAGACAGGTATGGTAGCCCAATGGACCAAGTTCAGAATGCATTTTTCAGTACACTCCAATCACCAGCTCTTCTTCCAATTGTACTCCGCGCCATAATCAGTGACCCTTCCTCACACTGCTACCTTCTACAATTGCTGATTTCATGGCAATTCTCCACCTCTCACTATCTCAATCTCTCCATTATTTGGCCACACTCTGGTAAGGCAATAACTGAAACATCATACCGTGCTCAGCCCTCGTGTCCACTGATGTTCCTGATCAATCTGACCTCTATTTCAACCCACCCCTTATTGTCACCGTGTTCTAATATCTCACCACCCCATCTAGGTGATCTTTCAAACCCCACTCTTCCATAAGAGACTACACCTATCTGCTCCTCTACTGAATCTTCATATCCTGCAGGTTTTCTTGCCACAATGGGCCTGACTGTCAGTCATTGAAAAAGGAAGTTTTTTTTGTATTCATTGCATGGACCAGCATTATTGTAAGAAGTCTCACAACACCAGGTTAAAGTCCAACAAGTTTATTTGGTAGCAGAAGCCACTAGCTTTCGGAGCACTGCCCCTTTGTCAGGTCAGTGAGCACAAACTCAATTTACAAAATAATGGTTGGAATGCAGATCTTTACAGGTAATCAAGTCTTAAAGATACTGACAATGTGAGTGGAGAGAGCGTTAAGCACAGGTTAAAGAGATATGTATTGAATCCAGACAGGACAGTTAGTGAGATGTTGCAAGCCCAGGCAAGTCATGGGAGTTACAGATAGTGTGATACAAACCCAAGATTCCGGTTGAGACCGTCCTCGTGCGTGCGGAACTTGGCTATCGGTCACTGCTCAGCGACTCTGCGCTGTCATATATCATAAAGGCCACCTTGGAGAATGCTTATCCAAAGGTCAGAGGCTGAATGCCTGTGACTGCTGAAGTGTTCCCAACGGGAAGAGAACTGTCTCTGTTTAAGGGCCTTAATGTACTATTTGGCCTGGTACTAGCTGAGTTACCATTAATTTCTCTGTTCTGGGCGCGACAGCATTGCGGTCTGTATTGAACAAGGTGACGAGGAAGGATTGTTTTCCAAAAAACTTTTTTAATGATGCTGTCATGTGATCAAAGAGCAGCTCTATTCCCCTTACTGTATTCCAGGTTTACTAAAAGAGTGTCCATATGCGACAGGCGTGCACAGTCCAACAACTTAAAAGACCAATACTACATCTGGAATTACCAAATTAAATTTCATTCGCCTGTTATGGCCTCTTCTAAGTTGCATGATATTTTCTTCCTTGGAATGGCATCTTGTTTCCTAATCCTAGCAAATATCACCCATCCTTAATAATTCTGTAAGAACTCATCTTTCTAGTAAAACTTATTTAAATATCGCAGCAAGGAGTGTAGCCCTTCACCTTTATTTAGGGCCTCCACCATTCAATCAGAAAATAATTTGCTCCTTACCTTGGTCCCTACAGGAGATAACATAGTTAATACCACATCTTGTTTTTCCGGTATTGTGGTGACAAGGGTCCACACTTCCACTTCTGCCTTCAATCGCCAATATGGTTCAGCATCGAAAATGATGGGAGGACGATCCAATCCCATCAGTTTACTTCTACCTTCTGCCATGCGCTTCTTCAAAAATAAAGACCAAATGTTGATGGGTTTTTCTCTGCTACCAATCTTTCTTCAGAAGAAACTCTTCAAATGCAGATAATAAAAATATAATAAAATTTATTCCAACTTATAAAGCAAGGAAAGAGTTTCATACAGAAACTTCATTACTTCAAACATGGGATCTTGCACTGAGCCATTCCAAGCTCCTCACAATTCCCAACAGGTTTTTATTTATTACAGCTTGTTATCATTGGTCACATTACATATGATACAAAGTTGGCACTGGTTACATTTTAATAAAGGATGGCAAAGTGGTGGTTAAGGAGAGAGAAATGATTGGGAGATAATGAAAGTAATTGAGAAAGAAAAATGGTGATTGGGAGAGAGAACAAGTGTTTGAGAGAGGCAGGGAGTAATTGGTAGAAGAAAGGAGTGGTTAGGAACAAGTTAATGATTCGGACAGGGTAGGATGTTTTACAGAAATAGGAAATAATTGTGAGAGTGATCGGTAGGTTCTTTGACTGGGAGAGCGAAAAGTTGTATAGGAAGGGGAGAGAGTCTTTGGCAGAGATTTGGAGAATGATGGGAAGGATAGGGGGTGCTAAGTCAGGATAGAAAAGGATCATCTGCACTGTAGTGAAGGCAGAAGGTGCACTTTTTTGAAGCTTTGTTATTGCAATGCAGCATCATTTCACCTTCCAAAATCTTATACTTGTAATATTTCCACTACATTCTTACAGAATAATGTACAAAAACGATGTTAACAGGATTCCACTATGCAAAAATGCAGAATACCCAGTGCTACAAAATGATACACCTAGATATATCGTTCCGGTAATGAATGTGGGTGTCACGATGGCACAGTGATTAGCACTGCTGCCTCGCAGCACCAGAGACCCAGGTTCAATTCTGACCTCAGGTGGCTATCTGTATGGAGTTTGCACGTTCTCCTGGTATCTTTGTGAGTTTCCTCCAGGTGCTCCTGTTTCCTCCCACAGTCCAAAGATGTGGGGGTTAGGTTGATGGTCTATCCTAAGTTAACCTTAGTGTCATGGGGATTAACAGGATAAATATGACAGGTTATGGGAATAAGACCTGGGTGGGATTGTGGTCAGTACAGACTCAATGGGCTTCTTCATGTCCTTCTGTGCTATACGGATTCTATAATGATTCACACTTCTCAGAATAGAGCGCAAACAAATTATATATTGCAATTACTGCAATTAAAACAAAGGTCAGTATGCAAAATAAATTATGTACATTAAAAAAAATCCGTTCCAAGAAATGTTGTGTACCATTTTAATACTGCAAATCTATAGCAAAATATATATCGTCTGTATCTGCAAACAGACCTTTCCAATTTTAGCTCTAATATACTGTTTTTGTCACGTTAAGTGAAAATTAGCTGTGGTAAATAAAAAAAATTGGCATTAATACCTTCTAAAGAAACTTGGACTACCATATAACACTTCTTGATAAACTCAGTAAGACTCATTACAAGTTAAAACTGACTCCCAAAACTTTTAATTAGCACATGCAAATCTATACAATTGAGCCAATGAGTGGTCAGTATGACATTACATTCCGGACAAAAAGTAAATTGGCATCACAGACAAGTAAATTACTTGTTGGACACATCATTCTGGAATTCAAACCTGTTCTTCCAATGGAATAAACCAATGTTGATGCATCTCAAGGAACTTTTCCGTGTCGTTTAAACTGCATAATTACTGATCGTTTTCATGTCTTTTCTGCCTGTCCTTCTCCAAAGAAGTTTAGTCGACTAAAGACTGCACAAATGTTGATTCAAAAGCAAGATACTGTGGATGCTGGAAATCTGAAATAGAACACAGAATGTAGAATACTCAACAGTCAGCTATTACCTGTGGAGAATTGACCCTGCCTGTGACAATCTAAAATGGCCCCTAATTGGATCTTTATGTCGGTAAATAGGCTGCTAACCTTCTTTGCAATTGTAAAATGTCCAATTGCGGAAACCGTATTGGGCAACCAATCCGAAACAACCTACGACAATCATGCCATCCTCCGGGCCTCAAACTCAGCCTTCCAGGAGCCAGGAAAATCCCGGCCAACATTTCAGAGTCCAGATCTGTGAGATTTCCTTACATGGCAAACAGATCACATTCTTGAAACACTATGAGAGATTCTATCTGCACAAATGTTTCTTTGTTTTCGTTGATTTCTCTTCCCACTTTCTCTGTTGAGATCATTCTCTCAATCAAGTGACAGATAGGAAAGCAGGCAACGTGGGTTCCTTTCACCTACATTCCACGCAAGGTTGGTTGGGATTTTCCTCCCTGTCCACAGTATAGTTCACAGCAGTGGGAGGGGGTGTGCCACTCGCTGGTGGAGGGACATTATGGGTTCCACTATTGTCAGCAACGTTTCCTGTCAACTGCACCCCTCAGTAACAGGAAACTTGCCGTGGGGATGCGCCATTGGCGGGACTGTAAGAACCTGCCGGCTTAAACAGCGGCAGGAATTTGATATAAATGTCATCATGGTATCAGTATGTCTCGTATACAGTTATTATTTTATTACCTGCAGTTGTTTTAAAAATGCATAAGTTGAAATTTACCAAAGGATCATATTTGTCACTTGTTATTTGTGAGCAATTCCCTTGTTCTGGAATTTAGTTGCAAATAACAAATCTCCCACCATTCTCTTCCTCTGTACTGAGATATATAACATCCATCAACTGTGAAAGTTCTGAATGGAGACAGGAAATACAAGGAGACACGGTGGCACGGTGATTAACACTTCCTCGGATTCGATTCCGGCTTCAGGACACTGTCGATGTGGAGTTTGCACGTTCTCCCTGCATCTGCATGGGTTTTCTCCAGATGCTCCAGTTAAAGGCGTGCAGATTAGATGGATTGGCCACATTAAGTTGCCCTTTAGCTTTAAGGGGGTTAGCAGGGTAAATATATAGGGTTATGGAATAAGGCCTGGGTGAGATTGTTGTTGGTGCAGGTTTGAAGGGCTGAATGGCCTCTTTCTGTAATGTAAGGATTCTATGATTCTGTAAAAAGGGTTACAGTTCATTCCAATTGCTCAGGCAAAAAATAAATGATTGTTTTTGGAGAAATACAAAGAACAAAGAGCAACACAGCACGGGAAACAGGCCCTTTGGCCCAACGAGCCCGCGCAGCCGTCCTAACGTCTTAATGACATATCCTTGACTTTAGGCTATGCCTATTGTTGAAGATTCCCATATAGGGACCAATATAGGGACAATTTGTTACCCAATGGAATTCAAATTTTAGAATCAGTAAACCTATTACATTGTGACACAAATATAACAACGGTTTAAATGAGAGGAGAAAAAAATATCCAGAGTAATATCAAATTTTCATTCTTGTGATTCCTGGACTTATTGATAGTATTTTAAATATTTTATAACAATAATTGTACTTTTGCAAGGTACTTCAGTAATAACATGTTAACATTTCAGAAACAGTGCTCAGTATTTGCTGTAAGACTAACAGTGACACCAACAGCATCCACTTTTATTGATGCACTAGTCGCATAGCAACTTCAAGACGAGCTCAGAGGCAAGGTTAAACATGAGAATCTGGAGGTGGTTACTTATAATCTGTGTGAAAACGGTATCTCGCTGCCTGTATTCCTTTTTAATGTATTGAAGGACATGATGCACCTGACCTTGCGTGATAGGCAATATAGATAGTAAAGGTTCGCCCATTTCAGTTTAAGTACAATTTTTAATGGCACGATTAATCTTAATTGCTGCCAAATAACCTCTCTAGCACTGAAAATTAAGTTTTATATATGTGGTGTCACATATCTTCAGATTTGAATTGTTAATTCTGCTCCATTAATATTAAATTATCATCGTCAAAATGTATTCATTTTTACTGAGCTGCTTATATGTACGATCACAATATTCTTCACGTCTGCTTTTATTCTCCCCGATCAATTGAAAATTTTCCTCAGGTTAGAGGTTTTCTTGAAATGTTTGTTTTACTTGGGGAAGGAAAAGTGAGAAGATGTTATTTTGTGGACTTGGTATCAGATTTTTCACATGGAGGCTGGTGGGGTAGAAGATAAGGTCAAGGCCAATTCTATTCTGCTTCAGGGGGAGAGAAGGGGTTAGAATGGGAGCGTGTGAAATAGAATAGACATTTATCAAGGGCCCAGTTACCAACGTGGCAACTAATCCTCAGCTGAGGGAAGTGAAAGATGCACAAGAATCGCTGGTAGGAAAGCTTGCGCCGTTACAACAGATGCAACTCAAATGGAAAAAACTGAGAACGGAATATAACCTATACAGGAAACAAAGTGTGAGGAAGTATACTCAATGCAGTTGTGGGAGTCGGTGAGCTTAAAGTGGATATTAGCTGACAACCTAATCCCTAGAAATAGAGACAGAGATGTCAAGATAAAGAGAAAAGACCTCAGCTTCCAACTCAATGTTCTCAGCCATTGCTGTCACCTCTGGCATGCTGCCACATCTTCCTCTCCCCTTTCAGCATTCTGAAGGGGCAATCCCAATGTGACAACCTGCATCACTCATTAATCACCTCTAACACCCAATTCCCTTACCGTGGCACCTTCCTGTGCAAATAAAGGAAATGTAAAATTTGTCTTCTTGCATCTTTCCTTCCCATTTTTCTGGACATTAAATACTCTTTCCAAGTGAAACAGTGATTCACTTGTACTTTTTCTTTCTAAATTGAGAATACTGTGTTTGTTGCTCACAATATAGTTGGCTCTACATTAAGGAGACCAAACACAGATTGGGTGATGGTATTGAGGAACATCACTATGTCTGCAACAAGTTTCACCTCTAACATTTAGCTATGTTACTTTTATTCTCTGTCCCACTCCCATTCTGACCTCTCTGCCCTGCAGTTGTGCCGATGCAACTCAATGTAAGCTCAGGCAACAGCACTCCATCTTTTGATTTATTGTCTTTGGGACTTCACACGGCATTCAAAAGTTTCAGTTGGTAACATCTGTCCATATTTGGTTGGTTGGTGACTGTTGGTTAGGGTTCTGCTATTTTCGTTTTCACCTCCGGAGTCATCTTTACTTATACCATTATTATCTCCTTTGCCTTGCAAGATCATCTCTTTAGTCATTTAATCGCTCTCTCCTTTCATCCCATCAAATGCCTTCCTTTTTGTTCTTCCCTCCCTTTGTTTTCCTTACCTCTATATTCATTTGCCACTTGTTAGATATTTAACTTTTTTCAGTTCTGATGAGGGGATCATTGACTCGAAACATTGGGTGGGATTTTCCATGCAACTTAGTGCAAAACTAGAGTTACCGATAGAATCAAATCCCCACAGTGCCGAAAGAGGCCACTCAATTCCTTGAGCCTACACTGACAACAAACCTACCTAGGCCCTATTCCTGTATCCCCACATATTTACCCTGCAGACCCCTCTTTACCCTAAGGGACAATTTAGCACGGCCAATCCCTAACCTGCACATGTTTGGACTGTGGGAAGAAACCAAAGCACCTGGTGGAAATCCACACAGACATGGGGAGAACATACAAACTCCACACAGACCGTGACCCAAGATAGGAATCAAAGCCGGTGCTCGAGACAGTGGTACTAACCACTGTGCCACCGTACTACCTGAAATGGCTCACCATTGGCCAGCAGCGGGATCTTCTGATCCTGCCGTCATCAACCGAGTTTCTTGTCGAACGCACCCCCAACCGCTTGGAAACCCCCAGTGGGGGTACACCATCAGCTGGACTGGAGGATCCCACCAGCATGAAGAGATGAAAATTCCAGCCATTCGCTCTATTGCCCTTCCCACCGATGCATTCTGATCTGTTAAATATTCCAAGTATTTTCTGTTTTTCTTTAAAATATTTATTTAATTGAAGTCATCGTTTTATTGTCCGTTTTTCTCTAAATTGCCACGGTGAGAAATCCACACTGTTCATGTATGATTGTAATAGCTTCCCCTCTGCTTCAATATAACACAATTAGTTTAATTGTAGGTCAATGGATTGAGCGTGAGGCAAAAAACGGGAAGGAAGAGAATGACCGAAAATTATGGATAATTAGGGGTAAACTGGCATGGAAACAATGGGAAGGACTGTTGTTATTTTGTGTGATTCTAAATTTCAAAGAAGCGCTTGCTGAATAATTTACGTCTGACATTTAAGGAAATGCATTCTGTCGCTCGTGTGAAGCATTACTATCACTAACTCATGCCCACACACTAACGAGCTATGAATTCTTCACACGTGCATTAACGCACTATTACTGGCACATGTTTGATATCTGAAAGTGATGGAAAATTGTAAAATATGTGAACATTGCGCCTCATATTTGAGGCAGTTTATTTTAAAATTTCACCACAGAAAGCAAAACTGAAGATGAAAAGAGATGAATACTAACCAGGTGGGCGGTTTAACATCTCACTCCATCATTGGGAACCTTATTCTTCAGGCAGGTGCCCAAATATCTATAAAACAGACAATGGAAGAGCTTCCTGGCTGACAACACAAGCTAGTAAGATTGGTCCCAGAGAAATGAGATATGACGAAGGATTTCTTCCAGCAGTAGTGCTTCGTTCACGGTCTGCCGCACTAGACGATGCATCATTTGCTTTTCGTCGTGCTGAAAAACATTCATCGTGTTTACAAAGAAGGCTTTCAGAAGCTAGCAATAAGGAAATTAGTCAAACTCAACGAGCAACCAGAAAATGGTCCAGAAGTTCCACGGGGGTTTTTTTTGTTGGAGGACTAAGAGGAAGTATATGAAGAGTGAGACTTAGATATCAGTGCACACTTTGGGAAGAGATGAAAGCAGACTGCAGAGATAGAGTATAGCATAAAATCAGGCATCTATGGATAGGAATGAGAGAAACCACTGTTCCCTTTACCTTCCGTATTCAGTGTGTTTCTTAACCCCTGAGTGTATGGACTATCTGAAAAACCAGCAGTAAGCTCTGTGTGGGTTGAAATTTTTGGGATTGTTTATTCACATGTTCAACTTGAAAATCTAATGTTACTTCGCTCACTCACCCACAATCACACACTTGAGGAAAATATCATTAAAGAGAATAGTGAACTTTTACAAGTCATAAACAAAATAATCACGTGATAGTCATCTTTTGAAAGGCACGGCACAGACCTGATGAAGAAAAGGGTTTTCATTCCGACAGTAAGATGAAAGTGAACCAGGAGTTTGCACTGCAGGTTTGAGGCGTACGGAAAAGATGGAGTATGCAGACGTTAGGAAAGAGGATGTGTTAGACCTGTTAAATTCTATCGAGATAGACAAGTCGCCAGGACTGGATGGGACGTACACCAGGTTATCGTGAGAGGTGAGGGAAGTGGTTGCAGAGCCCCTGGCGATGATCTTTGCATCGTCCACGGAAATGGGAGAGGTTCCGGAGGATCGGAGGATTGCGGATGCGGTTCCTATCTTTAAGAAAGGGAACAGGGATAGTCCAGGAAATTACCGACCGGTGAGTCTGACTTCAGCGGTCGGTAAGCTGACGGAGAGGCTTCTGAGGGATAAGATTTATGAACATTTGGAGAAGTTTGGACTGATCAGAAATAGTCAGCACGGTTTTGTCAAGGGCAGGTCGTGCCTTATGAGCCTAGTCGAGTTCTTCGAAAACGTGACTGAACACGTTGACGAAGGAAGAGCGGTGGACGTGGTGTACGTGGACTTTAGCAAGGCGTTTGATAAGGTCCCCCACGCAAGGCTTCTGGAGAAGGTGAGAGGGCACGGGATCCAAGGGGCTTTGGCCTCGTGGATCCAGAACTGGCTTGCCGGCAGAAGGCAGAGAGTGGTTGCGGATGGGTCTTGCTCTTCATGGAGGTCGGTCACCAGTGGAGTGCCCCAGGGATCTGTTCCGGGACCCCTGCTGTTTGTCATTTTCATAAACGACCTGGATGAGGAAGTGGAGGGACGGGTTAGCAAGTTCGCCGATGATACAAAGGTCGGTGGCGTTGCAGATGGTCTGGAGGGATGTCAAAAGTCACAGCGGGATATAGATAGGATGCAAAACTGGGCGGAGAAGTGGCAGATGGACTTCAACGCAGATAAACGTGTAGTGGTCCATTTTGTCAGGAATAATGGGATGAAGGAGTACAACATAAGGGTAGGGGTCTTAGCTGTGTCGTGGAGCAGAAGGATCTCAGGGTCCGGGTCCATAGGACTCTTAAATCGGCCTCGCAGGTGGAGGAAGTGGTCAAGAAGGCGTACTGTGTACTGGCCTTCAATAATCGAGGAATAGAGTTTAGGAGTCAGGAGGTAATGATGCAGCTCTATAAGACTCTTGTCAGACCCCAGTCGGAGTATTGTGCGCAGTTCTGGTCGCCTCACTGTAGGAAGGATGTAGAGGCTATTGAGCGAGTGCAAAGCTAGATTTACAAGGATGCTGCCTGGTTTGGGAGGCAGGCCTTACGAAGATAGGTTGAGGGAGCTGGGACTCTTCTCACTGGAGAGACGTAGGTTGAGAGGCGACCTGATAGAGATTTATAAAACATTGAGAGGTATTGATAGGGTGGACTCTCAGAGACTATTTCCCCGAGCTGAAATGGTCACTACGAGAAGACACAGATTTAAGATGCAGGAAAGCAAATACAGAGGAGATGTCAGGGGTAAGTTTTTCACTCAGAGGGTGGTGAGTGAATGGAATCGGCTGCCATCGGAGGTTGTTGAGGCCTACTCGCTGGGGTCTTTTAAAAGACTTCTGGATGAGTATATGGAAACGAATAGAATAGTGGGTTATAGATAGGTCTGTGGATCGGTAGATGTGATCGGCGCAACGCGTGGGCCGAAGGGCCTGTTTGTGCTGTATTGTTCTATGTTCTACGTTCTATATTTAATACCCGAGGTTGATCATCAGAGTTATTGCAGAATTCTTTTGAAAAGAAAGACTTTCTGAAGGTCATTAAGTTAGTTACTTGTAATCCTGCTACCAGAAAGTTATGGTTCTGTATTGATGGACTTGAATGGTCTTGAAGTCATAAGAACATAAGAAATAGGAGCAAGAGTCGGCCATCCAGCCCTTCGAGCCTGTCCTGCCATTCAGTAAGATCACAGCTGATCTGAAGTGGATCAGTTCCACTTTCCCACTTTCTCCCCTTAATTCCCTTGTCTATCAGAAACCTATCGCCCGGGACTTCAATATATTTAAAGAGGTAGCCTCCAATGGGCAGAGAATTCCAGAGACTCACCACCCTTTGAGTGAAGAAGTTCCTCTTCAACTCCGATCTAAACTGCCTCTACCCTTATTTTGAGGCTGTGCTCTCTGGTTCTGTTTTCCTTTCTAAGTGGGAAGAATCTCCCTACCCTCTACCCTAACTATCCCCTTCATTATCTTATATGTATCTATAAGATCCCCCCTCAACTTCTAAACTCCAATGAGTACAGACCCAGTCTATTCAATCTCTCCTCATAGGCTAATCCCCTCATCGAACAAAGAGCAACACAGCACGGGAAACAGGCCCTTCAGCCCAACGAGCCCGCGCCACCATTTTAACATTGAGTTCCCTCTTCCATCTTGATCCTTGTCTCTGCTTATGTCACTCCACATGGAAAACATCAACTCCGGTATCAGCCGAGTGAACCTTCTCCGTACTCCTTCCGAGGCCAAAACGTCCTTCCGCAAACGCGGCGACCAAAACTGCAAACACTACTCCAGCTGCGGCCTCGCCAGTGCCCTGTACAGCTGCAGCGAGACCTCCCTGCTTTTATGTTCTATCCCCCTCGCTATAAAGACCATACATTGTTGCAGTCTCCAGTTCTTAACACGTAGGTGTTGCTTTCCTTTCGACTGCTTCTGTAGTTCCGTCTTTCAGCAGGCAGCATCTAATTTATGAATATGGAGGAATACCATTTGGTTTTCCCCAATTCCCTCTTTCCAAATAAGGGGCAGGAAGCTGTGAAATCCTACCCAAGGTCAACGGAGATGCCCATTGCTCTCTCCTCACCCACTCTGATTCCACGGCGAGTGAGGCGGTAGAATTCTGGCACGTAACTGAGTGAACTGAAGTATCGTTCTTCAGTTTTACACATTGGTGGGATTCTACATCCTCGCTCGACCTGAGACTGGAAAATCCTGACCGAGTCCAACAGACCTTCCCATTGTCCGTCCTCACCTGCTCCAATTCCCTTGGTGTGCAGAATTCCAGTGTATTCGTCGCTCTCAGTATTGTAGTTTCAGGGTGTGCTAATCCAACATCGAATCCACGTACAGAACATTATCGATTTTGACCGTATGGCTGAACCGAAGCCGGTTTGAAAGGACATTGGCCGGAATTTTACCGTGCCATCCACCTCAGGATTCGGAACAGGCAGGGGACAGACCACGGAAAGGTCTGCCGACCTCGGGCAAGATTTTACGGCTTTGGGATGAGTGAAGCTGTAAAATCCCACCGTTGACTTTCCTGGTAGTGTGCTGTGTTCTGTGACAGAATCATTTCCAACTGTAGAGGTACCGGGTCAATATTAGGAGAATTGAGGTGAGAGGTTTAGGAAAATAACTCCATTATCTTTTTTACATTATTGTGCTGATGTGTCACTACTAATTGCTTGGGCCGAACATGGATGAAAACAAGGTAGCAAGGACGATGGAAATGTCCACTGACCTTGTTTAGGAATTTCCATTCTTGCTCAAGGGAGGCCATAAAATCCCACCCGTGGTGACATTGATAAAAAAAACCTGAAGATACAGGACAAGTTTTGCTGGGGTTGGGCACCTTGCCATCCATGTTGTTAGTTAAGCCAGTTCTTGCATTTTTCAACTCAAACTAACTTTGAATGTTAAGTTCCTGGAAGTGGTGGGTGAACATTTTAAGGCAAAGTTCACGTGACTGAGACGTTGGTGAGTGGCAATGTAACACCTTAATCAATGGGAATTAGGAAATAAGGAAGATTGGGCAACGCCAAACAGGTTCACGTCAGATGTTGAAGGATAAATGAAGAGAGAGGGGAAAAAAAGTTAGGATTGAGAGACAGAACAAAAGGATACAGTAAGAAGTAGTTAAAAAAGACAAAAATGTTAAAAAAAATGTAATTTCTGAGGAGATATTGCATGCAGGACTGAAACTGAACAGTTTAAACGGATTAGTTGCCCAACCAGAAAAGTGATTGACATTATATTAATAATATCACATTATTAAAAAATACAATGTTAATTTTCAGCCTAACTTTATGAAGCACCTTAGGAATGGATAATTAATGTGTAAATCTGCGAAGCAATTAAAATAGAATCATAGAACCGGACAGTGCAGAAAGAGGCCCTTCAGCCCATTGATTCTGCACCGACTGCAATCTCACCAAGGCCCTATCCCCATATATTTTACCTGCTAATCCCTTTAATCTGCACATCTCAGCATATTAAGGGGAATTTTTAGCATGGCCAATCAATCTAACCTGCACATCTTTGGACTGTGGGAGGAAACCAGAGCACCCAGAGGAGAACGTGCAAAGCCCACGCAGACAGTGACCCAAGTCGGGAATGAAACCCAGATCCTTGGAGCTGTGAAGCAGCAGTGCTGACCACTGTGCTGCCGTGCCGCCCCGGGGAGACTAAGAGCGAGAGGTTGTCAGTGTGTTGCAAGAAATAAGCAGGGCAAATTGACCAGTAAGTTCTGGAGATTCACATCTTCTGCTGTGTCACTCATTCAGTAGAAATTGCTGGCTAATTTGTCCATTAATTACTTCACTTCTCACAAACATGCTGTTATTTTTTGCAAAAGATTTGACCTATCAAAACAGATTTGATTTTAATAACCAACTCTATTTCTATAGTAGCTAGAAAGGATTGTGGATAAAGACCAGTCCATCACTCAAACCAGGTTTCCGTCCAGTAGCGCTGTCTACGCTTCCTGCCGTCGCAGGAAAATGGCCAGCATTGTCTGGGTGCGTGGCATCCTTGATTTTCTCTCTCCCGCCTTTTTCCATCGGGAAAATGATACAAAATTCTGAGATCACGTACCAACCAAGTTAAAAACTTCTTCCCTGTTATCAGACTTTTGAATGGACCTACCTTGCATTAAGTTGATCTTTCTCTGCACCCTAGCTATGACTGTAATATTACATTCTGCACTCTTTCATTTCCTTCTCTATGAATGGTATGATTTGTCTATATGATGTGCAAGAAACAATCGACTGTATATGAGCACATGTGATAATAAATCAAATATTTAAGGAGCATCTGGATAAAACCCCTGTGTGCAGTTCTGGTCGCCTCAGATGTGGAAGCTATCGAGAGGGTGCAGAGGAGATTTACAAGCACGTTGCCTGGATTGGGAGGTATGTGTTACGAAGATAGGTTGAGAGAGCTCGGTCTCTTCTCCCTGGAGAGACAAAGGTTGAGAGGCGACTTGATAGAGTTTACAAAAAGTTGAGAGGAATAGATAGGTTAGATTCTCGGAGGCTATTTCCCAGGCCTGAAACGGTCTGTACGAGAGGACGCAAGTTTAAAGTGCTGCAGAGTAGGTAGAGGAGATGTTTTGGGGTAAGTTTTTCACTCAGAGGGCAGTGAGCGAGTGGAATCGGCTGCCGTCGGTGGTGGTAGAGGCAAACTCGCTGGGGTCTTTTAAAAGACTTCTGGATGAGTACATGGGATTTAATGGGATTGAGGGTTATAAATAGGCCTGGTAGGTACGGATATGATCGGCGCAACTCGAGGGCGGAAGGGCCTGTTTGTGCTGTAGCGTTCTACGTTCTATATCATTATGGTTCGGCTAAGAGCCCAGAAATCCATTAGCTTGTCGGAATATCTGAAACCCAGCTGAGCTTACGAGAGGCACGAGGAGCCAAAATGTTGTCTCAAAGGGAAATGGGGATAGTGTGGGGAAAGGGGATTAAAGGAGACGATCAGCCATAATTGTATTGAATGGCAGAGCAGGCTTGACAAGATTAACATCCTACTCTTGATCCCGTACTGTGTCCCCGTGTTCTTAGAATTAAAGCAAGTTTAACCCCATCTAGTTACACGGCAGCGAAGATACTTTGAAGGATGACGTCGGGACGTAGAACAGTACAGCGCAGTAGAGGCCCTTCGGCCTTCGATGTTGTGCCGAGCTTCGTCCAATCCCAAGATCAGCTATCCCACTCCCTATCATTCTGGAGTGCTCCGTGTGCCTGTGCAATAACCATTTGGAAGTTCCTAAAGTGTCCAACTCCACTGTCACAGCAGGCAGTCTATTCCACACCCCAACCACTCTGAGTAAAATACATCCCTCGGACATCCTTCCTATACCTCCTCCATCGTGAACCTTCTAGTTATGCCCACTTGTAATAGTTACATCCACCCAAGGAAATAGTCTCTGCACATCCATTCTATATATCCCCCTCATCATCTTATAAATCTCTATTAAGTCACCTCTCATCCTTCTCTGCTCTAAAGCGAAAAGCCCCAGCTCCCTCAACCTTTCCTCATGACACCTACCGTCCAAACCAGGCAGCATCCTGCTAAATCTCCTCTGCACCTGTCGTGGTTCCCCAGGACGACAATGCACTTTTAGCTTATTCAATGAGAGTCTGAGCCTTGATTTTCCAGGCAGTAAATTTTATTCTCCAGCACACAAGAATAAAGCCGGGATGTCCGGAACAATCCAGTGAAATGCTCACTCACGGCTTGACTTATACATCTTGCAGATACATGCCCTGAGATTCTCATCCTCAAGGCTGGCTTATCTTTAACCACCATTAGTGCTGGCTCCGCTAATAATTTACCTTGTCGTGGATTGGTCACTAATCGATGCATTTACTACTCTGTGAAACCAGTTTGTTTACACGACAGTTGCGACCTTTGTCCTCACCCCATTAACGTTGTTTATACTTTAAACCGAGCGACAAAGAGAATGTATGTACTCCATCCCTTTTTCTGAGCCACAGTGTGACTGTTGTTTCCAAGATTTTTACTGCTTATATTGCCTACAGCTGCTTACACTCAATGTTTAATAAATGCTTACCATTCCTGATTCCATCACATTAGCCGCCATACATTCAATTACATTGATTAACGTACTGGGCTCATTATATTTCAACATCCTGCCCATCGCATGTTGATGAGACTATATTTCACATTTTACTGCTGCTACTACAAATATTCTCTCACACACCCTCTGCAATGCTTCCACATCCTTCTTATAGTGAGGTGACCAGAACGGAACACGATATTTCAAATGTGGTCTCACCAAGGTCCGGTATAGTTGCAGCATAATCCCTCGGCTCTGAAACTCAAACCCACTGTTAATGAACACTAACGTACTGTAAAACTTCTTCACGGCTCTATCCACTTGAGTGGCAACCTTCAGAGATCTGTGGATGTGAACTCCAAGATATCCCTGTTCCTCCACATTCCTCAGTACCCTGCTATTCACCCTGTAATCTGCATTCACATTTGTCCAATCAGAATGAATCACCTCACACTTATCAGGATTAAACTCCGGGGGACGGGGGACGTTTGCATTTCTGACACCCCTTTCAAGATCCCATCTACACTCTCTACATTTTTCCAGCGCTGCCTGTCCCCAGTTGCCTGGATCTAACGTACGCCTCCCGCTTCTCCCTGACCAAGTCCTCGACGTCCCCAGTAACCCACGGTTCTCTAATCGTACCTTTCCCGTCCTTCCTCCTTACCGGCACGTGTCTTTCCTGCAAAGATTTTACTTTTCCCTTCGAAAGACTCCCACGTGTGCAGTGTCGACCTACCGTCGAACAGCTTATCCCAGTCGGTATCCCTAAGATCATGCCTAATCTGACTGTATCTAGCCCTCCCCCAGTTTAACACCCTCCCCTTAGGGCAGGCTTTGTCTTTTTCCATTAATACCCTAAAGCAGACAGAGTTGTGGTCACTATTAGACACGTGCTCTCCTACTACAACGTCAACCACCTGCCCTGGCTCATTCCCCAGAACCAGATCTAGTATAGCCCCCTCTCTAGTCAGGCTATCCACATACTGCTCCAAGGACCCTTCTGTAACACGCTGTAGAAATTCCTCCCCATCCGCACCTTCCAATCTACCTCAGGGAAATTGAAATCTCCCATTACAACTACTCTATTCTCCCTCCATATCCCTTCTTCCACAGCCCGTGGACTGTTGGGCGTCTGTAGTACACACCCAATGTAGTAACCTCTCCCTTCCTATTCCTCAACTCCACCCGTAGCGACTCAATTCCTAACTCAGCCGTACCACCCTCCTTCTGCACAGCTGTGATGTGATCCTTAACTAATAACGCCACTCCCCCTCCTCTCCTCAAACCACCTCTGTCATGCCTAAAACACTTATATACATCTTTCTTATAGTGCGGCCACGCCAGAGTTTTGTACGGTTGTAACGTAACCTCACGGCTCCTAAATTCAATCCCTCTACCGATGAAAGCTAACACACCGTACGCCTTCTTAACAACTTTATCGACCTGTGTGTCAACTTTCAAAGAGCTACGTACTTGTACCCCAAGATCCCTCTGCTCGACGACGCTATTAAGGGTCCTTCTGTCAGCCCTATATTTCATACGCCTGTTATTCCTTCCAAAGTGAATCACCTCACACTTATCCGTATTGAATTCCATTTGCCGCCTCACGGCCCAGCTCTGCGACCTATCTACATCCCTCTGCAAACTGTAACGTCCGTCCTCGCTGTCTACAACTCCCCCCGTTTTGGTATCGTCAGCAAATTTACTAATCCCACCCTCTACACCCTCACCTAGGTCATTTATAAAAATGACACACAGCAGTGGCCCTAAAACAGATCCTTGAGGTACACCGCTTGTAACTGCACTCCAGGTTGAATATTTCCCGTTGACCGCCACCCTCCGTCTTCTATCAGCTAGCCGATTCCTAATCCAAACTGCTAAATCACCTTCAATCCCGTGCGTCTGCAGTAGTCTACCATGGGGAACCTTATCAAACGCTTTGCTAAAATCCATATACGCTACATCAACTGCCTTACCCTCATCTACCTCTTTGGTCACCTCCTCAAAAAACTCAATAAGGTTTCACAAAACCCTTCACAAAACCGTGCTGACTATCCCTAATCAATTTATTTCTCTCTAGATGCTTACAAATCCTATCCCTTATAATTCTTTCCAAGACTTTGCCCACCACAGAAGTCAGGCTCACCGGTCGAGAATTTCCAGGATGGTCTCTACTCCCCTTTTTGAACAAAGGGACGACGTTTGCCATCCTCCACTGTACGCACTATACCTGTAGCCAACGACGACATCAAGATCAAAGCCAAAGGCTCTGCAATCTCCTCTCTAGCCTCCCAGAGAATCCTAGGCTAAATCCCATCTGGCCCAGGGGACTTATCAATTTTCATACCCTGGCTGCAGCCAGACATCCGTTCGTTTGAGTTGAATCCTATTGAAAGGCATTTCTTTCTCCATTAAAATTACATGCCGCACGGCTCCGATCTTTATATGATATATGCTTACGTTATATCTGATTTGATCATTTGTCTGTGTGCAAGTGCCACATTACAGTACTTTACAACCTACCTACAAAGAATTGCGTTCAAATGCTTCGCACCGACACTTAGCAACATTGTGCGACTTATCTGGGTCGGGCTCAAATTCTGAACAGGCCTGCTGTCCAACACTTACGATATCTAATCGGTAACTCGAAATGCTGCACGATTAACACAGTAATTCTGTGCAATTTTTTTGTATGGGAAAAAAAATCTGCACGTAAATAATAAGGCCAAACCGATGTTTTAGAAACTGAGCTCTGGATACAGTCAAGTAACGATATCGGTCTACTCAAATTAATTTTTAAACTTATATTAAATTCAGATTTTGCTGTATAGCACAATTCCACAAATTGAAAATCTGTTCAGTGAGAGTACTTCTGACCAGAGATATTCCTTGACTACGTTCCCTTTGTCCGCCAAATAACAAGGTTGTGCAACAGGATTAGAATTGTACCAAAGTGCGAGAACTTCACGTATTGCGTGTACAATCGTGCCTATATTTGAACCCACGATATAATCTTATTTCAGTCAGTTGTGCAAAGTAAACCCTATCAAGCAAGAAGATGACAACGTACGCTTACATTTACAGAAATAATTTTACTGGCCATAGAGATGTCATTTGGGTTCACAAAGTAAAATGGTAGCGAAAGTTGATTTGCCGACTCACCTCCTTTAATAGTTTGGACCTTTGAAGACGGTTAATCTGTACTGTAAGGTCTCTAAGCGATACCAGCCCATAAACCTAAAAGCGAAATGTCAAATTCGATCGGCGCAAATCCACGTCCGTTCCGTGTCGTTCGTAGTTCTCCGATTGCTCGGTCATTATTCGAAAGACTCGAGTAACTGTTCGACTGATGTTAAACAGACAGGCCTTGTTACGCGATTATTGCGCACGATGGAGTAAATTTCCCAACACTTGAACAGGACCCCTAAATTTAATGTTTCAGAACCTTTTTTATCTTTAGAACAGAGTTAAGGAGGAACTTCTTCACTCAAAAGGGTGGTGAATCTCTGGAATTCTCTGCCCGTTGAAGTGGTGGAAGCTAACTCTTTGAATATATGTAAGTCACGGGTAGATAGATAGGTAGGGAATTAAAAGGTTATAGGGAGCAGGCAGGAAAGTGGAACTGATCCACTTCAGATCAGCCGTGATCTTATTGAATGGCAGGGCAGGCTCGAAGGGGTAAATGGCCTACTCCTGCCCCTATTTCTTATCTTTTTATTCCTTAAAGGGTGGAAACCATCTGAATACAAATATATTCCTGTTTTAATAAAAGCGTATTGAAAAAAAGATCCCCCGGTGAATTTTAGAATTTACTGCACTTTTGATCCTTTTCCTCAACTGCAAAGTACAAAGTACTTAATAAATAACTGCTGAATTTCCTTATTACCCAATATATACTCTCTCTCTGCACATCCCCCCCTCCCCCTTTACTAGGGCCAGGTTACGCTCTGGAGTTATTCCTTCTTCTGGGGGCGGGGGCGGGGGGGTGTTGATGTCACTTCCTGTTGCATTGTCTCACAAGGAGACATGTGCTTATTTAGTTTCCTTAGTCGCCATCTCGCAGGTTCCTACACCCCCTCGTTGGGGTTTCTGTTTATACTCATGGCCGCAATTATCTTCTCGGTAACCTGTCTCCTCCGCCGGAGTCCGACTCGAGGTCGCGGCGATCGGCTCCTTACCGTGTCACTTTACAACACGAGAGACATGCGCAAACTTTTATGCGAACAGGTGGCACACTCTACGTTTGTTTGCCACCACAGACCTTGATGCTAAATGGCCTTTATCGCTCGTGCTTTGTGATCCTAAGTGCCTCGGTGCCTCTGCGCCCATTTCAGGATCCTGACCTTCGCGTGGGAGATTTTCCCTCTTCACAACCAATCTAAGGCTGCGCGTTCGATACAGATGCTTCCTTGTCCTTAGACGATCAGCACATGCAGTCGTGTTCAACGATGCCGTGTTAGGAACAAGGCATGTTCCTGAGATCGAAACCGAGCTGCTGGTTTTGGTTCTGTGTTGTGTAGCTGGTATGTTTGAAACAATTAAATTTATCAAGCGCTGTGCTTAAATTGACTTCAGGAAGACACAATGGCATTGTAATAATGTTTTGTGATAAAATGATCAAGGATATCATCAAAATAATAGAAAAAGGACTATTTTAACCAAAACGTGAAGCAAACGTGAAGCTTGTATTTCCACGACACGATTAAAAAATTGATTAAAAGACTACTTTCTCACAAGACCGAGGAAATTTGGCACGTCGATTACGACTCACCACTTTTGTAAATGCACCGTAAAAAGCGTTCTTTGATTGTATCGTAACTTGGTATGGACTCCTGATCTGCCCAACTCCACGAGGAACTACAAAAGGTTGCGAATGTCGCTCAATCCGTTCTGCGAACCGACCGACCTCCCGTCCGTCGATTCTGTCCACGCTTCTGCTCCCTCGGCGAAGCAGCCAACGCGATTCGAGGGCCCCGCGCACCCCGAAAAATTCTCTCTTCCAACTTCTTCCCGTTGGGAAAAAGAATCAAAAGTCACGTACCCGCCAACTCAAGAACGACTTCTTCCCTGCTGCTGTCGGACTTTTGAACGGACTCACCTTGGGTTAAGTCGATCTTTCTCTACGTCCTAGCTACAACTGTAACTAGCTACCTTCTGCACTCTCTCGTTTTCTTCTCCACAAATGGCGTGCTTCGTCTCTACGGCGTACGAGAAACAATACTTTTTCACTGTACGTTAATACACGTGACAACGATAAATCAAAATTGCTTTTCCGTTTTAAATCGATAAATCGAATGGGCAGTCAAGCCTTTCGAGTATTTTTTTAATGTTTATCTGGAACTCAGACAATTTTGGAAGAGAGCTCTTGTAAGTTCAGGTGGAACACGGGAGAGGATTTTGAATTGTTATCTATGGCTTTGAATTTTTCTGGCATAAAATATTAAAAACTTGCGAAAAGTGCAAGTAAGCAACTTGAACGGTGTAAATGATGTGACAATAAAGAGAAGTTACTGTACCTCAAAACTGAACTGGCAACCTGGATTGAAGCCACGGAAATGTACTGAAGCAATGGGGCTAGTATTGTTCTAAAAGTTAGGCAATATTCAGCAATGCACAAGAATCTGACTGTTAAATATTAATTTGCAAAGTATAAAGTCATTGGAATGCTGTTGAAAGTTGAAATACGTATTAACCAGACATCAAAAACTAAGGTCAAACAAAGCATAAGATCTTGGCTCATCTCGAGAGCTGAGCTGGCCAACATTCGGTTCTTATCAGAAGCTGTTGAAGAATACGTCACAAATAATACACTTATAAATATATTGTTCTGAAATTCAATACTTTCATTCGTAGGTGTATTATCACTCACAATGCAGTAAAGCTTGCGTACCTTTAATGTTGTTCTGTACATCCGTTGTTTCTGCAGCTCTCTGCAAGTTATTTCAATCGTTTTACTTCTTGAGCAATCGTTTTACTGCTTTCAATTTGGAAGATTACGCAGTCTGCGATATCCAAGTGCGTACAACGTCCTCAATTTCTTTTGGGCCTGAAGTTGACATGATTTTTAAAGTGCCAATCCAATGCAAGAATTCACCAGTGATGGACTTTCTTGAGCCTTGAAAGCCAGCCCAAAATGTTGTTATCTGTAATAGCAAGAAAGGGATGAAATTTAATATTGGCAACTATCCCACACGTATCTGACTTTTTTTTTCCCTCTATTCGCTACAATCGAAAAGGAAAGACAATATAAAACATACAGTTCTAAAGGGATGATTAGAAGGATACGGGTATACATGTGTGATGAAGGTGACAGGAAAGGTTGAAAAAACAATTAATAAAGCATGCAGCACACTATATTGACCCATGGTAGCCTCAGGTGGATTAGCAGGGTATATATGAGGCATTACGGGGTCAGGACCTGGGTGAGATTGTCGTTTGGTGTAGGGCCGATGGGCTAAATGGCCTCCTTCTGCACTGTAGGGAATCTAGAATCCCTACAGTGGAGAAGGGGGCCATTCGTTTTGGCTCGTCGAATCTGCGCCAACAATAATCCTAACCGGGCTCTGTTCCCGTAACTGCAAATGTATACCCCGTTAACCTGTCTGACCTACAAATCCAAGGGGCAATTATTTATCTTTGAACTGCTTCAGGATATTGCGAAGGCGTGAAAGTTCTTAAGATCAAATGAAGTTTGCGAGTAGAAATTTATCAACAACGGGCAGAATGGATTGGTTACAGGCAAGCCACGCTTGAAAAAAAATTGAGAAAGTTTTGATTGGATAGACGGTGTGGTGTTTGCATATTTCCTGATGTTGTTCAATAAGGTGAGTCACGAGAGGCTTGTCACGTGGATTCAAACAACACCAACCGCAGTCAACTTGGGTACAAACAACACAAGCCCAGTGTACTCGATTTCCAAGCTTTACTAACTTGTGCACAAGTAAGAACAAGGTGCAGTGCATGCATTGCTAGGTGTTTTGTTGATACGTAGATAGTTAATGACAGTGAATGAGAAACAAGCAACTCTCTCACCTTCATTTGAATACATAGCCACCAATCAAAACATTTCCCCTTCTTATCCGATAGAAAACTGTCTCAGGCTAATCCTTCATTAGCACCCTATTTTCCCGTATCTTGCCGTTTGGTATTTTGTTCTGGAATTGTCTCATTTTCCATCGTGTAGCCAAGACTGGAAGTTTATGGAAATAACGCAAGGGTTTAGCTTCAGTTGCTTATCCTGAGTGCGTAAGCGTTGGCTTCACTTGTACGCTCATAAACATTTTCCATTACTTGACAAACTTTTTTGTCAACTATGGAACCGTAATTTTCACATTTAACATAGAACGTAGAACATTACAGCGCAGAACAGGCCCTTCGGCCTTCGATATTGCGCCGACCAATTAGGAAAAAGCAGTGACTCTCTAACCTAAACCGTTCCCTTTTCGTCCACAAACTTATCTACTGACCTCTTAAACGCCACCAAACTTGGCACATCTACAACTGCCGCAGGCAGGGCATTCCATACCCTTACCACCCTCTGGGTAAAGAACCTACCTCTAACATCCGTCCTATAACCACCACCCCTTAATTTAAAGCTATGTCCCCTCGTGCTAGCTTTCTCCATCCTAGGAAAAAGGCTATCGCTGTCCACCCTATCTAAACCTCTGATCATCTTGTGTGTTTCAATAAGATCTCCTCTTGTCCGCCTCCTTTCTAACGAAAACAACCTCAAATCCCTCAGCCTCTCCTCGTAAGATCTGCGCTCCGTACCGGGCAACATCCTGGTAAACCTCCTCTGTACCCTCTCCGATGCCTCCACATCTTACTTACAGTGTGGGGACCAGAACTGCACGCGGTACTCCGAGTGTGGCTGCGCTAGAGTTTTGTATGGTTGCGACGTGACGTCGCGGCTCCGAAATTCAATCCCCCTACCGATAAAAGCTAAGACTCCGTATGCCTTCTTAACGACCTTATCGACTTGATTGCCGACTTTCAGGGATCTATTAACATATATGCCGAGATCCCTCTGTTCGTCGACACTGTTGAGAGTCCTACCATTAGCCCTATACTCTACACGTTCGTTATTCCTGCCAAAGTGAATCACCTCACTTTTCCGCATTAAACTCCATTTGCCGCCTCTCGGCCCAGCTCTGCAACTTGTCCGAGTCTCTCTGCAAACTATGACGCCCCTCTTCGCTATCTACTGCTCCTCCGACTTTGGTGCCGTCCGCAAATTTACTAATCCATCCCTCGATGCCCTCATCCAGATCGTTTATAAAAATTAAAAACAGCAGATCCCTGAGGTACTCCACTAGTAACCGAACTCCACGATGAATATCTTCCATCAACCGCTACCCTCTGTCTTCTATCTGCTAGCCAATTCCTAATCCAATTAGCTCAATCACCCTCAATCTGGTGAGGGGGCCGGTGAGTCTTACTTCTGTTGTGGGCAAAGTATTGGAGAGAATTATTAGGGATAGGATTTACAGTTATTTAGAGAGAAACGAATTGATTGGGGATAGTCAGCATGGTTTTGTGAAGGGTAGGTCGTGCCTTACTAACCTTATTGAGTTTTTTGAAAAAGTGACCAAAGAGGTGGACGGGGGTCAGGCAGTCGACGTGGTACATATGGACTTTAGTAAAGCATTCGATAAGGTGGCACATGGAAGACTTCTGCAGAAAATGCAGATGTACAGGATTGAGGGTGATTTAGCTAATTGGATTAGGAATTGGCTAGCAGATAGAAAACAGAGGGTGGTGGTTGATGGGAGATATTCATCGTGGAGTTCGGTTACTAGCGGTGTACCTCAGGGATCTGTTTTGGGGCCCCTGCTGTTTGTAATTTTTATAAACGATCTGGATGAGGGTATCGAAGGATGGATTAGTAAATTTGCGGACGACACCAAAGTCGGAGGAGCGGTAGATAGCAAAGACGGGCGTCCTAGTTTGCAGAGAGACTCGGACAAGTTGCAGAGCTGGGCCGAGAGGCGGCAAATGGAGTTTAATGCGGAAAAGTGTAAGGTAATTCACTTTGGCAGGAAGAACGAATGTGTAGAGTATAGGGCTAATGGTAGGACTCTCAATAGTGTCGACGAACAGAGGGATCTCGGTGTACGTGGGCATAGATTCCTGAAAGTTGGCAATCGAGTCGATAAGGTCGTTAAGGCGGCATACGGAGTCGTAGCTTTTATCGGTAGGGGGATTGAATTTCGGAGCTGCAACATCACGTCGCAACTGTGCAAAACTCTAGTGCAGCCGCACTCGGAGTACCGCGTGCAGTTCTGGTCCCCGCACTGTAAGAAAGACGCGGAGGCATCGGAGAGGGTACAGAGGAGATTTACCAGGATGTTGCCTGGTATGGAGGGCAGGTCTTACGAAGGGAGGCTGAGAGATTTGAGGTTGTTTTCATTAGAAAGAAAGCGGCTAAGAGGAGACCTTATTGAAGCATACAAGATGATTAGAGGTTTAGATAGGGTGGACAGTGATAGCCTTTTTCCTAGGATGGAGAAAGCTAGCACGAGGGGACATGGCTTTAAATTAAGGGGTGGTAGTTATAGGACGGATGTCAGAGGTAGGTTCTTTACCCAGAAGGTGGTAAGGGTATGGAATGCCCTGCCTGCTGCAGTTGTAGATGCGCCAAGTTTGGTGGCGTTTAAGAGGTTAGTAGATAAGTTTATGGACGAAAAGGGAATGGTTTAGGTTAGAGGGTCACTGCTTGTTCCTAATTGGTCGGCGCAACATCGAAGGCCGAAGGGCCTGTTCTGCGCTGTAACGTTCTATGTTCTACGTTCTATGATTTTCTTTCAAACCTCCAATTTTTCAAACAGTCAGAAAATTCCTATTACGTCTCTCCAGTGGAACATAGATTAGATTTGACTCGAAACCAGTCACGTCACTGCCCTGCTAATAATATTTCCTCGTGAGCATTGGTTTCTTAATTATAAGAGCATTATACTGCAAAACTCACGATCGAAAGCTGAAATTACAGAAATCCTGCTGAAATTTCATTTTGGACTCCCGTTTCACATCATATTGCATTTACTTTTAGATTGAACTTGGTAACAGAGCCATACATTTATAGCTGTTGAGCATTATCTGTAAAAGGCAAGAATAATCCAACCAGCTTTTAGCTCCCTGTTGCATCACATGCTACCTAAGAATGGCTGCTACATCTATACCGTGAAGTATAACCGCTCTCTTTACTACATACTTTTTGTAGTTTTGCAATGAAATGCTCAAATTCTTATACTTACTTCAACTATAATAAATTCCTCATTTACTTTTTATCTTGTCCCTCTCCTCATATACAAAGTTCACGATAGCCCTTCAAAAACACAACTTTTTGTCTTGTTGAAAGTATAGAAAAGCATACATCAAATCAAATTATTCTGCTTGGCTTTTGCAAATTCTGCTCAACCAATACTTGTGTGAAAGCAATGATAAAGTCATAGACTTCCTATAGCGTAGGAGAAGTTCATTTGGCCCATCAAGCCTGCATTGACAACAATCCCATGCGGGCCCTATCGCCGTAATCCCATATATTCATCTTGCTAGTCCCCCTGACGCTAGTCAATTTGTTGGACTGGAGTAAACATGGTAAGAAGTTTTACAGACACCAGGTTCAAGTTCAACAGGTTTATTTGGTAGCAGAAGCCACAAACTTTCGGAATGCTTACCGCTCCTTCATCAGGCTCACCCAAGAAGGAGCAGCAAGTGCTCCGAAAACTAGCGGTGTTTGCAACCAGATAAACCTATTGGACTTTAAGCTGGTGTTGAGACTTCTTACTGCTCAATTTAGTATGGCTAATTAACCTAACCTACATATTTTTGGACTGTGGAAACCCACGCAGATGCGATAAGGATGTGCAAACTCCACACAGTCACTCGAGGCCAGAATTCAAACTAGGTCCTTGGCACTGGAGAAGCAGCATTGCTAATTACTGTGCCAGCTTGCTACCCTACAGATGAAAATCTGCTAACGTTGATAGAAAACAGATCAGAAAATTTGTCAGCAACACGTTGTTTAAAAACAAAAGCAGCTTTTATCAAAACTGCGTGATTTTTAATGCACGTCCATTTTTATGTTACAGAGGGAAAATATAGCTCGGGTGTTCTTACCATCCACTTCCGTAAAAAAAACTGCATTACTTGATGTGAAATAACATGGATGTGAGCACCATAAATTGAATTAGTTAACACGCCGTGGTACCGCGGTTGATAACAAAACCAAGATTTGGAGCAAAACCTTATCAAGAAGGCTGCTGCAATATGAAAATTCTTTTGAGGTTCCATTGAAAGTCCATGGCGTTAAGTTATTTTAGTCAATATTTTATTCAGGGAAAGTCAGCACGTCGCAATTCAAAATTTAATCTATAATTCACTCAAGAGGAAAATAGAATTGTCATCTTTATCTCGGTGAAAGAATAGAAATGCATATATCGATTCAAATTGTTCTTAATAGAAAATGGAAATTTGTCTGAAAAGTTTTCAGGTGACACCAACATTTCAAATCGTTGAACGGTGCAATTGGATCATATACTTTTCCAACTTTTCACACGAAAAGACGACATTCTATTATACATACAAATCGTAACACGCTTAACCCTAACCCCATCTCGTTGCTATTTCAGTCTGAATCTCTACTGAGTAATCTAAAAAATCATAGTAATCTAGCAGAATTTTCACTTGAAGTGGTTTGCCTATGGTACAGATTGTAGCGAGAAAATTATAGTTCAATCATTGTAATTTGACTATACACTTGACTAATTCTCCATTAACGTTTTGTGGTATTATTACTGAAACAGCCAAGAACAGCCTGGATAGGATAAGTCTTATCTAATGCATTTGGTTTCAGATTAACCGGATGACTTCTTTATTCAGGTCTGAGCTGAATAAGAATTACAAACTGAGGAAACAGAGTTAGTTCCCAGAAATTATTCACTCCAAACACTCTACAGGGGGTTCACTCTGCGTAAGTACAACATAATGTGCTTAAGATGTTCGGGCCTTTGACACCAGTATAAATACCAACACTTGCCTGCTGGCCACTTCTCACAATGAATCTGCCAAATTTTGCCCATATGGGAGAAGTCAACTCCTTGATGATTGTGGGCATCCAGGCTGAAGAGAGATCAGAATTCATGCTTCCGATCAAGGGTATCAGACCACAATTATTCCAGATGTTGGAAAGTTTCAATTGTTTTAACTCGGGAATTCCCATTTCCCTCCTGTGTTCATGTCTCTATTATACTGCTCCCCTATTCCCCTGCTGGATAGCAATTCAGGGCCTCAGAAATCCTCGCAGAAACTGCTAGGGAAGATGGTGACTGAGCACGTTTGAATCTTCTTGACTAGATTTGCAACTTTGAGTGGGAAATCTGCTGGGAGTGCACCGGAAAGGTTGCAGATCTTTGGGCCACAACTTGTCTTGAATCACAAAAAGTTGCATCTATTGAGGTTGTAGAGTTTTAACTAATTTGGTTTCTGTTTTTACTGGGAGTCTCACTCCATCCTAAAAATATCGTGGCCACCTGTGTTGTTGCGATTCAGCAAGTTTGTTAGAGAATCTGGGCTATTGTTTCAATGTGCACGCCGTTAACAGCATATTCCAACTTCAAATGCAAATGTGCTGCACGTTCCCAATTCTTCAAGGATGGCATAACTCGATGTAAGTTTTGGACCGGGGAAATGAACGCTCTGAAGCCTAGACGATCCACACGGGCAGAATTGAGAATTGATGCAGAACAGGTTATGATTCATACTTATCTCTTGTGAACTGTGATATTTGTCTGATTAGGCCTAATATCAGCGAACACAGTGGGTTCAGGCATCAGGAATGTAACGAGCGATGACGAGCTCAGAATTGATGTGCTGTTGTGGGAATTAAAGGTCTGCAATGCTTTGATGAACAGTCATCAACCAAAATGGATCAGGAGCAAAGCACGAAGACTTTTTTCATAGGGACATCTGAGAACTGCAAGACGGCCACAGGTTTAGAATTTGAGCTGTTGATGAACTGCCCAATAAAGTACCAGCCAAGAAGGAAGGCCCTGTTCGACAGTATATGGCATAAAAAAAACCGTTCAAGACCATTAGAAAGAAGTGGATGTGATAGTCTGTATCTAACATCATTCCATGCAATTTATTACAGGCACAACTTACGAGTAAATTTTCACCTTCCAACGACGTACTGGATTAGACACTTACTACACTTTAAATTGCCTGAAGTTATCATCAATGTCCTAAAGACAGCACTGTCTCCTTTAACGTTTCTTCCTTCACTCCCAGATCGATCTGTAATCACGCTAATAAATTTTCACATTCAGTGTAATTGCTTGATGTGTACCTATTCACAAGTTCATAAGATGCATGCTGACTTTTGCCTTTACTACACACAGGATGGGATTTTCCAGCCACATTTGTCTTGAAACTGGACCTTCCCATGGTGCACCTTTCACTCACTCCAATTAATATGTTGGGCAGAATGGGAAAATTCAGATCCTTTGGTGGAGATTATGAAAGAGCAGGCATACGATCAGGGTGTACGTGGGGTCCCAACGTGCCAATTTTATGAAAACATCCGATAGGCAATTTCTCTGATCCTTGGGACTCTCTTAAAAAGAAGTCTCCCGCTATAATTTTGAATCAGAAACACTGCCGGTGTACTTTGTCGAATAGTTACCTGGGAAACGTCAGGCAGAAAAATATTAGTCAATCGGTTGGGTAAGTACGTAACTGAACAGCCACCCAGGCGTTCACAGAAAACTTACCCAACTGCCTCCTTGCATTTTTCACTCCCACCCCACTGACTAGGCCTGCTGAACACATTAACCTCCAACCACCTGACTTCCCCCCTACCCGACTACACTACCCCCCCCCCCCCACCACAAACCAGGCCTGATCCCCTCCCAGCTGACCCAGCTACCCCCTACCTCACCTTACCCATTTATTAACATTCACATTGGAAATGTAAATTTAGCCTACGGGCAGTGACGCTGTAAAAAGTCCAAATATGCTACCACGTAGTTTTAGAAAATCTGTTCTGAAGATCATATGTGAAATCATTTTGTACTGAATTTAAAGATTGCTCACAAAGAGGTTCTCACCAGACAGAAGTATGGATTTCAATTATCCTTCTCTTACCTCTTAAAGAAAGCAGGATGTAATCCTCAGGCGTGTATTTAAAATTGAACGAGCGTTCCAAAAGCAGAAACTGAGTGACTTAATGTCTATTCCTCTAATCACAGGAGGCAGAATTTTACAATCTCATCGCTCCTGTTTTTTTGGCACAAAAATGTCATAAAAATCAGGAGCGAGCCAGCCAGCAACATGGAGAAGCCACCATAAGATGTGAACAACCTCAAGCTGATGGATTGTTAAATGGAATTTGGAACATAGGGGCAGGACAAGGACATTCAGCCCATCGAGCCTGTTCTGCCATTCAATATCACCCTGGCTAGTCATCTGGTTCAATGCCTTTTTACTGCACACTACCCCCGTATCCCTTTACGGATTAGTGTTCAAAATATGTCAATCTCTATTTTAAACGTACTTTACGACTGAGTTTCTGCAGCTCTCTGGGGTCGAGAATCGCAAAGAATCGAAAGCCACTGAGTGAAAAAAGGTTCTTCTCATTCTCAGTCCTAACTGGCTTTCCCCTAATTCTGAAATTGTGTTCCCTGGTTCTAGACTCCCCAGCCAGCGGAGACCCGTTTACACCGTATCTAACCCTTCGGGTATTTGTAAGTTTCAAGAAGATCCCTTCTCAGGCTTCAAAATTCGATAAAACGCGAGCCCAATTTGTCCAATCTCTTTATTAGCACAGTCTTACCATCCCAGAAAAATGTCTGGTGAATTGTCGGTACATTCTCTCTATGGTAATAATACCCGAGGTAAGTGGGCCGAATGCACAGTGTTCCAGGTGCAGTCCAACCAGTCTTCCACATAAATTGAAGCGAGACCTCGTGACTCCTGTACTCAAATCTTCTTCAATAATGGTTAACATTCCATCAGCTTTCCTAACAACTTCCTGCACCTGCATGTTAGCTTTCAGTGATTTATGCATGAGGAAACTAAGGTCTTTTGTACAACTACACTTTCTAATTTCTTGCTTTGTAAGAAATACTCTGCACATTTGTTCCTCCCAAAGTGGATTACCTCACATTTTTCCACATTATATTCCATCTGCCACATTCTTGCCCACTCAACGAATCTGTCCAAACGCCCTTGAAGCTGTTTGCGTCTTAACTCGTGGAAATTTTCTTTTCTCCCAAAGTGTTGTCTCAGGCAGAAGAAGTGTGTAGCTGTTGCTTACGAGGCCAGCTTTTCCTGCCAAAATATTCAATACTTGTCCAAAGTTATCCTTCCAGGGAATGGGGTGTCCTTCTTAAAGGACACCCCGATTGAACAGAATAAAAATTAAAAGCAAAGCAAGAGGAGGACGAGGGGCGATTTAGAGGTTTATAAAATCACGAGAGGGAAGAGACTATTTCCTCAGGTGGCTATGGCTGTTACTAGGGGAATAACTATAAGGTTTGTGGTGGGAAACGTAGGAGGGATGTCTGAGGTAGGTTCTTCACTCAGAGCGACGGGGTGTGGAATAGACTGCCTGCTGTGATAGAGGAATCGGACACTTCAAGAACTTTCAAACAGTTATCGGATAGGCACACGGAGCACGCCAGAACGATAGGGAATGAGAAAGTTGATCTTGCTTTTGGACAGAACACGGCACGATATCGAGGGCCGAAGGGCCTGTACTGTGCTGTTCTATGTTGTACGTGCAAAGAACACATGGATCTTCCCATGCACAAAAGGGACCCTCACCCAACCTACGTAGGGAACTCCGTTCTCCGTACCCCTCACCGTGGACACAAGGAAAGCCCATGAACAATCCCACAGGGAAGCATCTCACTGGCACTGCTCCGCTATCCCTGGCATTGCCAGGACACGTTCCTCTCCCTCGTGTGGCTATACTTAGCTGTGCGTCCCCAGAAGGTTCTCTTCACCTGCTTCACATTGGTCCAAACCTGTCATAAACCTTTCCGATGTGACATCACAAAATTCCCTCCAGATTGAAGTCACTCATGATGACTGTATTACCCGTGTTTCACCTGATCGATAGTGCTCCACATTACCGCTACAGTTTGGTGGCTTGTTATTTTACTTGCCTTCTGGTCACTTGTTACTTCTCTATTAACAACGTTAACGCATCTTCCCTGTGAGAATGTCGGTGCTGATCCTGTTAAGGTATAACCTGTCCGTCTCGTGCAGATTTCACCTTCCCCAGAATGACTCCCAATGTCGCAGAAACCCTCCTACACTATTCATCCAGATGTGTGCACTCACTCAATTGTTCTATTCTCATGCTTAGTATCACACGAAACTCAAATAATCCTGAGATTACTGCTCTTGAGGTTCTGCTTTTTAATATCCGTCTTAATTCCATAAAATCTAATTTCAGGGTGTCATCCCTCTTCAGCACCAACGTGGATGGCAACTTCTGGCTGTTCGTCTTCTCCCGGAAGGAAGTCCTGAAGCAGCTCCGTGACAACCTTGAGACTGGCAGTACACCAACCTGGAGTCAGGTTTACTGGTATAGAGATGTCTGCCTGACCCCCAGGTCTGTGGAATCTCCAATTACTATTTCTCTTCCGCTCACTTTCCTCCCCTCCTCTGGAGCTGTATCACCTGTGAAAGCAGGGGCTTTGCTCTGGCCCCACTCCCCTGAAGAACAAAGAGCAAAACAGGACAGGAACAGGCCCTTTGGCCCTCCAAGCCTGCACTGCTCATGCATCCGACTAGATCATTTGTTTATATCCCTCTATTCCCAGTCTGTTCTTGTGGCTATCTAAATAAGTCTTGAAAGATACCAGCATATCCACCTCAACCACTTTGCTTGGGCAATGCATCCCAGGCCCCCACCACCCTCTGTAAAGTACATTCCCTAACATCTGTGTTGAACCCTGTCCCCCTCACCTCGAACTTGTGACCCCTTGTATTCGTCACCTCCGATCTGGAGAAAAGCTTCCCACTGTTCACCCTGTGACCTTCATAATTTTAACGAGGTGGAAATGCTGGACTGGGGTAAACACATCGAGAAGTCTTGCAACACCAGGTTAAAGTCTAACCAGTTTATTTGATAGTAATTCCACAAGCTTTCGGAAACGGTGTCCCTTTGTCAGGTGTGTGCAAAGTTCTGATCGGAGAAAGGCAGATAAACTTGCACGCAGTTTACAGGTTACTGATTAGAATGCGAGTCTTCACAGCTAACCCGCTATTCAAATCTTAAAGATGCAGACAATGTGAGTGGAGATAACATTAGCACAGGTTAATGATGTGCATTGTCTCCAGACAGGACAGTTAGTAAGATTTTACGAGTCCAGGCAAGTCATGGGGGTTACAGATAGTGTGATGTGAACCCAAGATCCTGGTTGAGGCCGTTCTCACGTGTGCGGAACTTGGCTATCGGTCTCTGGCCAGCGACTCTGCGCCGTCGTGTGTCACGAAGGCTGCCTTGGAGAACGTTTACCCGAAGATAGAGACCAAATGCCCGTGACCGCTGAAGTGTTCCCCATGGGAAGAGAACAGTCTTGCCTGGTGATTGTCCAGCGACGTTCGTTCATCCGTCGTCGTAGCATCTGCACGGTCTCCCCAGCGTACCGTGCTTCAGGACATCCTTTCCTGCAGCATATCAGGTAGACGGTGATGGCTGAATTACAAGAATATGTACAGTGTGCCTGGTGGATGGTGTTCGCACACGAGGTGAATGCATCCACATAGATGATCCAACATGTCTTGCAGAGGTTGTTTTCCTCATCTGAGCAGATCCTGTGTATACGGAGGGCTTGTCTGTAGAGGATGACTTCTTTAATGGGTTTAGGGTGGAAGCATACGAGGACAGCCTCACCCAGGACCCTGGGTTCACGTCAGACTATCTGTAACCCTTATGACTTGCCCGAACTTGCAACGTCTCACTCTCTGCCCTATCTAGAGAAAATGCACATTTCTAATCTACATTACTACTATCTCCACTCACATTGTTTGCACCTTTAAGACTTGAATAGCAGATTAGCTGTAAAGACTCACATTCTAATCAGTATCCTGTAAACTGCGTGTGCCTTTATACGCCCTGCTTTTCACTCACTTGACAAAGGAGCAGCGTTCCGAAAGCTTGTGGTGTTTACTAGACAAAAAGCCTGTTGACCGTAACGTGGTGTTGTGAGACATTTTACTGTGTTTAATCCAGTCCGACACCAGCATCTCCACGTTATAGACGGATGGCAGCTGTGACAGAGCTTGTTGTTGCTTTGCAGAATAGAGTGGATGAGAGATTACAGAATTAGCAGTCTCGCAGTGCAGAGAGGCGGTCATAGTAAAGGTTCTATGCTCGCTTTGGTGAATAAACCATTTTTCCAATTTTTTACTGCAGTTGCAGCCTTACCTAATCGCACCTGAAACTGTGCGCTATTGTTTTTCCTGATATACGATTTGAAAATTACCTTTTGTCCTTTGCTAGCCCATTCTAGAAGCTTAACAGGCAGTTAAATAGAAGCAAATAAATTGTTGGTTCCTCCCTCACTATTACTTACAAAACAGTAACATATTCCAGAGGTTTGGGAAAACTGACATAATTTAGGAATACGATTTGTGAAGCGTGAGCACCTGACCTTGCTTGATTCAAAAAAAATGGTCTGATGTCTTTGAAAGATGTGACACTTTTTCTAAAGCCATGCTTTGTTTCAAAAATGATTTTAGGTGTTTATTGGACTGAACCTACCAATTGAGTTAACAGACATTTGCCTGACCCTACCTCACAAATTCCAAAGCCATTCAACTAGAATCTGCCTCTCTAAGAAATTCTAGAGGCACTCAGAGGGTGTGAATGGACCATCTCCTGGCGTAATCACAAAACATCCAGAAAATCAAGTTTACTCAACTGGGTGGGGATCAGAGACTAGATGCAATCATGCTGAGTAACAAACTCTGACTAAATTGAATCGTAGAACATTATAGCGCAGTACAGGCCCTTCGGCCCTCGATGTTGCGCCGACCGACGTAACCAATTTTAATGGCCCTCTACCCTAAACTATTCCGACGCTATCCATGTGCCTATCCACTGACCGTTTGAACGCCCTTAAACTTGACGAGTCCACCACTGCTGCAGGCAGGGCATTCCACGCCCTTACTACCCTCTGAGTAAAGAGCCCACCTCGAGCATCTGTCCTATAACTACCTTAATTTAAAGCTACGTCCCCTCGTGCTATCCATCTCCATCCGAGGGAAAAGGCTCTCACTATCCACCCTATCTAGCCCTCTGATCATCTTACATATCTCAATTAAGTCTTCCATAGACCTGGAAGCGATTAGCAATGACCATATTTGGGTAACTGCCCAGATTGTGACAGGGGAACATGTGATGGGACAGTTAATTCTCTTTTGTCTTTAAGAACCTGCTTTTCTTAGGCCACTGAAGAGAAGCAGAAATGATGCAAAAACAGTATTACACTGAGTGGGGTACTCTCTCTCTTTCTCTCTCCATCCATCCTGCAAGTTGAAGCTTTGACTCCTGTTTAACCATCTGTATAGAGACAGGGTTTTTTTAAAAAACCAACCAGAAGCTGCTGACTCCATAACATAGACATTGGGTCTTAATTTTGCATTTTGTGTGAATCCTTGGGTACGTGTGAGTGGAGAGTGTTTATTCTTTTATTCAGGCTGGGTAATTACGCATGATAAATACTATTTTTTTTCAAAGGAAAAAGTGTGTATATTTTACAGCTACAGCCAGTGACAGTTAAGCACTCAATGAGTTGGCAAACACATTTTTTTGTAAACCCCATTACAGTTAATAAGAAAAACTCAGTCGAACTTATGTAAGCTATGTGAAAAGGGTAGAATTGTGATGGGGGCTACACTTCAGATTATCAATTCATTGCTGCTCTAAATCTTAGAACTGGGGTGATTGTAATATTTTGGACAGTAGCCATGCCTGTTGTAGCGTACCATGATGTGTGACCCACACAACGGGCTGATGTCAAAAGTGACACCGTGTTACTTCAAAAGGATGAATTGAAGGCTCAAGAAGAAATTCATCCAAAATATTTGAACTATTGCTTCTGATATTTAACAGTAATCGATAGCTCTGCTTTGTTAAGGATGTTCTTTCGGCCTAGGAGTAGACCTGATCTCCTTAAAATTACTACTACTACATCCACCAAGAAACCTTGGAGCAGTTTATCTTAGAATGATAATAGGGAAGGTGGTGGGTGATTTTTCTGTGGGGGGTGGGGGGGGGAAAGAGGATCAGAAGCTTTAAATAAGAAATCTGGAAGAGCAGTTTCTGTGTCACACTAATTCAAAAACTTATCTGAGGCTGAGGCCAAACAAGCAGAAGGTTTGGCTTCTCTCAGTACTTTATGGAAAATAAATCTTGCAGTGATTATCTCAGATGAGGTGTTAAGCCCTTTATTCCCAGATGTAAAGGGGTTAACCCCTGCATCTGGCTTGGGCACTTCAAGGCAATTATTGTTCTATAGTCGCCAGTTCATTTCAATCCAAAGTGTGTACTCTTCTTGTTCCCCATTCTTGGAACATAGTAGGTCCATCAGTGTCAAAATAAATAGGTTCTGCAGAGTCACATGTCTTGGCTAACTCCATTCTCATCCTTCTTACATCACAATTTCAATCGTAGGTTACAATAACGTAGATTCTGCCCATCACATAAATCAGCAAAATAAGATGGCAAGCAATCCTCAGAGGTGTGAGTGTGACGCAGGAGCTGCTGCTCAGAGCAGCTATATATTGCTAATACATTGATGATCTCATAAGAATTATTATTTAGAATCAACTTCTCATCGCAATCAGGGTCATTCAGCAGACAAAATAACTCACCTTGCGGTCACTGTTTGATATATAAAAATCCATCGAGTAATAAACTACCCAATCACATCTGTGACATTATAATGTCAATCTTTAGACTGATATCATATTTACTTTGAAAAACTAGCCTCAAAATTTCCCTTTTAATTCAAGAAGGGGAAGAGAGACCTTCCAGGGAATTATAGGCCAGTGAGTCTTACTTCTGTTGTGGGCAAAGTATTGGAGAGAATTATTAGGGATAGGATTTATAGTTATTTAGAGAGAAATGAATTGATTGGGGATAGTCAGCATGGTTTTGTGAAGGGTAGGTCGTGCCTTACTAACCTCATTGAGTTTTTTGAAAAAGTGACTAAGGAGGTGGATGGGGGTAAGGCGGTTGATGTGGTATATATGGACTTTAGTAAGGCGTTTGATAAGGTGGCCCATGGAACACTTCTGCAGAAAATGCAGATGTATGGGATAGAGGGTGATTTAGCTAATTGGGTTAGGAATTGGCTAGCAGATAGAAGACAGAGGGTGGTGGTTGATGGGAGATATTCATCGTGGAGTTCGGTGACAAGTGGTGTACCTCAGGGGTCTGTTTTGGGGCCCCTGCTGTTTGTAATTTTTATAAATGATCTGGATGAGGGTATTGAAGGATGGATTAGTAAATTTGCAGATGACACTAAAGTCGGTGGAGTGGTAGATAGTGAAGAGGGGTGTTATAGTTTGCAGAGAGACTTGGACAAGTTGCAGAGCTGGGCCGAGAGGTGGCAAATGGAGTTTAATGTGGAAAAGTGTGAGGTAATGCACTATGGCAGAAATAATAAATGTGTAGAGTATAGGGCTAATGGTAGGATTCTTAGTAGTCTTGATGAACAGAGGGATCTTGGTGTGTATGTGCATAGATCCCTGAAAGTAGGCAGTCAAGTCGAGAAGGTTGTTAAGAAGGCATATGGAGTCTTGGCTTTTATTGGTAGGGGGATTGAATTTCGGAGCCGCAACGTCATGTTGCAACTGTACAAAACTCTAGTGCGGCCGCACTTGGAGTATTGTGTGCAGTTCTGGTCCCCGCATTATAAGAAAGATGTGGAGGCATTGGAGAGGGTACAGAGGAGGTTTACCAGGATGTTGCCTGGTATGGAGGGCAGGTCTTATGAAGAGAGGCTGAGGGATTTGAGGTTGTTTTCGTTAGAAAGGAGGCGGCTAAGAGGGGACCTAATCGAAACATATAAGATGATTAGAGGTTTAGATAGGGTGGACAGTGATAGCCTTTTTCCTAGGATGGAGAAAGCTAGCACGAGGGGACACAGCTTTAAATTAAGGGGTGATAGTTATAGGACGGATATCAGAGGTAGGTTCTTTACCCAAAGGGTGGTTCGGGAGTGGAATGCCCTGCCTGCAGCAGTTGTAGATGCGCCAAGTTTGGTGGCGTTTAAGAGGTTAGTTGATAAGTATATGGAAGAGAAGGGAATGGTTTAGTTTGGAGGGGCATTGCTTTTTATATTGGTCGGCGCAACATCGAAGGCCGAAGGGCCTGTTCTGTGCTGTAATGTTCTATGTTCTATGTTCTTACCTTGAATCTGCTGTCAATCCCAAGATCTCAGGACAGTAAGCAACATTTTGAAACACTTATTCTGAAAAATACAAAAAAAAAAGATTAGATTGCTCAGGGTGAGTGTTCTTGTTCTGGTCAATGGAACTAAAATATCACGGGGGTGATTCTCTCAGGCTCGGAGATAAGTGGAGGCAGTGTCTCCAGCTTCCCGCAGGGCATCATCGACTCTGCGCGACTCCAGCTGCCAAATTTCCAGCATCCTCAGCTCCGTGACAGAAATCATCCCAGAGCTGATTGGAATATTCCAAATTGTTATTTAACTTCATTAGTGAGTTGGGACTGAACTTTCCAGACCCACTAACCTACCTCTCTGCTCTCCCACCAGCCAGGAGCGTTTCACTCCGGCAGGATTTACAGCAGCTCCCCGCTAACGGGGACCCAATAATTGTCCAAAATTGTCAACTAATCTAGGACAACTGCATCGTGCTGGAACCATCTAGAAAATCAATTTAAATTGCCAGCTTTCGTTGGTTCTCCCGGTGATACGTGACAGTTACTTTGAAAGAGTTTAAAGAACCGAAAGCTTTCCTAATTTTAGTGCAAGTTTTGATCCCATCTAACCCTCTCCCTTTGAGCACCCTGCCCTCATATTCTGTCAATCCATCCTTATTGAACCAACCCCCCCACACTTCGAGACCATCTTTGCACCTAACCTGAACCCGCCCCACTTTGACCCATTCGTCCCAACGCCACCTTCACCCTGAACCCTACAACATACCCAAAACCACCCACTACGTCTCCGCTTCAGCCCAACCTCCGCCTGCCCCCCCCCCGACCCCGACAAACCTGACCTCTCACCCCCTAACCGGATATTGCCCCGACTGATGTGTCAGAACCCCAGCCAGTCAAAACCAGTCTCTTCATTTTACAAATGACTGGATCCACAGCTTAATGTCGATGGACAAAATGGGTAATGTCCAGAAAATTCAAAGCAAGGACTACCTCCCATGGAACAGGAGATGAAAATACTGTCTAAGGAGGTGGGAGTCAAATTAGAACATCCGCATTCGAGATGTGTGTCCCTGGTCCGTGCTGAAATGTGTAGCTTTATGCAACTAACTGTCAGGCCCATCTTTGAACACGACTCCGTGTGATCGGGGGAACCGATTTATCTTCGGAGAACAACCCCCGTAGCAATGGTTTGTGATCCGAATTAATGGTAAAAATGGTGGATGTATAATTACTGGTGAAATGTTTTGACAGCAAAGAGAATTGCTAGACTCTCCTTATCAATCTGAGACTACTTCCTTTCCGCGTTGGACAAGATCCGAGAAGCAAAAATGACAGGCTGCTCCGTGTCATTTTCCATCTTTTGGGAAGTTCGTCCCCTTTGCTGTAAGGTGCTACATCTCACATCACTATGATCCACTTGCCTGTGTCAACGTGAACAAAGCAGCTCGATGATTGCAGGGCCTGTTTTTCTTGGTCAGAGGCCTCTCGGAATCCTCCCGTTGCCAACATTAATGTTTTTTTTGAAAGACGGTGTGGGGGTGCCAAAAAGGTAGACAAGTTGGGTAATTAAAGGCCACACGGTCCACTAGGAGAGCCTCGGTTACGTTTATCGGTGTCTTTACCTTTTCTTCTAGTGGGTGTAAACCTTTATTGAGCATTAACTCAATTGTAAATATATAACTTTGTTGGCCTGAAAAGTGCACACTTCTCTTTAAGCGGATACCAGACTTTTTGAATTTTTTGAAGACTTCCTCTAAATTAACCCTATCCTTCTCATCTAAAAAAGCTTCATCCAGGTACACACCAGTCTGGAGATCCCTTGCAGGAGGTTTTCCATGCTGTGCTGAAAGGCCAAAGGGTAATCTCAGATGTAGGAATAAGTCCTTGGGTGCATTAATTGTGACAAATTTCCTCAAGTCTTCTTCCAGCTCAAGCTGTTGGTGTGAATGACTTAAGTCGAATTTTGCACACATGGGATACATTCCTTCAGGGCCAGGGGACTTGTCTACCTTCAGCTCTATTAACTTGCCCAACGCTTATCTTTTCCGTAATGATAGTTTCTGGGTTCTCACCCGCCGTAGCATCTTTCAGTGAAGATCGAGACACAGGGAGGGGAGGTGCTAGTGGGCCTGGAGAATTCAACCCCAGGACTACTAATCAGGTGGAGATTCAAATTTCAGTATTGAAATCACTTCTGCCGATTTCTGGCTTGAAGCTGATGATACTGAAAATCTTCATCACGGAGACACACGGAGGCTGTGACAGCCTTCGGGAAACCAGGAAAATGATCCCTGCTGATGTCTCCCAGACTGCTGTGCGCAGTGGACTGGAGAATCATCCTTACATCAGCGTCAGTATTAAATCTGATCTGGAGATTTAAATTTATATTCAGCTTTACTGAATTTACCTGAAAGCTAACCCTTTAATGTTTGGTTAATTTTTATTTTTTTTTAAACCTACAATGAAAATTCCAACACCTTTACCGCTAATTAAATATTGCCATGACTACTTAAATGTCAAACACCAGAGTGTGATCGAGTACACATTTGCATCCTCATTCTGAAACAATAAACCAGCAAGTTTTATATTCATAAATCACTAAAAGGAATAAGAAGCATCAGGGAAGTGCTGAAAAAGCTTCAGCTTTCCTTTTTTTTTCTTCTGAAGCAATTATTCAAAAAATAATCATGCAGTGATATGGAGAATATTTAACTTTTTGAAAAGATTAAAGTGTTGGCTTGCATCATTCTTTAGTGAGAAAGCAGCTGCTGTTATTTTAATTTCATTTAACACTGGACATCAATTAAAAACCAGACATGCCAACAGTTGTTTATTGAATAGAATACTTCTGGAGATGTGTTCAAAGATTTTTGATTTGATTTGATTTATTATTGTCACCTGTATTAGTATACAGTGCAAAATATTGTTCCTTGCATGCTACATGGACGAAGCATACCATTCGTTGAGGAAGAAAGAAGAGAGTGCAGAATGTAACGTTACAGTTATAGCTAGACTGTAGAGAAAAATCAACTTAATGCAAGGTAGGTCCATTCGAAAGTCTGACAGCAGCAGGGAAGAAGATGTTCTCGAATCGGGTGGTGTGTGACCTCAGAACTTTTTATCTTTTTGCCGACAGAAGAAGGTGGATGAGAGTATGTCCCGGGAGTGTGGGGTCATTTATTATGCTGGCTGCTTTGCCAAGTGAGCCCTCAGTGTCTGTTCTACTGTCGTTAAGTGAGTAGAGCATAATCTCACTGATCCAAAAAAAGGTCAAATTCTTCATCCTAAACTCCTATAACCTGCCCAATTGCAAGATGGGGGCAAGTTGGCAATGGCCATTCCACAGCCCTTCATCCTGACTTGATCAAAAAAACTTTCAGTTTTTGTGTTCAAAAATAAATCATTTTCCTTTTAAATTAATGTCAGTCAATTAGTCTGGAACATTTCAGAAGGCCTCATAAGTTCACTTCAGTTCTCAACTGCTAGAATTTCAATAAAGGCTTTCCAAAGACAAACGGTAGAACTTGGACACACATCATTATGGGCAACGTGCAAGGAGGGATGGTGAGACACACTCTTTTCCTCTTCCTTTAAATTGAAGAGGCTTTAGGAAATGGGATGGAATCTTATAACCAGGAAGTGTCTCAAATCTTGGAAAATTCTGTGGATGGAAAACCAGTTTGCAGGATGACTTGAAGCATGAACACATCTGGAAATGCAATACGCTGCTTAGGCTGTTAAAGTAAGCAGAGGACAGCAATATAATGACTGTTGATTTTTTTTTAAATATATGACAGCAACTTGTTGCCAATTAGAAAAGAGAGCTTGGTGTTTTCTCACTTCATAAAAACATCAAAAGGGAAGCACAGAAAGGCCATTTGGCCCCTCAGGTCCACTCTGCCATTCAAAAAAAAAATCATGGCTGACCTGTTTATTTTAACCTTGAATATATTCAATGTCCAGCTTCCACTGCTCTGGGGTAGATAATTCCCACGATCAGCAACTCTCTGAAAGAAGTAATTCATCCTCGTGCGTCTGAAACACGAGGCCTCTTATAATCGTACCCTTTAATTCTAGATTCAATCCAGAAATCAATCTAGTGAACCTTCTCTGAATTGCTTCCAGTGCAAGTAAATCACTCCTTAAATAGGGAGACAAAATACTGTACACAGTACTCTGAGTATGAACTTACCAATCCCCTATACAGCTGGAGTAAGGCTTTCCTACTTGTACGTTCGATATTGTTTGCAATAAAGACTAACTTGCCATTTGCTCAATAAAGAGAACAGAGGGCAAATGAAATGGAAATACAAAAATTAAAGTTTCAAAGATCATGAAATGCCAGAGAAAAATTACAAGAGTGAATGACAGTGGAATGGTTTAGATGAAAAATCAATTCCCATTCCAAACTTTGATATAAAAAAGTCTCTGCCTACTGCTTAAATTCACTGCATATGGAGTTAAAGAACATCGATCACAGAACACTACAGCACAAGAACAGGCCCTTCAGACCATGATGTTTACTGAACATGACCCCAAATTAAATTAATCCCTTCTGCCTGCTCTTCGTCCATATCTCTCTTTGTATATTCATGAGCATATCTAAATGCTGCTTAAACGTTCCAATTATATCTACCTATCTCCATTAACACCTCTGGCAGTGCTTTCCAGATACTTACCACCCTCTGTGTAAAAAACTCATCCCTCAAATCTCCTTTGAGCATTCCCCCTCATATTAAGCATTTCAATTCTTGGAAAACAAAGGACCGTCAACCCAATCTATGCCTCTCATCATTTTAAAAACTTCTTTCAGATCTCTTTTAGCCTCTGCTTCTTCAGAGAAAGCAACCCTAGTTTGTCCAGCCTCTCCTTATAACTCATACATTATAATCCAGGGATACCCTTTGGCACTCTCTCTAAAGTTTCCACATCCTTCATCTAATGTGGCAATCAGAATCGAATGCAATACTCTAATTGTGGCCGAACAGATGTTTTATAAATCTGCGACGTGATACCCTAACTCTTGTACTCAATGCCCCAGCCAATAAAGGCAAGCATGCCATATGCCTTTACCAGAATATCTACTTGTCTGGCCACTTTCAGGTAACTATGGACTTAACCCCAAGATCTTTCTATACATCAATGCTCTTCAGAGTCCTGTTTTTGGCTTGCTGTTTACCTTTAACATTTGATATCCCAGAGTATAGTATTTCATACTTCACAGATTTATCTCCATTTGCCATTTCTCTGCCCATATATGCAACTGATCAAACTGGAGGCCTGTGACCAGCGATGTGCTTCAGGGATCAGTACTGAGTCCACTGTTATTTGTCAGTTCTATTAATGATTTGGATGAGAATATAGAAGCATGGTTAGTAACTTTGCAGATAACACTAAGAGGCATAGTGGGCAGTGAAAGAAGTTCTCTGATTGCAATGGGATCTTGATCAATTGGACCAGTGGGCTGATGAATGGCAGATGGAGTTTAATTTAGACAAATGTGAGGTGATATATTTTGGTAGATTGAATCAGGCAGGATTTACTCAGTTAATGGTGGGGCATTGGAGAGAGTTACAGAACAGAGATCTCAGGCTACATGTTCATAGCTCCTTGAAAGTGGAGTCACAGGTGGATAGAGTGGTGAAAAAGACATTCAGCATGCTTAGTTTCATCAGTCAGAACACTGAATACAGGAGTTGGGACGTCTTGTTGAAGTTGTACAAGACGTTGGCAAGGCATACTTGGAATACCGTGTGTAGTTCTGGTCACCCTATTATAGAAAAGGATTTTATTACACTAGGAAGAGTACAGAAGAGATTTACTAGGATGCCACCAGGACTCAATGAATTGAATTATAAGGAGAGACTGGGACTTTTTTCTCTGGAGCGTAGAAAGTTGAGGGACGATCTTATAGAGGTCTATAAAATAATGAAGGGCACAGATCAGCTGGATCATCAACATCTTTTGCCAAAGGTAGGGGAGTTCAAAACGAGAGGGCATCGGTTTAAGGTGAGAGGGAAGAGATACAAAGGTATCTAGAGGGGCATTTTTTCGCGCGCACCCCCCCCCCACACACACAAAGGGTGGAGTGTGTCTGGAACAAGCTGCTAGAGGTATTAGTAGAGGTGAGTACAAATTTGTCTTTTAAAAAACATTTAGATAATTACATGGGTAAGATGGGTATAGAGGTATACGAGTCAAATGTGAGCAATTGGGATTAGTTTAGGGGTTTAAAAGAGGGTGGCATGGACAAGTTGAGCCAAAGGGCCTGTTTCCATACTGTAAATCTCTGTGACTCCATCTTGCTGTATGCTTTGACGACTTCCTACACTATCAACAACTCCACCTACCTTTGTCATCTGCCAGCTTACTAACTCACCCATTTACATTTTCATCCAAGTCATTAATTGTTTTACTAGACAGCAGAGGTCCCACATGGATCCCTGTGGAACACCAACAGTCATGGAGTTCCAGCCACACAAACATCCCTCCACCACTACTTTGACTTCTAAAGGCAATCCAATTTTAAATCCAAATGGTAAAGTCACCATGGATCTCGTGCATCTTCATCTTCTGGATGAGCCTACCCTGAAGGACCTTGTCAAAAATCTTACCAAAATCCACATACACAACATCCACTGCTCTATCCTCACTGAGGAGGTGATGAAGGTGACCAAAAAGGAGCCCCACACAAAGCCATGCTAACTTTCCCTAATTAGCCCATGATTTTCCAAATAATGTGTAAAACCTAAGAATCTTCTCCAATATCTTCCCAATCACTGATGTAAGACTCACGAGTCTATAATTTCCTGGATTATCTCTATTTCCTTTCTTGAACAGAAGGTCAACATTATCTGCTGCCATCCTTCAGGACCTCTTCAGTGGTTATTGAAGAAATAAAGGTCTGTTAAACGTCTATAAAAGGTTCAACGGTCGAGTCTGAAACAGAGGAATCTGAACTGACCCACATCATTGCTAAACTAAATAAAAAGATTACCTTGAAAGCAAATTGGAAAATAGAGTAAACAGACATTTGGATAAAATTGTGAAAGAAAAGGAGAAGAATGTCCTTTTTTTCCCCTAAATATCAAGAGGAAGAATGGGATTGAGTATTCTTTTTATTTGTTTATAGGATGAGAGTGTCTCTGGTTAGTCCAATGTTTATTGCGCATCCCCCATTAGCCTTAATAAGGTTGTGGTCGGCTTCCATCTTGAACTGCTGGAGTTCCTGTGATGCAGGTACCCTTAGCGTTGTTAGGAAGGGCAGGCCAGGAGTTTGATCCAGCATCAGTGAAGGAATGGATTAATGTTTTGAAATCGGGATGATAAATGGCTTTACCTACAGAGGACTGACAGATTTCTTGGACAAGCTACAGTGTGCCCTGAGTAAAGAGATGAATATTCCTTTGGTGCAAGTTTATGCATTTGTTGTTGGTCAGAACAATAAAAGAAACTCTGTTAAGGAGAAAGTGGTTGAGGAAGATAACTCTGAAGCTTTGAGATTTCTGCAGCAAACTTCAAAGACCCATTGAAGGCATGTTTCCATTAGCAGAGGAGAGTAAGAAAAAAAAAATCATGTTCTTCTGTATTAAAGTTGAGAAACCTTTGCTGAAGTTAGTTATATCAGACAGCATGGCTAATATACATCCACAGTTGAAGGGGAAGACAACGCAAGTTGTTGTGCAGTCACACGAGTAAACTGAAAATTTGAGTACAAAATAGAGATAAAGGCTGATCAGGATGTTCTTAAGGAAAACTTTAATGCATTGTTACCATCTCTGGCTGACCATGAGAAGATTATAGCAAAAAAAAATCCATGTAAAATTTTAAAGCTTAACAAGTAACTTTAAAATAAAGTTTAAAGGTTAAATCTTTAACCTTTATTTTAAACTATAAATGAAGATTGTAGCCAAAATTCATATAGTCGTTAGTTTTCTATTCAAAGAATAAAGAAAAAGTGAAAGATAAAAGACAGATTCTGAGTTATAATAACTCTTATGATGTTTGAATTCTAGTAATCCTACTTATTATATGTACTGACTTCTGTTTGGTTAAATCTTTGTAACTTAATAATTCACTATGTGTAATTGCTGAACAAAATGAAAAGTTTATCTGTAACATATGTAACAAACTATTTGTTAGAATTTTATGCTGTGATGTATTTCTGGCGAAAAATTTGTACCTTCGCTGTTTGGAAGCTTTCTTTCTTTCAGAGGAGTAGTTGTTCAGAAATCCACATTTATTTTGTTAAATGTGAAGGTCAGGAACTCAGAGGTTGATGGAATTTTCCTACTCTGCCTGCCGTAGGATCGGAGTAGACAAGGGGTGGACAATACAAACTTCCATCGAGCTCGGGCAGGAATTTCTAGTCTCATTTGAGCGTAAAATCCCACCCAGTAAAGCCTGCTCGAAACAAGGCCAGCTGTCCTGTCCTCGTCTTTCACCCATTAAGCATGACATTTGGATTTTAATTGCATTTGACCTGGGTTCTTTATTCTCATGCTAGCTTATCATCAGTCAGAACTAGCAGGAGACCAGATGTTGTATTTCACATTGTGACATTTTACCTTGAATTAAAAGAGAATTTAAATAAAGCAATCTTATAAAATCTCAGATTTTAATAATTGGAAACAGTTGAGGCATCTGAACAAATCTCTGTGGCACCCCATTCATTTGCCAACCCATTTATTACAATTTTCTGTTTCTATTGGCCAGCCAAATCTCTACCCATTTGAATATTAATTCAAATACCATCAGCTCTTGCCTTGTGAGTAACCTTTTATTTGGTGTCTCATCAAATGCCTTATCCAAATGTAAATACACTGCATCTAATGGTTCCCCTTTTCACTGTCATAAACCATGTCGCAGGAACATTACTCAATCAGCCTGGCCTGGCCAGCAGTGTCTCACCACCCACTCCTGACATGACCTCCGAGGAGGCGTTGAAGTTGGATACTGACGATGAATCAATGTTATCACCTGCACAGGGACGTACCCCTCGGTGGACGATTTTAGCGGGCAGGTGTCTCGGTCACCATTTGGTGAGCGCTACGCAACTACTGACGTGCATTAACATCCCTGGGATTTCACACTTGAAGGTCAGCTGGATTTCAACAGACAGGTGCCGTCCCTCTGGACACATACATCCCTTAGCTGCTCGAGATGCAAAGGCAGAGTTGTGAGTACCAGGAGGGATTGTCAGTGACACTTCTGCAACTACAAGGTTAAATGAGGAAGTCCCAAAACCTTCTGTCACAGAAGGACAGTGCCAGCAAATACATGGCATCCAGGCACTGCAAGTATGGTGTCTACAGTGGGAATTCTGGGGCTCAAAGTCAGATTCATAGTAGGAGATATCTGAAGCATGGTTCAGAACCTCAGCACCATGGCTGAGGACTTCAAATGCACAGTGTAGACAATGGTGGGCCTCCGAGGCCGACAGTGCCGGACAGCGAGGCTTTTGTAGCTCTCTTTAGCTTTCCCTTCTGAAGGTGCATCATTAAGCCTGCTATAGAGATACACACGCATTCAAATTCACCTGAATTAGATTCACTCCTCTCCCAGTGGACACGAATCTGATCGTATTATCGGCAAAGTCCTGGGAAGGTTGTAATCTTAAATCTCAGCAGAACAAATCCTGTTTTTGGCCTTTTGTGATACTTAGTGGCCGTGTGGAACTTGCATCCATGACTGACAGTTCTGCTAAACCACAGCCTCGGTGTCTATCTTCACGGAGCAAGGTTAAAAAACAAACTTCTGGAGATACTCAAGAATCGTTGGGCTAACAAGAATGAGAAAGTAAATGAAATGTGTACTTAATGAAAAAAAATACTGGAGAAATTAACGCGACTGAACATTGACAAATTCTCCGGAGTGGATGGTCTGCCTTCCAGAGCGTTGAAAGAGGTGGCTATAGAGATAATGGCCGGAGTTTTACTGCAATCCAGCCCCGATCCTGGGAACGGGCGAGGTTTGGAGAACAGCATTCTCCATTGGCCTCAGGCGGAATCGTACAAACTTAGGACAGAGGCGCCAGTAAAATTCCATCCGATGGGAATTTGGGATCACCTTTCAAAATTCTACTAATTCTGGAATAGTTTCTGCAGATTAAAAGTCATTGTTTCGGAAAGGAGGCAGAGAGAAAACGGATAAATACCAACTTGTTAGTTTGACATCAGTAACAGGACAAAAGCTAGAATTTATTATGCAGGATACGATAACATCATTTTCTAAATGTCCAGGTTAAGAACATAAGAAATAGGAGCAGGAGTCGGCCATCTAGCCCCTCGAGCCTGCCCCGCCATTCAATAAGATCATGGCTGATCTGTAGTGGTTCAGTACCACTTTCCCACTTTCTCCCCATAACCCTTAATTCCCTTGTCAATCAATCAAAAACCTATCCACTCTTGACTTGAACATATTCAGCAAGGAAGCCTCCACCACTTCATCAGGCAGAGAATTCCAAAGATTCACCACCCTTTGCGTGAAGAAACCCCTCCGCAACTCTGATCTGAATCCCTCCCCAATCTTAAGGCTGTGCCCTCTAGTCCTGCTATCTTTAAGCAGTAAGAGTCTCTCAACCTCTACCCTATCCATCCCCTTCATTATCTTATACGTCTCTATAAGATCCCCTCTAAACTCCAAGGAGTACAAACCTAGCCTATTTAGTCTCTCCTCATAATCCAAAGCCCTCATCTCCAGTATCAGCCTAGTAAACCTTCTCTGCACCCCCTCCAAGGCCAATATATCCTTCCTCGAATGCGGTGACTAAAACTGCACACAGTTCTCCAGCTATGGCCTCACCAATACCCTATACAGCTGCAAAAGTACCTCCCTACTTTTATATTCTATCCCCCTCGCTATAAAGGCCAACATTTATACAGAATGTAGAATTTCTTCTACAGAAAATGCAGATGTGTGGGATAGAGGGTGATTTAGCTAATTGGATTAGGAATTGGCTGGCAGATAGAAGACAGAGGATGGTGGTTGATGGGAGATATTCATCGTGGAGTTCGGTGACGAGTGGTGTGCCTCAGGGGTCTGTTTTGGGGCCCCTGCTGTTGTAATTTTTATAAATGATCTGGATGAGGGTATTGAGGGATGGATCAGTAAATTTGCAGATGATACTAAAGTTGGTGGTGTGGTAGATAGTGAAGAGGGGTGTTTTAGTTTACAGAGTGACTTGGACAAGTTGCAGAGCTGGGCCGAGAGGTGGCAAATGGAGTTTAATGTGGAAAAGTGTGAGGTAATGCACTTTGGCAGGAACAATAAATGTGTAGAGTATAGGGCTAATGGTAGGGCTCTTAATAGTGTTGAGGAACAGAAGGATCTTGGTGTATGTGTCAATAGATCCCTGAAAGTAGGCAGTCAAGTGGATAAAGTTGTTAAGAAGGCATATGGAGTCTTAGCTTTTATTGGTAGGGGGATTGAATTTAGGAGCCGCAGCATCATGTTGCAACTGTACAAAACTCTAGTGCGGCCGCACTTGGAGTATTGTGTGCAGTTCTGGTCCCCACATTATAAGAAAGATGTGGAGGCATTGGAGAGGGTACAGAGGAGGTTTACCAGGATGTTGCCTGGTATGGAGGGCAGGTCCTATGAAGAGAGGTTGAAGGATTTGAGGTTGTTTTCGTTAGAAAGGAGGCGGCTAAGAGGGGATCTTATTGAAGCATATAAGATGATTAGAGGTTTAGATAGGGTGGACAGTGATAGCCTTTTTCCTAGGATGGAGAAAGCTAGCACGAGGGGACACAGCTTTAAATTAAGGGGTATGAGTTATAGGACGGATATCAGAGGTAGGTTCTTTACTCAAGAGTGATTAGGGAGTGGAATGCCCTGCCTGCAGCTGTTGTAGATGCGCCAAGTTTGGTGGCGTTTAAGAGGTTAGTTGATAAGTATATGGAAGAGAAGGGAATGGTTTAGTTTGGAGGGGCATTGCTTTTTATTTCGGTCGGCACAACTTCAAAGGCCAAAGGGCCTGTTCTGTGCTGTATTGTTCTATGTTCTATGTTCTATTGCATTCGCCTTCTTAATCACCTGCTGCACCTGCAGACTGGGTTTTTAAAACTGGGCAGAATCAATATAGATTTATGAAAGGCAAATCATGTTTGACAAACCTATTGGATTGTTTGAGGATATTACTAGCAGAGTAGATAAGGGGGCTTCAGTGAATGCGGTATCTTTGGATTTTAGGTTGGCATTTGTAGATGCTAAGGCATACAGGAAGAGGGGTCAGGTAGGACAAGAGTTATTTCCTGGATTCTATGGGCTAATGAAATAACATTATGCTAGAGGGAAAGATGTAAATGGCTAAGATAAATGATAGGTATTATTGTTGATTTAAGTACATTAAAGATGCTTGATGTAAAGCTAATGAAAGGCAGAAATAATTGATAAGAAAATATTTGTATACAAATTCATTGAAGAGGTCTTGGGAACCGCCCTGAGTTTTTGACGATTTCTCCAAACAGCTGCTGGTCTAAATAAAAGTTATAACTTTAAACTGGGACACTGGCCGGGATTTTATGATCTCACTCGGGTAAGGCCCACAAAATCCTGCCATCAGAACAAGGATCCTGAAGTCTGCCTGTGAACAGAATTGGTGTGTTGGCATGGAAAATGTAACAGTAAAGAATCTCGCATGGGTTGGCATTAAGTTGCCACGGATAGAGCACGTGAAACTGACGGAGAAAGGAGGAAATGATCACTGCACATTCTCTCTGGCTAAGAGATTTTTCAACTCATGCAACCTGACCTGGGTATGAAAATGCAGGCCCAGAGCCATAGATTATCTTCACGTGGGGTGAATTTTATCAAGAATTCCTTTACTCACCTACTCAGTAAAAATTAGAAAAGGGCTACCCTTCAGTGATAATAGGTGGGGATTGGTTTGAACAAGGGCAAATTCCACCCCTCAGGAACAGAAGTCATGTCGTCATTTGTCCAACAGCTGAGTAATCCCTGAACTGTCACAATGCAATAGTGGCTGCTGTTGGAACTATGAGGAGCCTGAGAAGGAATAACTTGGTTTCCAAATCAAGGTAAGCCTGGGACATTTAACCAAAGAGGGATCAGTGACAGTAGTGAGTGATGGTTTGGTTTGAGGAATTGCAGGGTGGGAGAGAAGGCACAAGACAGACTACCATCTTAACGGGTCGCTCTAACAGTCACTGGGGTCGTCCAAAGGAGCTTCCTTTTGGCTTTCTACCTTGATTTGGGAAAGCAGCAGGCTGATCATTTCCCTTCTGTCTTCTTCTACCCATCATATGGTGAGAGGCAGAAACAGGTCCAAAGAGGTCTTTAGTTAGTGGCCAGGGCATGTTTAGGCCTAAGGTTAGGCTTCAGAGAACTAAAGCCTTACCTGTCCACCATATTACGAGAAACAGCTCAGATTAGTGTAGGCTAGGCACCCGTTCTACTCTACATCCTCCCATTTACAAACATTTCAATAGGGGCTTGTAAAATGCCACCAATAGAACTGTTGCAGCACAGAAGGAGGCCTTTTGGGTTTTTTGCTGGGTTACACGAGTACCAGACAGAAAACCTTGAATTAAGGGCTTCGTGCTCCATATCCAGTCTAATTAATAAACTCTCAACTGGTCAGAACAGAAACCCACAGCTCAAGGTTGTAGTCAGACAGCAAAATAGAGCAAGAGAGGAAAAAAGATGGAGGGAAATGGGATCTGAATTGTGGAAGAGAGATCATAGTCAGGAAAAAGAGATCAAAATCAGAGGAACATTATAGTCAGGGGAAAATGATGAAAGTGTGTGGAAGTGGGCGAAGATTAAGGGAGAAGGGATTTAGAGATGACAGAGGAGAGAGAGTGTACAGGTCAGTGTGTCACAGGGAGGGAACAGGTTTGTTTATTGGGTGGAGAGGCAACACTGCTGCTTCTCCTGGCCCACAGGCAGTGCTATAAAAGCACCAATTTTTTCGGATCCTGCCTTTCTTCTCATTTTACTTGTTGGGTTTTCGGAGGCCTGGAACACAACCCAAAACAGAGGCAAGCGACATCCTCAAAAGATTTTACTCAACAGCCAAACCAGTGAATGGATTGATCATCCGTCTTCTAACACAAGCTCAGTTAAAACAGGAAGCGGGCAGGTGGGATCAGTTTGGAGATTTTTAAATTTATTTTGCTTTTCACAGTCACCCCCAGCGTTTGTGTAAACACTGATCGAAACATTTCTTTACCGCATATTAAAATGATGCCCATTTAGAATAAAGATCCCTTTCTAAATTACAGGCAAAGTGCTCCATTCATTACATAATGGAGTGTTGTTAAATGCTTACTTCAGGTCAGATGGGATCAAATAAATCTATGAAGAAATTGTCAAGAAACAATGCATGCAATTCATCTATTAATTCATTAGCTAGCACAGCAGTATAGAAACAGTATTTTCTCCCGTACCACATAGAGCACCTATCAAATAGAAGCTCCCAAATTAACTAAACCCGCCTGAACTGCTAAAGTAAATACAAAAATGTACCCAGCGTAACAGCACTAACAAATAATATGCCAATTACTATTAGAATACATCCAGCTCCAAGTGGTTTTCAATCGTCCTGGTCCCTTTCCAGTGGCGCAAAGCAGAATTCACCCACAAAGGGCGCAAGATCAAATAGTACATTTAAAGTAACATTTAAATATGCTTAGCCCATTCAATGCCAGATTTCCCCAGTTCCCAGGAACTTCTAACCCCTGAGCATAGCACTAACACAGTGAGGATCACTATCGGTCTCCAATGCTGGAGACCAGGAGTAATGGCCATGCCTGAGGGCATTGAAACCCCCGAGTGCTGAAGGATATGGCTGGGTAGTGACCAGAGGGCACTGCCCTCCTGACAGTGCCACCTGCCAGAGGGAACAATCAGTGTGATGGGGGTGATGTCATGGGAGCAGGACCTATGTGGAAGTCATAGTGGGGGGGGGGGGGGGGGGGAATGTAAAATGAAGGTGTGGTGCATAAAGAGGGTCCTGAAACAGGACCTTTTGAGAAGGCCTCAATGCCCATATGCCGGTGATCCATGCCAGGGAGGGGATGAAGAAACATGCCACCAATAGGGGAAGGGGTCTTCCAATGCACTGTGAAATCAGGGCTCCTTTTCAAAGCAGCGCCTAAATGTTTTGCAGCCGGGCTCATCGACATGCCCCTGTCAGAACCAACTCACAAAATGACAAAGTGCAGGATGATTAAGGTCCAGAACATGCCAGAAAGTCTGGCGCAGGTTGTTCCAGTTTTCTTGCCACTATACTTTGTAATTTTTGTGGGAAAATTCCAGCCAATATAATTGGTTGTAGTTTAATGAAAATGATGGCACATTCAACTTTAAGGTGCAAAGAACGTGAAGAAGTGCGTGCTTTCACATACATTTCACTGGACTAACAGTCATAGTAAATTAGTTTTGTGGTATAGTTCCAGTCGCAGATGGTAGGCACTCACACACCACCTGCCACTTGCTATGATGTTAAGCCAGCAGTGATATCTTAATCTAAATGGTATAAAGCATGCCAGTGTTCAGATTTATAGACAAGTTTAATTAAGGTATGATAACAGGAAATTAATGGCATGATATGAAAAATGTTAGTGTGCGATAGTGATCTATAGATGGTCAATCGATTTGTCTGCACTTGCCTGCAATGACATAACTGGTAGGGACTTAATGAACCTGTTTAGATTTTATTTTTTTGGAACTAAAGCCTGAAGTTTCTACAACTGTCCTTTCAATTTACTAAATTCTTGCTGGAGGGTCTGTAACAGAAATGGTTGACAAGCTCTTCCCCAGAAGTGGTCAGGTTTCAGATTGCCTAGGTTTACGAGGCAGGTAGAAGCTGAGATACATCAGCAGCTGCCTTTATACCTACCTGCCTCCTAAAGATCAGCGTTTTCAGAATCAATTCATTTTGTTTCAAAGAAGGCAGGGATTTTGAGAAACAGGAATATCAAAGAGCTGCACGGTACAATTATTCTCCTCAAATTCAGGGGTTAAAATGAATATCTTTCCATCCTCATATTTGTGTTCAAACATGTTCTCAAAATTAAGAACCTTTGCACAGAGGCAGAAAAGAAAACATTTTTCAGCTGGAAGTATGGTTCAGAGGCAAGGGAAACAGTCATTAGCTTTATGTCTTTGATAATGATCAGATTTCAAATATCAATTTATTTTTACCTTAGTTTCAGAAACTGTTTTCCTGTTTCTTTCACTCGAAGTTGGTTATCTAGTCTGCTAATCCTGAAATGCTTTTTTTTTAAACTGTAAAACTTATCAATTTCTAAACAAATTTCATCACCAAAATAAAAAAAAACTGCAGGTGATGGAAATCAAAAAAAAAAAACAGAAAATGCTGGAAAAAAGGACTCAGTAGATTTTAAGGGAAGTTGTATGGACTTCAGACATTAACTCTGTTTTTCCCTCCAGGGATGCTGCCAGACCTGCTGAGATTTTCCTAGCATTTCTGTTTCTTTTATCTTCACCACTTGATTGTCCTCTCAGACATATATGGGATAATTTTGTTAAAAAGTGAAAACTGTTACTGAACAAGTGCGGTGAATCAGGCTCGCGTATTTGAAAAGTCTGGCCTTAGTGTGGCATAAGGGTTTGCACTGTTGCCTCGTAGCGCCAAGGACCCCAACTCACTCCCCAGCTTGTGTTACTGTCTTGTGTAGAGTGTGCACATGTTCCCCGTGCCTGGGCGAGTTTCTTCAGGTGTTCTGGTTTCCTCCCACGGTCTGAAAAAGGTGCTGGTTAGGTGCATTGGTCGTGCTAAATTGACCTTCAAATGTGGAGTGTGGTGACTAGGGAATTTTCACAGTAACTTCATTGCAGTGTTAATGTAAGCCTCATTATGATACTAATACATCTAAAAAAACGAACACTTTTGATCCTAAGTCCTGATTAGTATGATTTGACTTTGCCTGGAGGTGCCAAGTGGGAAGCTGCAGATTAAACCGCCACATACTGATTAGCTACAAATTTCATGGAGCAGCAAACGTCAACCCTTGCAACCACTTCCATTGATGGTATGGAGACTGGTTTGAACACGTTGCCCAAGGACTGAGTGAAGGGTGAAATAGGAATTGGTACAGGAAATGCTGATGGAGAATCTCAGAACAGGAGAGATGGTTCGCACCCACAGTGCAAAACCTCCCTTCCTTCCTATCCCTATTTACAATAGCAACTGGTGTTGTTTACCTGACCTCATATCCTCCTCCCATTTCCCCATCGAGACCAGATGGGACCCCTCCCTCTCCACTGAGGAAGGATTTAGCATGGCCAATGCATCCTTACCAGCACATCTTTCAGACCGTAGGGGGAAACCAGAGCACTCGGAGGGAACTCGTGCAGACGCTGGGAAAATGTGCAGACTCTGCACAAGGAGTGCCCATGTCTAAACATTCCCTCTCACCTGATGATTCCTAGAAAGTGGAGGATATAATCTTTCAGCAAAGGCCTCAGATTTCCTCACAGTTAGTGGAATGTTTTTGACATCTTGACAAAGTGCGTCAAAATATTGTACACTGTGTCTCAGAGATCTTCAACGCATTTCCAGCTGCAAGTGAATGAAACGCTGAGCATCCCTTTAACTGGTGGGCCTCCATTTCACTTAGCACTTCAAACCAATACTAAATGCCAGGTTTAATCCCAAGTCCTGGCTGCTGTCGAGAGAGGGTATTAGATGAAGTGGTAAAATGTCACCCAACCTCTTTATTCAGCGCTAGCAGGCATTGTAAATGGCAAATCAGCCGTTTAACAAACTTCTAGATAACTGTCTTCAATCCCTTTCCCCATCTTACGCTAAAACTTAAAACTCCATCTTGGCCTCCTCTTTATCTCTCTAAAGTATATGACAACATTTGCCTCTGTTATTTATGTCATCTACTTTTTCCTGAGTTTAACCATTCCCAAAAATGTCAATCTTTATCACATTCTAATCACCAACTCAGTCTGTCTTCCTTTTTTCCAGACTGCTAACTTTCCGGCTTATTCTCTTCTATTTCATTTGGATGTCTTTCTTTTAAGTTCTTCATTCCATCCTCTTCAAGTTACTTCTTATGAACATTGCTCTTTTCATAATTGATTTAAATAAGCACTCAAGCCGGTTACTTTCAGCTTCCATCCATTAAGTTTATCTGTTGAAATTGACTGGCATTGCTCTTGCCACTCACTGCTAACTAATTCAAAAAATCTGTTCACTTTCAGCTGCTGGTCAATGACAGCTCATGGTATTTGTATAATTTATGCTGGTGCTAATGATATTTCTGTGGGTTGGGACTACTTGTGCACAGCTCGACACGGAGCATTAGATTCACTCATCTGAATCAAATTAACTTGTTCCTCATCATCATCGCTTTCACATTGTTGTTATTACTCGAACCCTGATCAAGGTGATTGATATAAAGATTTAAAGATATCACTAGCAGGTAGAATGTAACACGAGATATGTATTGATTAAGTATACGATCAGGAGGTTAAAAAAGGAAAATTTCTCTGATGAAGGGCCACTGCAGACCTGAAATGTTGGCTCTATTATCTCTTCACAGATGCTATCAGATCTGCTGAGATTTTCCAGCATTTTCTGTTTTTATTGTGGCTATGCACAGTTTTATCTTCCTGAAGTAAGCTTTAATATTTCAGCTTAGGTACGGCTTTAACCCTTTCTGAAGCCAATGTTCTCATAAATCTGATCTTTCCGCACCAGATTTCCAAACAGTCTGACCAGGTGGCACTAGTCACCTTCAGGGACCTTGAGCTGCTTACTCAAATTCCAGGCTCCTGCCACACAGTTACCAGGCTTGTCCTCCCTCACTTCATCCCATCTGGCTCTGTCCTTCAGCTTGGTCAAGAACACTGCTTCCTGCAAGGAGTGGCCCCCAAACACTGACCACTCAGTGCTGGAAACCCCACCATTGGTAAATGTCCTGCTTCAGAGTTGCCACCCTGGTAACGAAACATATCATATGGCCACTGTTGACTGTGGTCTGCAGGTTCGATTGAGTTACTGAGCTGATCAAATGGTACAAGTTGGGATGATAGAGAAAGTCATTTTATGTCTCCCTTCCAATCTGGTGCTTCTGATAGTACCCGTTCTGTGTGACTGATCGATCACGTATGGGTTTATATTGGTTATTAGTGATACTTTGACAACTCCCTGCAGTGAATTGGCATGTGAATGCTGCCATTTGCTTGGGGAACGATCATGGCAACGGGCACAGTGCTGTCTAAACTGGCAAAAGCAGGTTGCCTCAGTGTTAAACTTTTCCATTCAGGGCCTCAGCATTTCCATTTTATTGTTCGACCTGGATCCTCTCCGATGAGAGATGAGGGATGGGGTTGAGTGGAATGGAGTCGCCATCTCTGAAATTTGTAGTTGGTACACTGTTGGAAAGTGTCCAATCCTGTTGCAGTTCCAGCACCTATTTGGAGTACCCCTCATGTGCTTGGTTGTGAAACTTAGTGGAGAGATAGAATGAGGTCTCCTATTCCCTTTGCTGACACTAACTATTCTCAGTAACTTCAAACTGCCTTATTCAGGGCCTTGGCTCCTGTCACACTCTCAATCAATTCCTGGTTTGGCCTTGGTCTAATTTGGCATCTGCCTCTCACCCTGCCAAAGGCATTTCTCCCCATAGGGAGGGACTGAGAAAGTCTGAGCAATTCCCCTACTCTGTGCTCCTCTGCATCATCAACTCATGCTGCCAGGGGCCTCACTACAATGAAGACATGAGGGTGCTGATGAAAATGCGCACACAGAACTGAGGGCTGTTTATTTCCCATCTCTCCCAGAATCTACTGAGTGAGAATGAGAATACATTAAATTCTGAACTGCTGTAACACCGTTAATGTTATCAGAAACACTTTGGAGACGCCAATAAATCAAACTGCAAATATTGTGACGTTAGTATACCTTTAAGAAAGGTTTTTTTTAAATATATGATTTGTGCAGCTCACAGCTTCAGCAATGTCACTGGTGCCAGCTTGATTGGAAATGTCCTTTTATTACTACTTAAATGATTTAGAAAGAAAGAGTTACTTGTGTTTAATCTGGGATTGGTTTTAATGATCCTGCATTGTTAGGAGGATGGTCGTATTTTTGGACAGATTTCTTTTTCAATTTGAAACTGTAGATTTGAGTTTTAATTTTAGAACAGACAGCAAGCTAAAAAGTGTTTTACCTCTCTCCCTGCTTTTTCTCTTTAGAAATTTTCTTATTTTCCTGAAGGGTGAAAATCTGCTGTTGTTGCGGGCTGGACCAGAGTGTCTCTGGTGTTTTAGGAAGCTGTCTTGTCTTCAGATTATTCATTGTGAATCCAGAGAACTGTAGACTTCAGCCAAAAGGACTCAATTTCCATTATCACGTCAGCAATAGACTTTGCTGTCTTGTGCTGCACGAAGGTGGGGAGGAGGTTAGGGGAAGTTTAGGTGCCAGAAGCAAATAGCACTCGTGAAGTATGGGAGAGACCAAAGCCTTTGATTTACACTTCCCCACTCCGAGTGATATTGAAAGGGTTTTGGTTTGATTAGAACCCATTAGATATTTTTGTTAAGGATTATATATTATAGTGGTTGTTTTGTTTCTTGTTTGCAATTGATAAAATCTCTTGCTATTTTTTAACCATACATGTTTAGTCTTAAATAAACTTTGTTTAATAAAAGCTCTCAAGTGGGTTTTTTGATTCACAGCTGAAGTAAATATATCATGTTTATTCCAGTCAAATTCAAGATGCAAAATGTATGATTCAGATGAGCTTCATTAAACATTTTGGAGTTTCTAACCGAAACCATAATGTAAAATGAAATATAATATACTTGTATTGAAATTATTTATAACAACTGTAAAACAAAGTAGAACAAATATCACAGCTTATAATATTCCTGCTTCTGTTCTTCAGAGGCTACAACTTGACAATCCTCCTCATAATTAGCTTAAAGAAACATTTGTCTAATTGTTTTTGATGGTTATAGCTATCCAAAGCAGTCCAGCAAATTTAACATTATCTACTATGTACAGAAATAATTATTTGAATTTAGTCAATGAAATTTTCAATTGTGGCCTCACTATCTATTGCCTCATATTTCTGACTGTTCAATACAAACAAACAGAAATTCAGAGCTGCAGAGTTACTATCATGCAACTAATGAAATTTCAAAACATTATATTTATCATCCATTTGTAGGGAATGGCAAAAAAGTGGAAGTACTATTATTTTCTTGTACCATTTAATGAAATTAAACACAGCAATCATGTGCCTTTATTCTAAGAAGTGAACTTAAAAACAATCCTTTCTGCAAGTTTAGCTTCTGCCCATTAACACAACCTAATAAAAAGGTAAACACAAATGCATCAACTTTGTTTAAACAAATTATCCTGCATTCTCAATATTTAAACAAACATATCCCTAGTTAACATCAGTTACTATCCTGCATTCTCAATATCTGAGCTCTGCTATCCAAACAAATTGGCACCATATAAACAGAGCTGACTTTCATGCATACCCCTTACAAGGAGCATGATAAAACATATGTTTCTTATCATGAGGCACACAGATTTAAATATGTCTGTAAACATCTCTATTCTCCCTCAAAGATTCAACTGTGCTACTCACAATACCATTTATAAAGTGGCAGTTTTTCTCTACATCAGAGTCGGGATATTAATTGGAAGACGTTATCTGGAGGCTTTGGCCTCACCAACATGAGCTCATTAGTACATGGTTTCAGGGCAAGGTTGGTATAGTTTCTATTGAAGAGATTCCTGGTGTGAATATTCTGGGGCACTGAACCACATAACTTCATTCAGTCCTTTTCACACTACTGGAAGGAAATAATATCCCATGTAACAATATTTAGAACTCAGCTTCATCCTTCAAGGAGCTTGAGAAGGAAATTATTAAAATGTCATTATTAATATGGATATCCCATCATTTAAATATTCTGCTGAATTTTTGCATAAATAGCATTAACTATACTAGTGGAGATGATTTTTCTCAGCTTTCTCCTCTCACCAAGAAATTATCATAAAATTTTCGGTGGAATTCTCCCAATCTCTTACTATAACTTCAGCAGAAAAGTATGATAAAATTTAGAGAAACAGGACAACTGGCAATTTTTAGCTGTTGATGTCATTTTTCATGGGGTTTTATAAAACTCCTATCGCCTTGGAAATCCCAGGGTTCTGCATTCAAAACGACTAGTTATACTGATGTAGCCCCATTAATACAGAAAAAACATCGTAATGATCTTCACTGAGACATTAGCTGCGACTTTGCAGCTGCATTGCACACGGTGCAAAAATACACTACAGCAGAACAAAGCTGGACTGTTGCAAGTGAATGGTTTAGCACGTTCTGTACCAGTGTCAAATCTCATTGGTAGCTTCCCACCCACTGCTCCGGGGCTTAATCTGGTTCCTGCCCAGAAATGGTAGGGGCCAGATCAGCATGTTTAAATGAGCATTTAACAATGCTAAATCCATTCAAAGCCAGATTTTCCTTGATCCCTGGATTTTCCAAATCTTGGGTACAGCGGGAACCCAGCGAAAATCATTACTGGTCTCTACAAATGGAGACTAGGCATGATAGTCATGCTGAGGAGGGGAGGGGAGGCGAGGGGAGGGAGGCCATTTGAAACCCCTCAATGATTAGGATCAAGATTGGCATTGCCCATCTGGCACTAGAAGGGATACCAATGTCAAAAGGATTGGGCATACAAAGAGGAGGACGCTGAAAATGCATTAGGGCATTGGAGGAAGTGCCACGAAGGGAGGTGGGGTTCAAGTAGCAGGGATCACGAACAGAATAATGAAGGGGGATCCATTGGGAGAAACCCAATGCCACCTATTGTTGTTGGAGAGAGGCATGGGTAAATATCCCTTTAGTGAAAGATGGGACGACCTCTGAAGTCTACGGAGGGGAAGGAGATCCTCAATTTCAGAGTGAGATTAGAGCACCCTTTAAGAAAGGCACCCGATCTTTGTGAATCTGGGTTTTCTGGTATATTTGGGCCCCATCTTTTTCAGACTGAGTGCAAAACTCAACTCCCTCAAAAAATAAATTATAGTATGGAATCACATTTACTCACCCAAAATGGCACTTAATCCTTTCTTAAGAGTGTCCCACCCATAATCAATATTAGAGGCAGAAAAGTTAACAAATGGCAATTTATGAGATCCTGCAGATTGACATATTTTTCCAGTTTAAAGGTATTCACCAGGATGTATTTTAATCAACATGGTTTAGTATTAGCTATGGCACAGGAGAATCTAAGCCCAAGTTCCCAAGATAGGAATGTTCCCACTCTTCAATATGAAGTTGGCTTTACTTTAACATCAGTCTTCACTAACTTGGTACTTATTAGACCAACTGGCTAACCCCACTGTTTGACGCAGAACGGTAATCAGTATGGAAGGTTATGGTTAGAAATCTCACAATACCAGGTTAAAGTCCAGCAGGTTTATTTGGAAATGTGGGCTTTCAGAGCACTGCTCATTCATCAAGAGAGTCAAGTATGAGAGGTGGAATCACACATGCTGGGCATTTGAGGAATGGAGGTGTATTTAAGTAATACTGAAAGTGAACAACATTACATTCTGCCCCACCTGGGTCTGGCTGGTAATATTGGTGAAGACAATGAGAGAAAAGTTTCAATAGCATGTTTAGTCACACAACTTCCCAGCCCCAGATTCAAATTTGAGATAGTTGCAAACTACTCTGCAAGTGTAATTCAGCATACAATGCCCAGAAAAAGATAGATAGCATTGCTCAAGTACCATTTGTCATTATATGTATAGTTTTGTGTTTTTTTTATTGTAAAACACAAAAGAAAAAAAGTAAAAAATGTGTTTATTAGTCACAAATAAAGCTTGTCTTAACACTGCAACAAAGTTACTGTTAAATCCCCCTGATCTCCACACTCCAGCACTTGTTCAAGTGAATGTACCTAATCAGCACACGTTTCAAACTGTGGGGGGAAACTGGAGTACCCGGAGGAAACTCCCCACAGACAGTGGCCCAAGCCGGGAATCAAACTCGGCTCTCTGGCACTGAGGCAGCAGTGCTAACCACTGTGCCACCGTGCCGTCTCCATAATTCAAAGTAATTCAACTGAAAGACAGTTACACATTTTCCATTCAAATTGTTTCAAGCATTCCATACTATTATTCATTAGTGTTTTTAAACATTAATTTCATAAAAAAATTAAAATTCCACAGTCAGAATACTTAAAATCACTTTGACTCCACTGTAGTAAACTCAATTATGGAACAATATTTATCAATGACAGCGCATCAATACAACTCAGGCTTGTAACTACACTGCAGTTTCTGTTCAATTCTGAAAAAATCTGCTGTGCCAAGTACATTTTACATTGAACCATAAATTTCTGCAGAATGATAAAAAAGTAATTTGGCAGTGGAGGGGGGGGAGGGGCAGGGGGAAATCACCAACCTGAGATATAAATTTTAAAATAATCAGAATTTTAAAAAATTCCTACTGAAGGACCACACAAGAGCCCACACTTTTCCTACCAATGAATGGTGCTATCGAACATTGGCATTGCATTCGGAATGGATGAAGACTTTTTTTATGCCGGTAAACACACTTCAGAAGTAATTTACAAAATCTAATTGTCGTGTCAATACAAATGCGAATCTAGAATGACAAGTCAATTTAATGTTCTGGATTCCTGTCAATTGTTGGTTAATCAAGCGCCATTAGATTTTTCCAAGGCTTTGAAAAGCAATTTTAGCCCAGGAATATCAGATAGTCAACTCTTCTCGTCTGAGTTACCTTGACTAAATGCTCATTATCAGTCATGTAGAACAGGATGAGTGAAATATCAACTAGTCTTTCCTCACCTAATTGCTGATGCATTATCTCTATATTTAGCACAGAATTCACAGCATCATTGTGACCTTACTATTGAATGTGAGGAACATGAAAGCACTACTGTAACATGTCACTTTCCTTCTCAGTTTCCCCTGTGGCAATTGTCAACCTCCACACCACTTACTCCAGTTAATTGTCACAATAATTCAAAAAGTAATGTTCCATCTGTGCAGAGTCCAAAATCCGCATTCATAAAACCATTTTTTCAATCTGCAAACTGTATCATGTACTGTGCTCTTCACACAAACAGTTTCACTCCACTTAATTGCTTTTCTGAAGTGTTAATTTGATTCTTCTCCATCCAATTGATGTCCAATGATCCTAGTAGATGATTTACTATTGAATTTGTTTAAACCTACTTTATCAAGTTAGAAACATGAATGTTATTTTTTTCACCAAAATATTTCTATCCCGTATACTTTTAAGATCTATTAATTTGTGTTCGATACTCTAGGAACAGAAATGTATGCTTTTCTGTGTGATTGGTTGCTGGGGTAAAATTCTACAAATTATTTTCCCACTGGATTCTCACCAGCATGATTCTCAGCAGTTTTTGTTGTGATAAGTGAGACCTAGGCCAGTACCTCAACCCCTTACCCACCTTTGCCTCATCGAGGCTCTTAGTTGGACAATTATTGATCACGTTAGGGCTGATATGCATCAAGTTTCAATTTTCAAGCAGCTGGGAGGAGTTAAGGGACAAGGAAAGCATGAAAGGTGAAAATGATCAGACCTCAGGAAGGGAAAGGAAGGGCACCTCCATCAGTGGCCTCCTTTTAACATTCCCTAAAATGTCTGGGCACTTCTTACATCTCCCCATCCCTAACCTCTCCCCTATCACCTCTTATGGGATCAACAAGCTCATGCTGTTCCTCAGCATCTCCAAGGGCTAACTGCACCTTTCCATTTTCATCTTCTGAAGAGGGTTCTCCCTCTGGCAGAAACTCACTTTTAATCATAGCCAGATTGTTGTGCACTGCACAATCTGATCATGTTATAAACCCTCCCTGATGCATATTTCAAAAAATCACCTAAGCAGCCCAGGCAATGAATTGCATTTTCAGAAGTCCTATGGCTTGTTCTATGAGGGAGCCCTGGTGATGTACTGGAGCCAGTGTTTATGTAGGCTGCCCATATCACCCAGCAACCATCCGTGAAGATTTTCTTGCTCCTTAATAATCTCAGGCACATGGGAGTGAATGAAGCTATAGAAGTCATGGCTGATCCCAGCAAACCTTGCGTAATGTATAAATTTGTTTGTGATGGCTGCACACCATTGCACGTGAATGGAATGGAATTGAATCCCTGCTGGTTAATGAATGTCGAGGACTGCTCCAAGGGAGACTGTATAGCCATGAGTGCAGGGTATCGTTCCTCGGGAACGCAGATAGCTGAGAGGCCTGTGAATCTCTGAGTCAGGTTAGTCAGTAAGAAGTCTCAACACCAGGTTAAAATCCAACAAGTCAAACCAGTTGTACTTTAACCTGGTATTGAGAGACATTTTACTGTGTTTACCCCACTCCAACACCAGCATCTCCACATCAGGGCTAATCAGTCAGAGCAAAATTTACGTAATGATGGACTTACTGTAATGGCATTGGTGCATACAGGAAGTGATCAATGTGTTGCCAACTGAGAAATGCTGCACAGATTCCTGGTTACTACAGGAAAGACCTGACACAAAGAAATTATGTGTTACCGTTATCTTCAGACCATTGGCGGGGTTGGGGGGGAGGGGTGCCTACGAGTTGTGGATGTTGGAAGAGAAGCCACTGAGAAGAGACACGTGGCTCTCCCTTTCTGCCTGAGGCCTGATCAGGTTCAACTTTTAACTCCTCCAATCAGCCTGAAATTGAGGCTGGGTGGGAAACAGCCCACGTGGTGTCGGATCTTCTCACGGTGAGGGAGATAGTGTGGTGGGACCATTGTCAGGACAATCACAGCCTTTCCCTACATTGCCTCTCTCGTTTGTAGAAAGGAGACTCATGGTGGATAACCTCTCAGTGTTGCCAGTTATCTTTGCTGTGTGAGTCTCTGCTCCTCAGCCTCCTGTTGATGCTCACACTCCCCCCTGGGATTGTCCATCCTGCAGTGCTTCCTTCTGGAGATGTAGATGCTTTTCCCTCCTTTGCTTTCTAACTCAAATAGGAATTCATAAATAAAAACTCTCTGGATCCATTCTCACTTTGCCTCCTGTCTGAAAGGACATATTCAAGGCCAGAATAGTAAAGTATGTTATAAACAAAGGTGTGAACAAGACACCTATAAAAGACGTGGAACAGCTCATCTTTGGCACTTTGTATCACGTTGTCCCTCGTGATACCTTCCCCTGGGGCCCTAACACAAAAACAGAGGTGAACAACATTCCCATTTCACAGTTGTGGGATGGAATTTTTTGGCTGTGAACACCCCAAAATTGGAAAAAAATGACCCCCACCCTCCGAGGTCAACTGATCTTTTCCATGGTCTATACAATTGTACAAATTCACCACAACTGCCGAGGTAGTTGGAATGGGAACATTCTGGAGCCCTGTGGGGTGTGTGAACTTGTGAAGTTTATCACTGAATCAATATGGCTCTGAATTCCATTCAGTGATATGGTGTCACTAGGAGTATTCCTTTGCTCACGATTGAATGAATGGAATTTGTTTGGCCACTGATGAATGGTATTAATTGTTAACCCATGACTCCCCTTCATTAATAGGATGGCAGAATTGATGAAGCTTTACCCCCTTCACTGTAACCTTCACTCCACAAGGCTGCATTTCCTGCTTTCCATGATGTACTTTTTTCCAAATTTGACTCGAATCTATTGGGTTATGCCATTTCTTTCAAAGCACAAAATTAGAAAGCTGGCTTGCTCTTGTTTCCTGTGCAATGGACTCAGAGCTGCACCTTGTTGACTAAAGCAGAACCAACAAGTCAGCATGCATTCCATAAAGAAGCCCCAGAGCCCAGCTTAGCAGCCCTCCTACATGTCAGCATATACCCTCCTGAATAGAATTGATCTTGCTTTTGAAAGCTACAATTTTACCTGAGCTTTGAGATGATAGTGCTGCAAAGGTATTACAGAACAGAATTCGACCCTTCCTTCCTCATTGTCTCTGTACCTCTGATCTACCAGGAACCTCACAACATGCAAGGAAAGATTGCACCCCTCATTCTCCTGTCTCCTCCTCTATTAATAGATCCTGTTATTGTGGAGTTGGACATTAACAAACTCCTCACTAAGCGTGTCATTTGTGAGGCATAGATGCCTCACATAGACCTGCACCTACCTAGCCCACCTGGTGGCTCTGTGTGCCATTGCTTACAGGGTTCTCCTCACTCCCTGCAGCTGGGGTACACCAATCACTGCTCTTGCTGCATGTCCGCCTCACTATTAGACTGAGTTCAGATTGTGAAGTGCACACAGTCCCTGAACTGCTGTATATTTGTGATTTCTTTCTAAGGTGCACTCTGTTCTCCTGTCTCCCTACTCTGAACTTGAACTAGAATCTTGACATAGTTCCCATTTCCAAAGAGGGTAATAGAAACAGTGGCCTCCACAAAGAACTGCAGTGCCAACCTGTTTAATCTTCACGTGAAACATCCCTAATACCTACGTAACGTGGCTGGGGCCTGTTAATTTGCAACTTGTGTGCATCTCCTGCCAACAATACACGTTCTTCCGATTTGACCCCCTTGTTTGTCTGCGTTTCATGCAGTCTTATCACTGTACATTTTCTTTCCTCTCCCTTCCATTGTTCATCCTTCCCAGCCATCTCTTTGCCCCTCTGCCTGCCATCATGGGTCCTCTTCCTTAACCACCGCCTCCTTAAACAGCCCTCCCTCCAACTCGCAACTCTAATGGTTGCACTTCCTTGAGCCCCTCCTTCTCCAGTTCCCCTCTTCATTGCCTCCCTTGTCTTTGTGAGTCCATCCACTTCGTCCCCCAGTTTCACTTTGTATCCTAACCCCATTCGAATTTCAGACTTTATTACAGTGGCTACATGGGTCCTGCAGAACAGTGCAGTTCCAGGTAGACACTGGTTTGTGTCAGAGGGAAGGACTCTCCCCAGTTCCAGGTGCAGTATTGATCTGACTTAGGGACATAGTGGAGCCTGTGTGCCCAGCAGCATGGTACTGCCCATGAAGTCCAGGTTGGCATGAAGATGGAGGGTGGGAATCAGTCTGATTCATAGCATATCAGGGACAGTGTATCACTGTGGTGGATAGGCTTCTTACATTGCATTCACCTTGAAGTCTCTGGTGAACGGAGGACTGTTTTGCACACGCCACGCTTTATCAGTCACAGTTTAGATCAGTGTAATTTCTTGCTATCATGACCCAAAGTTGAAGGATTAATGGAACATTGTTGGGCAGCTTTTAATAAGCATGCGAGAGATGCAAATTAATGCAATTGTTTTCATGCCATTCACCAGTTGGGGAACAGACCCACCATTGGGAGAATTGCCTGTGTAAAATGTTATTTTACACAGGCAGATTCCCAAAGTTTTGGCTCGTGTTAGAGGCGGAAAGAATGCGACCTTGAGATTCCAGGAATCTCTTGCAGTTCCAGTAATCACTTCTAGTGATTAGGAAGCTACTAGCCAATCAGATTGACTGGGGACTCTGAGGTGGGACTTCCTCCAGCGTGGGGGCAGAAGTCCCATCCTCACCCACTTAATACTCATCAGAGTGAGGGCTGCTCTGCAGACATTCAGGGAGGAATTTTCCAGTCCTGCCACAGGAATCGTAATGGGCGGGACACATTTACCTCAGCCAGGATCTTCCAGCCTGAAGATCCCACATTCAGTCTCAGCTGTGAAATGAATCTCCAGCACCTGAAAAATCCTCACCCAGAGGTTTAGTTGTTGGTCAGATAATTTTTAAATGTTCAAACCACTTTTGATTTTACAGCTCAATATTGATATTAATACAAAAAAAAAAACTCTTCTGCAAATATTCAGCATTCGGAATTCCAGATGGAGGGGGATGGAACACAGAACTCCAGTGTGACTCCGGCAGAGAATATCAATTGGGCAACATGTGTGTCATCCGATTTGATGCTGTCCATTATACGCAACTAAATTAGAAAGCAGGCAAAGCTGACACTTGTTGGATTTTCACTGTTGAATCTACAGCTGTTAGGATTAGCTCCCTAGATTACCTCCACGATACTGCCCAGCATTAGGCCTAATAGATCCAACTCAACCCACAACTGAAGCTGACTTTTATATGATCCCACCAGGTATGTTTTCAGTGTCAGGGGGAAGAGGGGTTAGGGGAGGGGTATGGAAATGGATGCTTGTGGAATTGGATTGGTGGCCAGCCCTCCGCTTGGCAATTCTCCCCCCACCCCAGATTTTACACAATACACTACGTGGGCTGTTGCCAAAATCAACTGATCACTCATCGTAATTAAATGGGTAACTAGAGATCAAACAGGCTCGATAGTAAGTCCTATTGGCCTGAAGAATAGACTGGTCTGTTCCATAATACTGCTGGGGTGTGTCCAATTGGTTGGGAGTGGGCAGATCATTGGTGGTGTGGTGAAGTTATTCAGACCTCACTGTTACTTTAATCAGTTATGTTGGTCTCTGGCACCAACAAGGAAATATGGAATTTGGGAGGAGCAGGTCCAGAAAAGGACTGGAAAGCTGAGGTCATTCATTTCTACACAGATTTGTTTGTGGGCTGCTCGGAGCAGGTGCGCTCCTCTGGGCTCAAGGAAATTTTGGAATTTCCCTGGTCAAAGATTTTCACCCTCTCCTGAGCATGATCTCAATCTCTGGATCCATTTGCCTTTGAACTGTTCCTCTAAGTCTCCAGGGGTATGGTTTCACCACAATTGTCCTCCTCCCTCCAGTTTGCGTAGAATTCCAGTTAAACATGGTATATTAAAATGAGCCCCGGGAGTTAATACAGCTCAAGCCATGGAAAAGATGCTGCTGAACCACGTTTGCTTTTTGCTCCAAGTTAAAAGTGGAGTAAAATGTTTGGTACATTGTTGGCTCTGATTCCGTATTCAGAAAAGGTACAGCTTTCCGCAAGGGAACAAGGAAATTGTGAAGAATGTCGGACTGGGCGATAAATCAAGATCATAATGGTTTCCTAGTAAGTAGATAGGACAGGTATAAAACTGAATTTCAAATGCTGAGAGGACATTTTGAAGAGATTAATACTTCTCAGATCAAGTTTTCAGGGCAATCACCAGGAACACAGATTTGAAGTTAACTTTCTGGTTTATTGGCAAAAATTCTATTGGCACAGATGCTTCAGAAAAGTATATGTGAAATGTAAAAAAATGTCAGCTTGAGAGTTTGGCAATAATGTTCTGTGCTTTGGCAGCAGCTAATATTTTGAGATTTTTAACTAATGTTCCTTAGACAATAGTCCTTTCACCTGGAAGAATGGGATAATAGAACATAGAACATTACAGCACAGAACAGGCCCTTCGGCCTTCGATGTTGTGCCGACCAAAATAAAAAGCAATGCCCCTCCTAACTAAACCATTCCCTTTTCTTCCATATACTTATCAATTAACCTCTTAAACGCCACCAAACTTGGCGCATCTACAACTGCTGCACGCAGGGCATTCCACTCCCAAACCACCCTTTGGGTAAAGAACCTACCTCTGATATCCGTCCTATAACTATCACCCCTTAATTTAAGCTGTGTCCCCTCGTACTAGCTTTCTCCATCCTAGGAAAAAGGCTATCACTGTCCACCCTATCTAAACCTCTAATCATCTTATATGCTTCAATAAGATTCCCTCTTAGCCGCCTCCTTTCTAACGAAAACAACCTCAAATCCTTCAACCTCTCTTCATAGACCTGCCCTCCATACCAGGCAACATCCTAGTAAACCTCCTCTGTACCCTCTCCAATGCCTCCACATCTTTCTTATAATGTGGGGACCAGAACTGCACACCATACTCCAAGTGCGGCCGCACTAGAGTTTTGTACAGTTGCAACATGATGCTGCGGCTCCTAAATTCAATCCCCCTGCCAATAAAAGCTAAGACTCCATATGCCTTCTTAACAACTTCATCCACTTGACTGCCTACTTTCAGGGATCTATTGACACATACACCAAGAACCTTCTGTTCCTCAACACTATTAAGAGCCCTACCATTAGCCCTATACTCTACACATTTATTGTTCCTGCCAAAGTGCATTACCTCACACTTTTCCACATTAAACTCCATTTGCCACCTCTCGGCCAGCTCTGCAACTTGTCCAAGTCACTCTGTAAACTATAACACCCCTCTTCACTATCTACCACTCCACCGACTTTAGTGTCATCTTCAAATTTACTGATCCATCCTTCAATACCCTCATCCAGATCATTTATAAAAATTACAAACAGCAGGGGCCCCAAAACAGACCCGAGGCACACCACTTGTCACCGAACTCCACGATGAATACCTCCCATCAACCATCACCCTCTGTCTTCTATCTGCCAGCCAATTCCTAATCCAATTAGCTAAATCACCCTCTATTCCACACATCTGCATTTTCTGTATAAGTCTTCCATGGGCCACCTTATCAAAAGCCTTACTAAAGTCCATATATACTACATCAACCGCCTTACCCCCATCCACCTCTCTGGTCACTTTCTCAAAAAACTCAATGAGGTTAGTAAGGTATGACCTACCCTTCACGAAACCATGCTGACTATCCCCAATCAATTCATTTCTCTCTAAATAACTATAAATCCTATCCCTAATAATTCTCTCCAATACCTTGCCCACAACAGAAGTAAGACTCACTGGCCTATAATTCCCAGGAAGGTCTCTCTTCCCCTTCTTAAACAATGCCCGTTATTATAAATCCCCGTTATTTTTCTTACACCAGAAGACAAATTGGTTTAAGACTGTTTATGGGCACAGAATGGGTTGTGCCCTCAGAATATACTGATCACAAGGCACGAGTTGGCTGCTCTCCTGCCTCAATGCTTTCAGCAGGCGGATTGTCAGTGTTACCCATGCCCTTCATTGACAGCTCATCTAATTAGATGTGGGATTAACTGACATTCTTAATGCTATTTAAGGGCAACATGCATCTTGTTTAAATCAGAGGTGCAACTTGAGTGTGATCAACTGCCTTTAGAAAATTGTAAACTGAGCAGTTACAGTTTCTCCCCCCGCCCTCAACCTGCTTTTCAGACACAACATGGAGATGGTGGTGATGATGGAGGGAGATGCAGGGAGAGCAGCGTGTCTTGCTTACAATCAATGGGCAAAAGGCATCAGAGTAAGCTGCTTGACACCTGTGAGAAGAGAGAGCAGAGCAGGAGGAACAATACACCAAGGAGCTAGCTACAATACAGGAAAATGTTTAATGGCCTGATAATGTTAAAGTGTCAATAACAGTCTTTTTTCATTGAATGTGAGCAGGAGGAGGGTAACATCCATCCACATATTGTCCCACCTCCGTGTGGGAGTTGGGGGTGGAGGTTGATTATTTTCCCAATGATCAGGCAAACATTATCAACTGGAAGAATGAAAGGATTTCATAGAAAAAAAAATCCTGATGGGATTGGACATGCTAGATGGAAGAATGTTCCCAAAGTTGGGGAAATGTAGAACTAGGGGGCCAGAGCTTAAGCATAAGGGGTAGAACATAGAACATAACAGCACAGAACAGGCCCTTCGGCCTTCGATGTTGCGCCGACCAATATAAAAAGCAATGCCCCTCTAAACTAAACCATTCCCTTCTCTTCCATATACTTATCAAATAACCTCTTAAACGCCACCAAACTTGGCGCATCTACAACCGCTGCAGGCAGGGCATTCCACTCCCGAACCACCCTTTGGGTAAAGAACCTGCCGCTGATATCCGTCCTATAACTATCACCCCTTAATTTAAAGCTGTGTCCCCTCGTGCTAGCTTTTTCCATCCTAGGAAAAAGGCGATCACTGTCCACCCTATCTAAACCTCTAATCATCTTATATGTTTCGATCAGGTCCCCTCTTAGCCTCTTCCTTTCTAACGAAAACAACCTCAAATCCCTCAGCCTCTCCTCCTAAGACATGCCCTCCATACCAGGCAACATCCTGGTAAACCTCCTCTGTACCCTCTCCAATGCCTCCACATCTTTCTTATAATGCGGGGACCAGAACTGCACACTATACTCCAAGTGCGGCCGCACTAGAGTTTTGTACAGTTGCAACATGACGTTGCGGCTCGAAATTCAATCCCCCTACCAATAAAAGCTAAGACTCCGTATGCCTTCTTAACAACCTTCTCGACTTGACTGCCTACTTTCAGGGATCTATGCACATCCACACCAAGATCCCTCTGTTCATCAAGACTACTAAGAATCCTACCATTAGCCCTATACTCTACACATTTATTATTTCTGCCATAGTGCATTACCTCCCACTTTTCCACATTAAACTCCATTTGCCACCTCTCGGCCCAGCTCTGCAACTTGTCCAAGTCTCTCTGCAAACTATAACACCCCTCTTCACTATCTACCACTCCACCGACTTAGTGTCATCTGCAAATTTTACTAATCCATCCTTCAATACCCTCATCCAGATCATTTATAAAAATTACAAACAGCAGGGGCCCCCAAACAGACCCCTGAGGCACACCACTCGTCACCGAACTCCACGATGAATATCTCCCATCAACCACCACCCTCTGTCTTCTATCTGCCAGCCAATTCCTAATCCAATTAGCTAAATCAACCTCTATTCCACACATCTGCATTTTCTGTAGAAGTCTTCCATGGGCCACCTTATCAAACGCCTTACTAAAGTCCATATATACTATATCAACCGCCTTACCCCCATCCACCTCTCTGGTCACTTTCTCAAAAAACTCAATGAGGTTAGTAAGGCATGACCTACCCTTCACAAAACCATGCTGACTATCCCCAATCAATTCATTTCTCTCTAAATAACTATAAATCCTATCCCTAATAATTCTCTCCAACACTTTGCCCACAACAGAAGTAAGACTCACTGGCCTATAATTCCCTGGAAGGTCTCTCTTCCCCTTCTTGAACAACGCGACCACATTCGCTATCCTCCAGTCCTCCGGAACCACACCCGTAACCAATGACGACCTGAAGATCAGAGCCAGAGGCTCTGCAATCTCCTCTCTTGCCTCCCAGAGAATCCTAGGCTAAATCCCGTCCGGCCCAGGGGACTTATCCAACTTCAAACCCTCGAGAATATCTAGCACATCCTCCCTATCTACTTTGATACCTTCCAGTTTGCTACCCTGTACCTCAGTGTTCCCCATAACTACATTTACATCACCCTGCGTGAATACCGAAGAGAAATATTTATTCAGTACCTCTCCAATCTCCTCAGGCTCCACACACAACTTCCCACTGCTGTCTATGACTGGCCCTAATCTTGCCCTAACCAATCTTCTATTCTTAAATATCTAAAGAAAGCTTTAGGATTCTCCCTAATCCTATCAGCCAAAGTCTTCTCATGTCCTCTCTTTGCTCTCCTCAATTCCCTCTTTAGCTCCCTCCTGGCTAATCTATAGCTATCCCTTGCACTAACCGAGCCTTCAATCCTCATCCTGACATAAGCCTCCTTTTTCCTTTTAACCAGCCAATCAACTTTTTTCGTACACCAAGGTTCTCTTACTCGACCATTTCCTCCTTGCCTGACAGGGACATACTTATCAAGGACCCGCAGCAGCTGCTCCTTGAATAAGCTCCACATTCCAGATGCTCCCAGTCCCTGTAGCTTCCTAGTCCAATGTATGCACCCTAATTCTCTCCTGATGGCCTCATAATTAATGGGTAAGCCATTCAGGACTGAGAAGAACTTCTTCACTCAGTTGTGAACCTGTGGAATTCTCAACCACAGAAAGCTGTTGGGGAAAGTTTAAGAGGGAGCTGTTCTGGTTGATCCTGTCTCTGTGTCAGTTTTGCTATTTGGGAATCAGTCTGAGGAACCTCTTCTGGACTCCCTCAGTAGCAAGAATGTCCTTCCTCAGTGTAGGAGATCAAGATTGCACACAAAAACCCAAGTGTGGCCTCACCAGTGCCCTATACAACTGCAACAAGACATCCTTATTCATATACTCAAATCCTCTTGCTACGAAGGCCAGCATACTATTAACTTCCCTCCCAGCCTGCTGTACCTACATATCAACCTTCAGCAACTGTTTCACCATCGCACCCAGGTCACCTTCACTTCCCCTTTTCCTAACCTGCCACCATTCAGATAATAATCTTTTTGTTTTTGCCACCAAAGTGGATTAGTTCATATATTGCATTTGCCAAGTATTTGCCTACCCAAAGTCATACTCCAACCTCTTCACAATATACATGACCACTCAGCTCAGTCTTGTCTGCAAATTTGGAGACATCACATTCAATTCCTTTGTCCAAATCATTAATTTATGATGTGAATAGCTGGGGTCCCAGCACTGAACCCTGCAATATCCCACTGGTCACTGCCTGCCACTTTGAAAAGGATTATGTCTATTCCCACTGTCTGCTTCCTATCTGTCAATCAGTTCTCTATCCACATCAATACATTACCCCAATATCACGAGCTTTCATTTTGCTCACTAATCTCTCACGTGGGACCTTGGCTTTTGGACGCAACAACCATTGATTCACCCTTATCCACTAGTCACATCCTCAAAAGGTTCCAGGAGGTTTGTTAAGCACAAATTTTCTTTTAGTGAATCCATGCTGACTTGGACTGATTCTGTCACTGCTTTCCAAATGCTTAGTTATTACATTCTTAATAATTGACTCCAGCATTTTCCCACCACTTATGTCTGTCTAACTGGTCTATAATTCCCTGCTTGCTCCCTTTATAAAAAATATGGAGTTACGCTACCCTCTAATCCATTGGAACTCTCCAGAGTCTATAGAATGCTGGAAAATGATTCCTAATGTGCCCAATATTTCCACTTCCCCAAGTACCCTAGGATGCAGAGCATCAGGTACTGGAGACTTATTGGGTTTTAAATTCCCGTCAATTTCTCCAATTGAATTTCCTAACCAACAAGGATTTACTTCACTTTCTCCTACATCCTAGGCCCTCTCTCCCTTACTGTTTCTGGGAGATAATTTGTATCCTCTTTATTCAAGGAAGACCCAAGGTATTTATTCAGCTGGTCTGCCATCTCTTTGTTGTCAATCTGTCCTGTGCATCATTGATAACATTTGACCACTTTGCTGTCCATTCCATGGATAATGATGTTATCAGATTGATGACCGCTCCCCTCAGTGTCTAAGAATCACAGAATTATTTTTGGAACAGACCAGGGGCTGAACTTTATCCCTCAGGCATTCTATGGAACTGAGGCACACATTCATTAGTGACAAAAGTTGTAAGATATCACGTGTGACTTTACTGGCAATTCACATTACACATCCGGTGCAGCAAAGTCCAACTGGGCACCCAGCCAGACCTCTGTTCACTCCCACCAGCATGAATGGCCTTAATGTTCTAGCCCTCAACTTTGTCCCGCTAATGGGCACTATAGATAGCTCTGTCGCATGTCAAGCTTCACGAAGATTTATGTACTGGAACGCTATCGCCTCGCCAGCCATTGAATCAGAATAAACGTCCGACAACAAATCTTTGTTGACATCAGTCAGGAATTTCCAGTCTTGTTCAAGCGAGGCCATAAAATCCTGCCCACAACACCAGGAGTTCTTGGATTTTATGATGTGGATACTTGTTTGGAATGATAGTCTTGTTGACCACCTTAAGGTTAATATTTAATCTAAGTTCACCATCTTTGCATCAGTCAATGACAAAATTTGATATCTACGGTAATCAATTCACTCAATGATACTGTTTGTTTCAGATCCTGTAAGATTTTGGCATAAATTTCAAGCAGCAAATGTCTCTGATTTTATGGAATGGGTAGAATTGAGGTGTCAGTGTGGGGAACATAACAGTACCCATTGACCTCTGCAAATTCAGGAAACAAGAAAGAATATTAGTGTGTAGAGTCTGCATTATTGATCCTGTTGGTGTGTATTTCACTGGGATCTTCAAATTTAAGTCCAAACCTATTGAAAAGATTCATGCCTCCAAACTATTCCTGCCATGAGCTTTGTAGTATTTAACTTTGTCTTTCTGTAGCAGAATGAAACTGTGCTCATTCCTAAAACTGAAATAATCAAGTGAGCTTAAAAAGTGCCTATCATGGGATTAAGGAAAGTTGCCAAAAATACCACTGGTAGGAATTGTCACTCAATAGAAACTTGCACGTTAACATTGATGAGAATTGACTCTAAAATGCACGTGACAGTCACTAAGCAACTTTGAAAATTACTTGGTGCTTTACCATTCGTAATGCTTTATACTTGTCCTACCTCACTTTGAAATGTGACAGTTCAAAATCTAAAATAATTGCCAAATTACAAACTGCTGATTGGTCAAATGATCTGTTTAACCTTCATACTGTTGTATGATTATTACTATCCTGGCCAAAATTCTCAATGACGCAGTGCAAATATTGAAACAAAGGAAAAAGTGCTCACTTTTTTTTCCCCCATTACTGCTGACTGTTAATTAACAAACGCTCAGCACAGAAAATTAATGCCCCCAAACCAATCCTAACCATCAAATTCTTTACATCTTTTGTTGTAACTTTAGCTGACTGAGGATACCATAGTGTTAAACTATGGGTGGTGGAATTCGGTTAGTTCAATTAGCTGGTTCATGGTACAGAACAACTCCAATGGGTGGGTTCAGTTCCCATAGTGTCACAGGTTATTCATGGAGGCCCACCTACTCAAGCTTGCCCCCTGCTTGAGGTGTGGTGACCCGCAGGTTAAATCACCACCAGTCAGTCTAAGGAAATCGGAGACCATGGCAACTTTACTTAACCAATTAAACTTCTGAAATTAAGTTTAAAAGAAATGACAGGACTCAATTAACACTTGAGAACTGCTTACAAATGTTCCAGGCCACCTTCAAAAAGGTGAACAGGAACTTGTTTCACAGAAATTCAAACAGCATTGACATCCTTGCTGCTTCTTACACCATTATAGCTCAGTAACCTTCTCAAAATAACAGGACTATTAATATCAAAGCTTGGTGCAGCTGTACAAATAACACTTCAATGACACGCAACAGTAAGGGGATTAGTGAAGAATCTGAACCCAAGAACATGCACATTAATTTTGTCATCAAATGATAAAATAAATCTCAAAATATTTTAGGACAAATATATTGCAAATCTATTAACTAAACATCTTGGATTGCCAATTAAGAACAAAGAACAAAGAACAGCACGGGAAACAGGCCCTTCGGCCCAACGAGCCCGCGCCGCCACCTCGATGTTCCCACTTCTACATGTTTATAGATCTATGGATTAAAAAGCAAATTTGAGACAATTTAGGGAGAATTTGTTTTGCCAATTGCCCGGAGAAAACCCACGCAAGCACGGGGAGAATCTGCAAACTCCCACAGACACAGGCCCAAATCCATGTATCTGCACAGCACAGCTATAATCACTGAGCTGTCGTGTTGCCCATCAGATGGTCCAGGTCAAGCATACGCCAACAACGTGAAGCAGTAGGATACTCTCGAAAAAGGTCCAAGAGCAGCCCTCTCACGACCCATCGCGTGTATGCCCCTCGTTAGACAACAAGGTGGACCAAAGCACCTGTAGAATAAAAACAAGTACATCAATATCATCATCTATTTACACACTTCCCAGGGACTCCCAAGGCTCATGATCACTATTTTAAATCAGTTTTCTATACCCCTCCATTCCCATCTAAGTATTTCCTTAAATCTCTCCAGAGTACCTGCCTCCACCACTTTACTTGGTAGCGCATTCCATACCCCCACCACCCTCTGTGTGAAGAAACTCCCTCTAGCATCCAAATTATATCTTACCCACCTCACCCTAAGCCCGTGACCCCCTCATGCTATTTGAGTCCAGCCTAGGAATTGTTGGATTAACACTCACCTGCCTGTTCACCTTCATAAATTATTGGGATCTAATATTTTATTTCCTCTCATGTAATTAAGATTATTACATGTATAGGTGCAGTAGGCAGCAAATGTTTTTGTAGTGAAATGATTGGAGTACAGGAGCATGTTGTGCTGCAATTTTACAGAGCCTTGGTGAGGCCACACCATGAATACTGTGTGCAGTTTTGATGTCTTTATCTGAGAAAGGATATTCTTGCTATCAGGATGGTGCAAAATAAGTTTACCAATCTGATTCCTGGGATGGTGGAACAGACATACGAGGAGAGAGAGATCGAGTCAGTTAAGATTATATACACTGGAATTTAGAAGAGGGATTCTCACAAAAACCTGTAAAATTCTAACAGAACCAGGCAGTATAAATACAGAAAGGATGCTCTGATGGTGGGGCTGTAAAGAACTGGGTGCCATAGTCTAAGGACACAGGGTAAACCTTTTAGGATTGTGTTGAGGACAAATTTTTTCACCCAGAGAATAGCAAGCTGTGGAATTTGCTACCACAGAAAATATTGAAGCCAAAACATAGGTTTTCAAGAAGGATCTGGATATAGGGGGTGATTCTGCTATGCTAATTTTAATCGCACAGGACATTTGAGCAGTGCCTGATGTATGATTCTATGTTCCTCCCCAGTACTGTCTCCCTGCACTGGATATCCAGCAGCTCCACACTGGAAGTAAGTGCAGAACTGCATTATACATGCAAATGAGCAGAGAAATCTGAAGTCACCAGGCCCACTAACCTTTCACTCCCTGCCCCACCGGAGTAAGAGGGGGCAATTGGGACCCCCCACCAGAGGGGGGTCCCAATACCAGTACCAGCCTGGGCCCCAGCACTGCCCAAGAGGCAAAGTGCCAAAGCCCATTCAGTGCCTTATCACTGTCCATTGACCATGGGTGGTGCCAAAGGGGTGGGGCTGGGGGTAGGTCCCTCTGCATTTGGTTTGAGTGGCCATTGGGGGTTTGAGGACAAATTTGGGGGAGGGTCAGGCTGAAGGAATAATTCACCACTGTGGAGGTGGGGGGGGGGGTGTAATGGGAGATCAGAGATGTGAGGGGAGTTGAGGCTGAGATCAGGCATGCCTGGGGGATTATTGATCAGGCCTTGATCAGGAGGGACAGCAATGCAGGGTCATGGAGCTGGTCAGGAGACTGGCAGTGGGAAGCCACTTCACATGCAGTGATCTCAGCATTGACAGAACGACGTGTGCGCAGTGACCCGCTCAGTGTTACGCTGCCATCTTTTCCAGCGGAAATAGGCCCTGCCCTGTTTACAGTGTGATTCATACTTGTGCACTCTGCAGTGCACAAGATTCATTTCTAAACTCACACTTAAACAGCACAATTTATTCCAGTTTTCACACAAATTCAACATTTCCAATTTTTTGGGGGGAGAATCTTGGCCATCGTTTTTAAGATAAAGGGGATCAAGGGGGGGGGGGGGGTGGGGGGGGGGGGGGGGGGGGGGGGGGGGGGGGGGGGGGGGGGAGGTGGCAGTGAGGAAAGTGGGATCTGTCTATTGAGTTGGATGATTAACCACATTAATAATGAATGGTGGAGCAGGCTTGGAGAACTGAATGACCGTCTCCTGCTCCTATGTTCTATGTTGCAATATTTTCATTTTCCTACATTTAACCTCAATAATTCATTGGGTGGGATTTGAAGACCCTGCTTGAGTGAGACTAGAAAAATCCTGCCCCAAGTCATACATTTGTCGTCTGCAATCTGTGGAGTGGTATAATTCTGGCAATTATTTCTAATTAAGAAAATTATAACCAAATGGACACTTGGAATAAAAATCATCGTACCTATTTCATAATAAATTATACAATGTAACCTCCCAGATTGTGATACTTTGCAATATTTTGGACAAAGGCATTCTGGATTGGAGAATAATGTTGGAAAGTCCAACTACAAGTGTGTGCGAGAGAACTGGATTTAAACACATCGGAGTCATTAGCAGTGGTGAAACATTATAAAGTACTGATAAAAATTGTTTTATTTCTCTAAATATTGCATATTCAGTATTTCAAAAGAAAAATAACCCTTTTGGTATTTCCAGATTCTGGACTGGATTCTTTTCGATCTCAGCTATGATGTCCCAGTGTTAGTGAGAATGGAGAATTTAGCACTCGGTCAGAACTCTAGTCATTGGAGCAGCAGCAGAGAAGCCCTGTTGTGGATGAGGTCAGAGGTTTTCAGCATTTGGATTTCCAGACAGGAAAGATTACAATGTATTGCAATGACAGCAGATTCAAATTATATTTAATAATAATTGAACAGATGGACAATTAAAATATTGATAATGCCTTTATATCTTCATTTTTAAATTGCAGAATAATAGATGGTATTTTCAACAGAAAAGGTTAATTTGTAACTTTCATGTCCCAGAGTTACTACATTGATTTATGAAACATGCATTGTCCAGAGATGAAGTGCTAAAGGGAAATGAATTACAGAAATAGCAGTTAAATTGTCAGCATTATTTGGAGTTTTGTACATAACTTTAGAACCAGGTTCACAGTTTGAACTAATTCTTTATCCCAATTCTCAGTTGGTTATAACAAGGTTTGAAATTAAAAGGAAGGTGATGTTACTAATTTAATATGTGTTTAACTGTGTAAACTTGGTGCAAGTAGTAAACTGGCCATGTTCCTTTATTAAGTAGTTTTATTGCTAAAACTCAGGTATAGATGCAAAAATTATTAACAAAAAAATTTTAAAGAAGTGTTCATACATGTCCAATTACCGTTTAATGCTAAAACAGCTGATGAAAAACCGATGTTACATACAGGATACCTCAAATCTCAAGGGTATTCTAAAATACCATTTCTTTGTCGTGTACATTTTCAATTTGGTATAAAATGAGAAAAGATATGCAAACCGGGGGGGAAATCACTGATCAATTAATAAAATATTGATTAACTTAGGAAATAAACAAGCAGGATCATACCACAACAACAATTAATTGCACTGATGGCTGGACAGTGTTACATACAGTTATCCTTTGGGTTCCAACTCCCTACATTTCCTGAACTCAGCTGCCCCTTTGTTCCTAAGCAACATCCAATATTATATAACTCTGTAAGCTGACTCCAGTACGTAGTTGCTACACCCAGGTTATTTGGCCACATTTGGGAAAATCGTTTTCATTTCACGATGGCAAAGTCTTCTCAACTCAAGCTTTGATCTTAATCGGCTAGTCATTTAACAATGACTTGTTTACAGGAGACTGTTTTTGCAGCCTTCTTTACTGCCTGCTGTATCTTCATGATAAGTACTCTCACAACACTAGATTAAAGCCCAGCAGGTTCATTTGGTACCAAAAACCACTACCTTTTGCTACCAAGTAAATCTGTTGGACTTTAACTTGGTGTTGAGAGATTTCTTACTGCGTTTACCCCGGTCCAATGCTGGCATCACCACATCGTATCTTCATGATAGTGGAGAAAGGGACACGTGGAAGAAGGGATATGCAGGGACATTTTAGATAAGTGTAGGAAAAATAGGGTAGTAGTAGTGGGAGATTTCAATTTTCCTGGAGTAGATTGGAGAGGGCCCAGAGCTGTAGGAGTGGACGGGGAGGAATTTGTACAGTGTGTTTTGGAAGGGTCCTTGGAGCAGTATGTGGATGGCCCGACTAGAGATGGGGCTATACTGGATTTGGTTCTGGGGAATGAGCCAGGCCAGGTGGTTGACGTCGAGGTAGGAGAGCAGGTGTCAAATAGTGATCACAACTCTGTCTGCTTTAGGATATTAATGGAAAAGGACGAGACTGGCCCAAAAGGGAAGGTATTTAACTGGGGGAGGGCTAGATACAGCCAGATTAGGCAAGATCTTAAAGATACCGACTGGGATAAGCTTTGAGGGCAGGTCGACGAGGTACACGTGGGAGTCTTTCAAGGGAAAACTAAACTCTCTGCAGGAAAGATACGTGCCGGCAAGGAGGAAGGATGGGAAAGGTAGGATTAGAGAACCATGGCTTACCAGGGAGATTGAGGACTTGATCAGGAAGAAGCGAGAGGCTTACATTAGATCTAGGCAACTGGGGACTGAGACAGCGCTGGAAGCTTATAGAGAGTGTAGACGGGATCTTAAAAGGGGTGTTAGAAAGGCAAAAAGGGGCCACGAGGTGGCTCTGGCAGGTAGGATTAAGGAAAATCCTAAGGCATTTTACACCTATGTAAGGAGCAAAAGGATGGTTAGAAGCAAGATTGGACCTCTCAGGGACAGAGGAGGGGATCTATGCTTAGAGCCTGAGGGAATGGGGGAGATCCTGAATGAATACTTTGCGTCGGTATTCACACAGGAGACTGGCCAGATGTCTGTGCCTGATGTTGACAAAGTTGAGTATCAGTTGAGGGAAATAAGGATTACAAGGAGAGGTGTTGGGGCTGTTAGGCAGCTTAAAGACATAAAGCTCCAGGGCCTGATGGCATTTACCCCAGGCTGCTAAGGGAGTTGAGGGAAGACCTAGCTGGGCCTCTGACGCAAATCTTTGTCTCTTCCTTGGACACAGGTGAGGTCCCAGAGGACTGGAGGATAGCAAACGTAGTACCGTTGTTTAAAAAAGGTCAGAGGGATAACCCAGGGAACTATAGGCCGGTGAGCTTGACTTCAGTTATAGGTAAGCTAATGGAGAGGATCCTCAGGGACAGGATGTATGAGCATCTGGAGCGCTGCGATCTGATCAGGGATACGCAGCATGGCTTCGTCAAGGGGAAGTCTTGTCTTACGAATCTAGTGGAATTTTTTGACGAAGTGACAAAAACAGTTGATGAAGGACAGGCTGTTGATGTCGTCTACATGGATTTCAGTAAGGCGTTTGACAAGGTTCCTCATGGTAGACTGATAGAGAAGGTGAAGGCGCATGGGATACAGGGTCGGGTATGTAGATGGGTCGAGAACTGGCTCGGGAGGAGGAGACAGAGGGTAGTAGTGGAAGGCTCTTTTTCCAGCTGGAAGCCTGTCACTAGTGGAGTGCCACAAGGCTCAGTACTAGGTCCTCTTCTATTTGTGGTCTACATAAACGACTTGGAAGTAGGGGTAGGTGGTGAGATCAGCAAATTTGCTGATGACACTAAGATGCTTGGATTGGCGGGTACAGAGGAGCAGTGTCAGGCAATACAACAGGACATAGACAGGTTGGTAGACTGGGCAGATAGATGGCAAATGGAATTTAATCCGGATAAATGCGAGGTGATGCATTTTGGCCGGAAAAATGTAGAAGAGAGTTATAGGATAAAAGGTAAAACTATACGGAGCATAGAGATGCAGAGAGACTTGGGGGTGCAGGTTCACAAGTCTCTGAAGGTGTCCTCACAGGTGGAGAAGGTGATAAAGAAGGTGTATAGTATGTTAGCTTTCATAGAAAAGGGTATAGAATACAAGAGTAGGAGTTTGATGTTGCAGTTGTATAGAACGTTGGTTAGGCCTCACTTGGAATACTGCGTCCAGTTCTGGTCGCCGTACTATCGGAAGGATGTGGAGTCCTTGGAGAGAGTGCAGAGGAGGTTTACCAGGATGCTGCCTGGTATGGAAGGACTGTCCTATGAGGAACGATTAGATAGACTGGGGTTGTTTTCCCTTGAAAGACGTCGGCTTAGAGGGGATCTCAGAGGTGTATAAGATTATAAGGGGTATAGATAGAGTAAATGGAGGTAAACTTTTTCCACCTTCAGAAATGGATAGGACAAGGGGTCATGGCCTTAGGGTGAGGGGGGCTATGTATAAGACGAATATTAGAGGGCAGTTTTTCACACAAAGGGTAGTGGGGGTGTGGAATGCACTGCCGAGTAAGGTGGTGGGAGCAGGCACGCTAGGGCTGTTTAAGGGTCTCTTGGACAGCCACATGAGCGGTATGCAGATAGAGGGATATAGTAGGACTGTTTAACTATGGCTTTTTTTCCACAGGTAATTCGGTCCATACTTGACCAACAAGGAGCATGCATTCGGCAGGTGGTGCGAGTACAGCTCTTGGATGTTGATTCATGGGTTGCCTGGTGCTTCATGTCGTAAATGAGTGCTTTATCTGGACCATCTGAAGGGCACCATGACAGCTCAGTGACTATCGCTGTAGCTGTGCAGACACTTGGAATTGGGCTGGTGTCTGCGGGAGTTTGTGCGTTCTCCCTGTGGTTGCATGGGTTTTCTCCGGGCGCTCCGGTTTCCTCCCACAACCCAAACATTCGCTCTTAGGCTGATTGGGAAACAAATTGTCCCTATAGTGAGAGTCTTCCATATTAGGATTAACCTAAATTTAGAATAGGATAATGGAACTGCTACTATATAGTTATGACGGCAGCACGGGCTCGTTGGGCCAAAGGGCCTGTTTCCCGTGCTGTGTTGCTCTAAAAAAAAATCAATTATATCATTCTTTTAATACTACGTATGGATCTGACTTTTAGCATATAAATGTCAATCTCCTTATCTCACCATTTTGAAGTTAACTCTTCTATACCCCATTGTTTCCTGATAATGGAATAGGAAGACATTTGCATATCAAAATCCCTCAGCCAGCCACCTTTAATCAATTCCTTTTATTTTATACCAATTTCATTTAATCTTAAGTTTTCCTTTTTAAAAAAATTTTCCCAATTCTTAACAAAGCTCATACACAATCTCCAGTCCCTGTCACCCTACCCTAACCTTCCTACAACTCCACTGTATCAAGCATGTGAAAATAAAACTACAGAATATTAGATTTTAAAGCTTGGCCAATTAACAAGTCAAAAAAACATTCACATTTTGTCTAAGGGCTTGTTTACAATCGAAGGGCCCCCTTCCTATAGTGCAGAAGTTGGTCTGCAATCAAAACTTGTCGCTTCAGAATTTTCTTTTCAGAATGCTCATTCTGCAGCATGAAGTTCTTCTGGTGGCTTTTTTTAATCAGACATCACTTAACTTTGATGAGAGAAGCCTCAGACAAACATGATGGGTAAGGCTGCTTCCACTATGTGGCAGTCTCTTTCATTATTGAAAAGCTTTTCTAAAGAACTGGTTCACGTAACCTCTGAGCTCCGCAGACAAGGTGGGTGGGATTTTCTGCACACGCTTAAGTCTCAAGTTTATTAGTCACAGGTTAGCTTACATTAACACTGAAATGAAGTTAGTGAAAATCCTCTAGTCACCACACTCCGGCGCTGTTCATGGGGTGACATATGGTGGCAGACGGCCCCCCTATTGGGCAGCGATTAGATCATCCAGTCCCGTCATTATCAGTAATTTTTCCTGTTGTTTGTATCCTCCAATACTGGGAAACTCACAGCCGGGGAGGTGGGGGTCGCTACCGGCCGGACTGGATTGAAATGATCGGCAAAATTTTGCCTGTCTCTTCACTAAAGCAGGTAGCAAACTTTGCAAATGCAACATATTGTCTCTGGCATCCTTTGCTTAGCAAAAAGTGTCCCTTACAAAAAAAAATTGTAAATTTATATTCTGCTGATTGCATTACAAATAGTTTATGTAGTTTTATCATAACAATTTCACTGCACGTGAATTAAAAATGTGACTTGTCGACAAGTATCAAGTAACAATAATGAAAAAAATAAGCAGCACATGCACACCTACACAGTAAGTCCAATGAATATAACTATGCTCTTTAACAGCCTTGGTACTCTAATAATTCCGATCAGAGCATCAGCTGTCAGATTGTTTCTTTCTGCATGTTGGTAACCTTCATGTAATGTGGTCTGATGGTAAAACATAGTATGGAGATGGCTTGTATTCAAGGTTTTGTATTTTATACAAAAGGTTTGATGATAATGGTCTCTGTTCACCTAATTCTCTCTCTATCCATGGCTGACATATACTTCAATGATTTGAAAAACTAGTAATAGGCTCAGTGTTGTGTTCTCCACAGTGGGGTACCTCTTTTGGTTTTGATGTAATTTCTGAGAAGTACCCCACTGGCTTCTCAATGCCTGATTCTTCTCAAAGCAGGACGGCACCTATTCCAGGCCACTAGTATCAGTAACTATCTTGAAAGGTTTTTTTCTCAAAGTTTGAGTGACCACCACTAATGATTAAAATGACTTTCAGCCTCAAAAGCTGCCTGGCTATACTCCCTCATCTCTTTCTATGAAAAGCCCGTCAGTAGTATAGTTATTGTGCTCTGCACTCCCAAGTACCCCTTTACCCTCGAGCTCTGCACTTTTAGCCCTAAGTTCTGCAACTTTCCTTATCCCTGAGCTCAGCAACCCCCTCTACATTCTTCTAGCCCTGAGCTCAGCAAACCCAGACTGCCCAAGTGACAATGGGAAAGGTTCTCAGGACTTCCCACAACGTGGTACACTGTGGCTATTTGCTGGCAGCAACATCTTCTGGCCTTGCCACTGTCAATAGAATTTCCCATTGAATCCACCCCTGCTGCCAGGAAGCCCATGCAGGGAGCACACCATCCATACAGCCAGAAAATCCCAACATGAACAACTGGAAAGTTCCAGCCAATGTCTGAAGTTTGCACATTGAATTTATCAGTCACCTCAGAAACCATCAAACTGGGAGTGGAAGCAAGTCATCCTCAATCCCGATGGTCTACCCAAGAAGAATTTCACAGTAACTTCATTGCAGTGTTAATGTAAGCCTTACTTGTGACTAATAATATAAACTTGAAGATACACTTGGATGCCTTTTGCTGATAATAAATTAAAGCTTGAAACAGCTCAAAGTGGGACCTAAATAAATTAGTGTCATGTATATGCTGATGCTACCACAGAATAGAATAAACTGTTTCAACATTTAAAAGTTCAAAGATCGAATCCAAAGTTTATTGCAATGAAAAGATTGTTGTAATAAGGCATATGCATTAAATAGGTTTTTAGCATTCGCCCAAGTGTCTGATAGAAAGAACATTAAAGAATCCTTGACATTTTATAACCTTAGTCAGCAATTGATTGCTATATAACTTATTACTCAAGTGATTTCAACTCTTGCTTCTATTTGTAAGTAGATGAATCAACTGTTCTAGTTAGCTATTTGGAGTATTTAACCATTGAACTCTACTAGCTGATAAAACTATTACTGCTCAGGAAAGTAGTTATAAGATACTTCAGTTCACCAAGAGACTAATTCAAATTATGTTTCACATCAAACCACAATGTTTTTCACAAAGCCAAAAACTTTAAATCATCATTAAAAATCTACAAAGGCATTTGAAGAAAGATCATTAACCCTGATATGTAGAATTCTTGCATTTGGACATTTGTAGAACTCCTCTGCCCCCTATTTTAGGAGTATTTAATCTGTTTGCTCTAAACCAGTTAACATATTCAGTAAAATACTCTAGGTATGAAATAAGAGTGGTCAGAAATTATCCTTCTTTATCTGCTAATCAAAGGACTACAGAGAACAGCCTCCTCAAAGTTCACCCAATATTTGGTAAACCTAGAACATTCAAGTAAATTTACCTAAAGATTAAAGTAAGTTTAAAGAGATCATAAAAAATGAGCTTTACTGAAAACATAACTATTGTGATAAACCTGGAGCCAAGGCATCATTGATATATTAATGGCACTCAGATACGGTTGGAGATAAAGTATATGAATTGAATGAATGGCCTGTTTAAAGGCTTGACTTACTATATTGGAGAGCAATTGAAAGTCTGTCAATCAAAATGGTATTTATTTATGTCTACCAAAAAGGAAAATTTTATTACATCATGCTTGATCATAAGCCTTGAATCAAGAGTGCAAAATAGTAAAATCTAAAGTGTAAACATATCAGGATTGCAGAAGTATTCTTAAATGGAAAAGTATTGAGTTTTCAGGTCATCCATCTCTGGGACAATTCTCCTGGCCTGTTGCTCCAGCAGCACAGTGGACTGAGAGACACCAATAGAGGCCATTTAGCAAGCTCCCCGTTGGGCACCACGACCTCCAATCATCTCCAGCTGCTGCATCTCTGGTGTCAAAGAATAAAGACCAATACAGCACAGGAACAGGTCCTTCCACCCTCTAAGCCTGCACCAATCATGTGTTCCTATCTCTGTTCCCAGTCTGTTCACGTGACTATCTAAATAAAGGGGAAGATCGAGGTGGGCCAGAGTTGGTCTGAGAGCCAACAATCAGGGATTGGAGGGGGTTGTACAACCAGTGATATGGGGTCATGGGGCTGGCCAGCGATTGGCAGATTATTGGTGCAGGGCTCCTTGTGCTGATCTTGGCACTGACACATTGCATTGTGTGCCAATGCTGCCAACCTCTTAGATGGGAATAATTCCCAAGCACAGATTTTTATCATGATTCAATCTTGAGTACTCTGATGTGCAGACTGCATGAGATTTATTTGGAAAATCCCACTTAAAAATCAACAGGATTTACTTCAGTTTTTAAACATGAATTCAGCACTAAGTTTTTTTTTTGGAGAGAATACTGGCTTGTATGTTTCTCTAAAAACACCTGAGCTAATTGTCTGACAATGTCATTTTTAAACTGTTAAACTAACCCAGATTATGTCATTGTGAACCCATGTTATTGTTCTGTTTGTGACAAATGCAATCATTTATTTTAATACAGTGGAATAAAGCAGCATGTTGAGTGTTCAGTCAGACTCAGATGCTACTTTCTCCCAGATGGTTATGGGATCCAAGATCCACTGTAAAATGTAAACACATGTGGCAGGCTGATGGATACTGTCATATTATTGACTTGTGGGATCTGCTGCCTTTCAGGTGAGATGCTTAAGTAGTAGGGACCTTGTTTGGCTTGATCCACTGGCATGATTGATAAAACAGCAGTTATTCAGGTGTATATTCTATCAACTATGTGATGGGACTGTGCCTTTAAGAAAGGTATTTTATCATGTTTCTCTGCAAGATGTTTCTGCAATCTATTGGCACTGTGTTGTTTGTGGTCAGTGTCCTTTATTATTGCTGAGGCAGTATAATAGATATCATGTTATTAATCTGGACCAATGCAGTGCTCTTCCGCACCCACCGGGCACCGCAGGGGCTGAGATGCATTATAGATCCTAACAATCACATTTTGATTTGACATGTCTCAAGTTTCCTTTGTACTTGTTTTTTGTTCGGGGAGCTGCCTCTTTTACTTTGTCCTAATGTAAAAGGAGTTTGTTTACTTGGTTTGACCAATGCAGTGCTCGGTGTCCCCTGGGATTGCTGAGTGGAGCTTGATTAAACGGTCATGTCACATGGCTAGGGACAGCTATTCCCCCCAGCCGCCACAGAACAATCCAAGTTTTAAGATTTTCAGTAGTAGCTCGAAGTGGAGAGAAGCCACAACGCTTTTTCCTTCTCACTGGAGATGGAGTTTCTGTTCTGTACGTGGCTGTTTTTAGAAGCTGCCCATGGTTAAGTTTAACTCCCTGAATTTCAACTGTTTTTAAGTAAATATACTTCTCTGTAAATAGTTGGCCTGGATTTGTGTCCATGGATGGACAAAGCTGAAAATCCAGCATTGCTTGAGTATTCTTGCATTTGTGCTAAGTCTGGAAAAGGTTGTATGTCTGTGGGATGGTGTTTAACATCAGAGATAGCTGGCTGTTAGGAGTTATACTGTGTCATGTTTAAGTCTTGTAATTGGTAAATATTATGCTATTTGTTTTTTTTTAAATATATCCAACTCAAAGATCAAAGTTTTAGCAAGTGAGACATTCCAGATCCAAGCTGACAAGACAGGCTCATCACTTTCTGTCCGGGTTTGATCTACATGATCCAAGCTGATTGGAGTAGGCATTGCACCCCCTCCAAGACTTGATCTCATTTGTATTTTAGCCTAAAGGCCTAGATGTCGCTTTAAAAGAATTCCTTCAAATGAAGCCTCAGTGTAACTTCATGACTTCAAACAAAACTACACTTGATCTTAAACATTTGTTACATTCAAACTGTTTGATAAAAGCTTCCTAGTGGATTACTTGATTACTGGAGTGAAACAGTTTATGCCATAATCAAATGTAAAACTTAGTGTCAAGATTAATTTCACAAAATACTTGAGTTTCTGACCTGAATCTTAATACTTGATCCATTTGCAATTTCAGATATTCTTGATGTAAGAGGGGCACAAGATTTATTTTTGAAAAGATAATTCACCATAACTGATTCACATTGATTTGATGAGAAGACACTGCTTTATATGCATATACTCAGCAGCAAAAGCCATTTTTGTGATAAATCCATGAAACTCTGATGTAGTTACACAACTTTGATTTCCCCTGCTCCCCATTCAGAAAAACAACTCATGTAAATTCCTTGGGCTCAAATGCAAAAAAGCAATTTCATAGCAGAGAAAAATTCAACTTCTGAAGTTTGATAGCAATTTTCAGCGTGTATTTTTTTAAACCCTGGCTGAGATCTGCACCCTACTTACTCAAAGTGATATCAGCCTCAGGCCAACAATATTTTAATAGACACCCACCAAAAGCCTTCAACAACAACAAACTGCATTTATTCAGAGCTTTTAATGCAGTAAAGCTCAGAAATTGGAATGGCTTTTCCCCAAGGCATAATGCTGATTGATGACAGATAAGCAGAAGAAAGAAACTTTCAGGGCAGGATTTTATGACCTTACTTGACCCGAGACCAGAAAATCCCAAGGTTAATGGACCTTCCCATTTGGTCGCCCCCCCCCCGCCCCCTCCAATTCCTGTGGCAGGCAACATGGAGGAATTCCGCTGTACGAGTGAAAAACTAAAGTCAAAGAGAACAGTGATTTTGCTGTTGCTGCTACCTTTCAGTTTGTTTTATATATGTCAGTTTTTACATTCATGCATAGATAACTTAGTTTCAGAAGAAACATCAGTAAGCCTGGAGCAGATACAAATATGAGTTTTAGTGAAATTTCAGAGTAAATACAATTCAGGATATCACTGATTATTATTTATTCTTTGAGCTAATTTCTGATTGTTAAATTTGTTGTGTGTGAAGCATAGAATTGCTACTGTGCTGAAGGAGGCAATTTGGCCCATCAGGCCTGCACTAACAACTATCCCACCCAGGTCCTACACTCATATTCACCCGGCCAAGCCCCTTGACATCAAAGGTCAATTTAAGATGGCTAATCAACCTAACCTGCACATCTTGGGACTGAGGGAGGAAACCAGAGCATCTAGGGGAAACCCACACAGACATGAGGAGAACATAGAAACTCAATGCAGTCACTTAAAACTGGAATTTTGACACTGAGACAGAGCCAGCTACTGTACCACCTTATCAACCCAAGATTCATTCTTTTATAACAATTCAGAGTATTCTGAAAGTTACACTTTTTGGGAAATGTTGAAAAATAAAATGTAAATTCCTACCTTTGTTCCAGTTAGCTGCAGATCTAATGGAGCACCATTAAAACAGAGAATTTAGCACCACTCAAACCAATTCATTAGGCTTGGAATTTGGGGCTTCCTTGGATCATTTATATGGAAGAATTTGAGATTTAGACATAAAGCCTCAGATTAGTTATAGTCCACTACATAAACTATAGCAGAATAGTATCAAAATGGCTTTGCCAGGAAATTGTATTTAAGCATTTGTTAGTCTGTTAAATTGAGCTTCTTAGGATAATAAGAACTTAAATAACAACATTGGGATCAGCTGTTGGGATTCTGCACATTCTGACACACTTAGAATGATCTACTCAGCTGCTGGCAATTAATAAAAATTAGAAACTAGTCCATCATTTGTAACTAATAATGTTGCTATGGACAGGATTGGGAGAGAACCATTCTACCCTTCCCCTTACTATCCAATAATCAGTGTAGTTTTTAGAAAGGAAGGTGTATATTTTACTGACTATGTGGTCAATATTTAAATAATTAGCAATAGGTTTTTGTTTGTTTAAAGAGGATTATTTATTAATGCAATCATTCTGAAACTGCAAATTAGAAAGTGTTTTTGTGGTTACAAACCCCAGTTTGATGGGGTTTATAATTTAGTAACATGCAAATTATATTGTGCTTTTGTTTGTAGCCCCAGTAAACACAGCCTTGAAATGGCTTAGCTCCAAGAGGTGAAATCCCAGAAAGTGAAGCCCTGGGAGATTACAGTTTGATAGTTTATTATTGTGTAAGCTACATTGTGTTTTTGTTTGTAACCCAGAAGGCGAAGCCCTGGAAATGACTTAGCCCCAAGAGGCACAACCCCAAATTTTACAACCAAACCTGTCAGCTAGTGCTGCCCATATATAGACTTTAAGGCTTCTGGATAAAAATGGTTGTGTTAATATGTGCCCACTTTTTCAGTTCTACATTAAAATATATTAAATGCATATGAATTCTACCTAATCATTCAAATGATTCCTTCACAGAGCAGCCCCAGGAAAAACCACCTCTTCTGTGATTGTGAAACTGCTGGCTCTCTGATTGGCTCAGCAGAGCTTTGTGGCTGCGGCCATTTTAACAAGATGGCAGCCACTTCATTGGCAAAATACCCACCAATGACCTGTGTCTGTTGATGCAGGATCACCCTACGGTTTTACCCGTGGCTGTGGGGCTTCTGCTGTCTTCAAAAAAAAACACCTGGCCCCAAACGACAGTTGTTCACTTACAAGTGAGAAGTCTGTGGGCGATGGTTGACCTAGTAAATAGTGAATGTTGATCCTTTGGAGTTAATCATTACCTCCAAGCCATCAAGTACTAATTTTAACCTGTAATGTTATGTCCAGCGAAGGCGTGTCCTATTCGTACCTTTAAACATGGACAGCACTCAGCAGATAATTCTCTGGAACCATGTTTTATTTTAAAATGGTCACTAACAAGGTGGCTAAGGTGACTGTCGTGTGTCAGTTGATTTTTGCAATCTCTGTATTGACTCAGAAGTATCTCAAGTCTCTTGAAAGTTCCTAATTGAATAGATTTGGCTGGGGCCTCGACTTTGAATGCACATGCCCAGACATAATTTGTAGTTTACCCAAAGCTCAAAGGCAATACACTTCTAAACTTCATGTCATCCAATTCAAAATTCAGCCAAACAGAACGTTTGACCGCACGTTGTTGCGAGTGGCCTTTACCGATCTCCCATTCTCTAATAATAGTTTCAGACTTCCGAACCATCCTAACTGGATAGTGGCAATCGATCATGTGACAGAACCAGTTTTCAAAGAAGAAATCTAATATTCCAAGAACTAGCGAGTACCAATGACACTAACTGCAAATCCATTTTGGAGGCAAAACACCAAAATGTTACAGATGATTTACGATGGATTCTATTTTCGTTTCGCTTAAGAGTTGTTTGTTTTCCACCATATAAAGGAAGGCAAATTTGCTGTTGTTGTTGTGCCATTGTAGTTTGTGCCATTGTATTAAGAATGACATATTCACTATTGAAATTGGCTGTGATCTCAATGCTGGGAGGATCTGTTCAGCGATCTCCCAGAGATCGGAGTATGTACAGTGGCCTGTTCAGTACACCGATTTCAGCCTCTTCAGTGAGAATAGATTCTGCCCCCTGATTTTCCACATGATTCACACCAGTGCACTCTGCAGTGTGGAAAATGCATTTTGAAACTCCTGCTGAAAAAAAAGTGGGATTTACTCCAGTTTTTATGCAAATTTGACGCTTAGTTTTTTTTTGAGAGAATCACCCCCAAATTTTCTCAGCAGATCAAAACAATGAGTTTGTCGTGGGCCTTTTTTTTGAAACAAAGTCAAATTTCCATCCTGATGGAATCTAAAAAGCAATAGCAGGGGAGATCTTTAAAAAACAGTCTCCTGTTTTTAACACACAAGAAGTTCTATTGCCTTCCTCTGCAGTTGGTGTTCTGAAGTGGATGTTCTTTGCAGTTAGTGTCATTGGTACTCGCTATTCTTGGAATATTAGATTTCTTCTTTGAAAACTGGTTCTGTCACATGATCGATTGCCACTATCCAGTTAGAATGGTTTGGAAGTCTGAAACTATTATTAGAGAATGGGAGATCGGTAAAGGCCACTCGCAACAACAAAAATGTTCTGTTTGGCTGAATTTTGAATTGGATGACATGAAGTTTAGAAGTGTATTGCCTTTGAGCTTTGGGTAAACTACAAATTATGTCTGGGCATGTGCATTCAAAGTCGGGGCCCCAGCCAAATCTATTCAATTAGGAACTTTCAAGAGACTTGAGATACTTCTGAGTCAATACAGAGATTGCAAAAATCAACTGACACACGACAGTCACCTTAGCCACCTTGTTAGTGACCATTTTAAAATAAAACATGGTTCCAGAGTATTATCTGCTAAGTGCTGTCCATGTTTAAAGGTACAAATAGGACACGCCTTCGCTGGACATAACATTACAGGTTAAAATTAGTACTTGATGGCTTGGAGGTAATGGTTAACTCCAAAGGATCAACATTCACTATTTACTAGGTCAACCATCGCCCACAGACTTCTCACTTGTAAGTGAACAACTGTCGTTTGGGGCCAGGTTTTTTTTTGAAGACAGCAGAAACCCCACAGCCACAGGTAAAACCGCAGGTGATCCTGCATCAACAGAATCAGGTCATTGGTGGATATTTTGCCGATGAAGTGATTGCTATCTTGTTAAAATGGCCGCAGCCACTGCTGAGCCAATCAGAGAGCCAGCAGTTTCACAATCACACAAGAGGTGGCTTTTTCTGGGGCTGCTCTGTGAAGGAATTATTTGAATGATTAGGTAGAATCCATATGCATTTAATATATTTTAATGTAGAACTGAAAAAGTGGGCACATATTAACACAACCATTTTTATCCAAAAGCCTTAAAGTCTATACATGGGCAGCACTAGCTGACAGGTTTGGTTGTAAAATGTGATAAACAGATCCCAATCATGGACCTGTTGGGATTTTGCCTTTCAAGTTCTCTTCACACTAAGGAATGACAAGCAAAAGCACTAAACCTATTTTCAAAGGTTTTCTCTCTTATTTATTCAGAAATCATTCTTATATCTTACATCAACAAATTAGAAAAATGAACTCTTAAAATTCTATTTTCCTATTAAAAGTTTAAAATCACTGATAAAAAATAGAAACAATCAGTGGTAAACAGGAAAGATGTTAAGGACATGTTTAAGAACATGATGACCATTATATAGGCTCACATCCTTGTTAACAAAACCATTTTAATAATTAAATCAATGTGAATAATGAGGACATAGAGACATAATCGAAGAGGTAATACACATTGCTACTAAAGAATTATCTGATCTGATTTAGAAGGGAAAACTGTTCTAATTTCTTCTCGGAACATCAGGAATGTTGTAAACGGTTGCATCAAGCACTCTCTGGCATATTTCTCTGGCAGTCAAGCAGACAGATTTCTATTCAACTGCCTCAATAACTGACTCACTCAGGAATTCAGGTGGAACATTACTTTGAATATTAATGGTGTTCATAAATTGATGTTAGCAGGAGAATTGTATTTGAAAAGTTTTATTGGATTCTATTAAAACAAAGATCAGAAGTAAAACCTTGAGCCTGCATTTGCCGTGAGTGTGTTGCTGATGAGTTTCAATATCCAGAAGCCACGGATGTCGCTGATAAGATTGTGACTTCAGATCTTGCCAGCCTCTCGTAGGAGACATCATCAGGTTCATGCTAACAATGGGATAAAACCTAATATACATGCAAGTATTATTAATAAACAGCCCCTGTTATACCTTAACCTCTTGCCATGTTGTCAAATTTGATGTCACTTTGGCATGGTTTACAACAAGTTTATACAGGTGTGAAACTGCATGAAGATAACTCAACGCCTCCAGAGGGATAGGGACACGGTCAGGCATTGCCATTTCAATCCCTCCTGACACTACCAAGTTGGCACTGGTGGGTTGACACCATGCCAACCTGTGCCAAGGAATGGGCCCCAATGGGAACCTTATTGTTGGGAGGCAGATTCATGCATCTGTGGTTGTAGATCCAAAGCAGTCTAAACAGAACTGGGTGCTAGCAATGGCCATTGCGAGAGTGGGCTGGGGAAGGGGAGCAACAATCAGGGGGTGGAGGGGTTACTGATGTGTTCAACTTTTATCATCATTTCTTAAAGAATTACATTGCAATGAAGTATAGTTCCCCCTTGATTGAACTGCTCAAATGACCACAGGGTGGGAAAATTAGATATATGGTGGCGGGGTGTGGCAATATCCTGTGTTTTTTTTTAATTGTCTAACAATTCCAATATAGATCATCTGGATTTGCTGTGGTTTTCACACCAAAAGAAAAACAGGCAAATTTTGTGAAGAAGAATTTTGGTTGAGGCCAAAACTGAAGTATTTTGTGCAGATCCTGATCACCACATTTTACACAAAAGACACAGAACATAATGTTCTGGAGAAAATGCAGAGGAGATTCACAAGAATATTGCCAGGGCTAGAAAAGTGTCGCTACGAGGAGAGATTGGATAGAGTGGGGTTATTTTCCTTTGAACAAAGAAGGCTGAGAGATGAATTGATAGAGATGTACAAAGTTATGCAGGGAAAAGATACAGTGGACAGGATATTACTTTTTCTCTTGGTGGGGAATTCTAGAACCAGGGACAGAGATTTATGGTAAGTGCCAGAAAGTGTAAAGGGGCCATAAGGCAGGTTTTGTTTTTATGCAGAGTGTACATAGAACATAGAACATAACAGCACAGAACAGGCCCTTCGGCCTTCGATGTTGTGCCGACCAAAATAAAAAGCAATGCCCCTCCAAACTAAACCATTCCCTTCTCTTCCATATACTTATCAATTAACCTCTTAAACGCCACAAACTTGGCGCATCTACAACAGCTGCAGGCAGGGCATTCCACTCCCTAATCACTCTTTGAGTAAAGAACCTACCTCTGATATCCGTCCTATAACTCATACCCCTTAATTTAAAGCTGTGTCCCCTCGTGCTAGCTTTCTCCATCCTAGGAAAAGGCTATCACTGTCCACCCTATCTAAACCTCTAATCATCTTATATGCTTCAATAAGATTCCCTCTTAGCCGCCTCCTTTCTAACGAAAACAACCTCAAATCCTTCAACCTCTCTTCATAGGACCTGCCCTCCATACCAGGCAACATCCTAGTAAACCTCCTCTGTACCCTCTCCCATGCCTCCACCTCTTTCTTATAATGTGGCGACCAGAACTGCACACAATACTCCAAGTGCGGCCGCACTAGAGTTTTGTACAGCTGCAACATGATGCTGCGGCTCCTAAATTCAATACCCCTACCAATAAAAGCTAAGACTCCATATGCCTTCTTAACAACTTTATCCACTTGACTGCCTACTTTCAGGATCTATTGACACATACACCAAGATCCTTCTGTTCCTCAACACTATTAAGAGCCCTACCATTAGCCCTATACTCTACACATTTATGTTTCCTGCCAAAGTGCATTACCTCACACTTTTCCACATTAAACTCCATTTGCCACCTCTCGGCCCAGCTCTGCAACTTGTCCAAGTCACTCTGTAAACTATAACACCTCTCTTCACTATCTACCACTCCACCGACTTTAGTGTCATCTGCAAATTTACTGATCCATCCCTCAATACCCTCATCCAGATCATTTATAAAAATTACAAACAGCAGGGGCCCCAAAACAGACCCCTGAGGCACGCCACTTGTCACCGAACTCCACGATGAATATCTCCCATCAACCACCACCCTCTGTCTTATATCTGCCAGCCAATTCCTAATCCAATTAGCTAAATCACCCTCTATTCCACACATCTGCATTTTCTGTAGAAGTCTTCCATGGGCCACCTTATCAAACGCCTTACTAAAGTCCATATATACCACATCAACCGCCTTACCTCCATCCACCTCTTTGGTCACTTTTTCAAAAAACTCAATGAGGTTAGTAAGGCACGACCTACCCTTCACAAAACCATGCTGAATATCCCCAATCAATTCATTTCTCTCTAAATAACTATAAATCCTATCCCTAATAATTCTCTCCAATACTTTGCCCACAACAGAAGTAAGACTCACTGGCCTATAATTCCCTGGAAGGTCTCTCTTCCGCTTCTTGAACAACGGGACCACATTCGCTATCCTCCAGTCCTCCGGAACCACACCCGTAACCAACGACGACCTGAAGATCAGAGCCAGAGGCTCTGCAATCTCCTCTCTTGCCTCCCAGAGAATCCTAGGGTAAATCCCGTCCGGCCCATGGGACTTATCCAACTTCAAACCCTCGAGAATTTCTAACACATCCTCCCTATCTACTACAATACTTCCCAATTTGCAACCCTGTACCTCAGTGTTCTCCATATCTACATTTCCAGCACTCTGCGTGAATACCGAAGAGAAATATTTATTCAGTGCCTCACCAATCTCTTCAGGCTCCACGCACAACTTCCCACTGCTGTCTATGACTGGCCCTAATCTTGCCCTAACCAATCTTCTATTTTTAACATATCGAAAGAAAGCTTTAGGATTCTCCTTAATCCTATCAGCCAACATCCTCTCGTGTCCCCTCTTAGCTCTCCTCAATTCACTTTTTAGCTCCTTCCTGGCTAATCTATAGCTATCCATTGCACTAACTGAGCCTTCAAGCCTCATCCTGACATAAACCTCCTTTTTCTTCTTAACCAGCGAATCAACTTTTTTCGTACACCAAGGCTCTCTTACTCGACCATTTCCTCCCTGCCTGACAGGGACATACTTATCAAGGACTCGCAGCAGCTGCTCCTTGAATAAGCACCACATTCCATATGTTCCCAGTCCCTGTAGTTTCCTAGTCCAATCTATGCACCCTAATTCTCTCCTGATGGCCTCATAATTACCGTTCCCCCAGCTATAACTACTGCCCCCAGCTTCATGCCTATCCCTGTCCGTCACTAAGGTGAACGTAACCGAATTGTGGTCACTATCACTAAAATGTTCACTAACTTCCAAGCCTAACACCTGGTCTGGCTCATTGCCCAGCACCAAATCCAATGTAGCCTCACCTCTAGTTGGCTCTAGTTGTAGTTGCTCCATAAGTTGGTGATGGAAGCAAACATGCTAAGCTCTTTTAAAAAGTACCTGGATCTGCATCTTGAATGCTGTAGGCTCTGGGCCATGTGCAGGAAGTCGGGATTAGAAAGGACACCTCGGTGACCTCAGGCTGGCATGGACAAGGTGGGCTGAATGGCCTCCTTTGTTGTAATTTTTCTATGATTGTATGCCTGTATTCCAACCTCTAAGTTAGAGAAGGGCACTCATTCTCTGTCTTAAAGCGCATCAAAGTAGATTAATCTACAGGACCTGATGTAGTATATCCAGGATGTTGTGGGAGGAGGCTAGGGAGGAAATTGCGGGTCCCCTAGCCGAGATATTTGGTTCATCGATAGTCACGGGTGAGGTGTCTGAAGATTGGAGAGGGGCAAATGTTGTGTCTTTGTTTAAAAAGAGCTGCAGGGAAAAGCCTGGGAACTACAGGCCAGTGAGCCTCACGTCTGTCGTGGGTAAGTTCTTGGAAGGTATTTTGAGAGACAGGATCTACAGGTATTTAGAGATGCAAGGATTAATTAGGGACAATTAGCATGGCTTTGTGAGTGGAAATCATGTCTCACAAATTTGAGGTTTTAAAAGGGGAACCAAGTGCAGTTGATGTTGTCTACATGAACTTTAGCAAGGCCTTTGATAAGGTATTGCACGGTAGGCTGTTGCATAAAATTAAATCTCACAGGATCCAGGGTGAGGTTTCTAAATGGATATAAAATTGGCTTCTTCACAGAAGCCAGAGGGTTGTTGTAGCGAGCTGTTCTTCAAATTGGAGGCCTGTGATCAGCGGTGTGCCTCAGGGATCAATGCTGGGCCCACTGTTATTTGTCATTTATATTAATGATATAGGGGGTATGGTTAGTAAGTTTGCAGATGACACCAAGGTTGGTGGCATTGTGGACAGTGAGGAAGGTTATCTCCAATTGCAGCAGGATCTTGATCAATTGGGCCAGTGGGCTGACAAATGGCAAATGGAATTTAATTTAGACAAATGTGAAGTGATGTATTTTGTTAGATTGAACCAGGACAGGACTTACTTAGTTAATGGTAAGATATTGGAGAGAATTACAGAATGAAGAGATCTAGGGGTACATGGTCATAGCTCCTTGAAAGTGGAGTCACAGATGGACAGAGTGGCGAAGAAGGCATTCAGCATGCTTGGTTTCATTGGTCAGAACATTGCATATAGGAGTTGGGACGTTTTGCTGAAGTTGTACAAGACAGTGGTAAGGCCAACTTAGAATACTGTGTGCAATTCTGGTCATCCTATTGTAAAAAAGATACTATTAAACTAGAAAGAGTGCAGAACAGATTTACTAGGACACTATCCAGACTTGATGGATTGAGGCTGAATACACTGGGATTTTTTTCTTTGAAGTGTAGGAGGCTGAGGGGTGATCTGAAAGCGGTCTATAAAATAATGAGGGGCACAGATCAGCTGGATAGACAATATCTTTTCCCAAAGGTAGGGCAGTCTAATATAGAGGGTATAGGTTTAAGGTGAGAGAGGAGAGATACAAAAGTGTCCAGAGGGCCAACTTTTTCGGCGGGTGGTGAGTGTCTGAAACAAGCTGCCTGAGGTGGAAGTAGAGGCGGTACAATTTTATCTTTTAAAATTGTATCTTTTAAAAGCATTTAGATAGTTACGTGATTACGATGGGTGTAGAGGGATTTGGGCCAAATGCGGGCAATTGGGATTAACTTAGAGTTTCAAAGAAAAATAAGGGTGGCATGAACAAGTTGGGCCGAAGGGCCTGTTTCTGTGCTGTAAACCTCTATGACTCTATAAGTGGAGCTTGAAACTTCCAGTGTGGTCAACAAAATACATTTGTTTTATTTGGAGTCATTAGTTCATTATGCATTTTGCAAAAGAAGCAGCCTCAAGCTCAAAGGCTTAATTAGCTTTTAATACTGAATAGATTGTAAATGTACGCAAAGGGGGAAAACCTCCTCTTATTCCTAACGGGTAGTAATGAGTCTTTCTACATGCAATAAATAATGACGACTCCCTGCTTGATTATGAACATATAAGGGACGCAGAACAAAGTGCATGACAAAACACAAAAATATATCATCAAAAGGATTTAATGAGAATGTTGGGGCATGTATGAATAAAAACTTAATGGAAAGCAGTTTAAATGAGTTTTTAAATTGTTTGTATAAAAGTGAAACATTTGTCCTCTGTTCTCACTGACAGCCGCAGTTGGCAGCTAAACAGACAGAGCTGCTACTCAATAAAAACCATAAAGTTCACACCATGTGATAAAATAAAATGGGCATTTCAGATTGTAGCACAGTGAGCATCCCAACCTCCAATTTCAGGCAATTGATAGAAACGGATAACATCTGCACCTTTTGGTTAGCTTGTCTTGAAATCATTCCCAGGTATTTACTTTTCTTCGTCACATTGTTAGCTTAGGAAACTTGTGGAAGCAAAATATTTTTTAAAGATGACACCGTAAAATGTGACTGCACATAACTTCAGCACCAAGAACAAAGCAGAGAATAAAAATTTAAAAACAATACTTTTATATCACCAGTTCATTTACAGTACAGATTGAAGAGAAGTTTATCCTACTCAATGGTTTAAAAAGGTAGTCAATAAATTCTATTGTTTTTGGCATCAGACTGGTGCAGGCTGATTAGTTTTACTATTTCCAAAGAAGGACTCATTGTAATAGGATTGTCACAAGGGAGAAATTGCCTGATGGACTCATTTGTTGACTGTATAAAGCTCTCGGTAACACTGCTGGTGGGTCTAGAGACTTACCTCGCTACGTTAAATAGTTGTGGAGCTTCTGTCATCGGCCTTGGGGCATCTGGATAAATCCATGAGTAGGATGAGAATAGAGGGATGTGGTTGCCAGAAGGATAGGGGGGGTTTAGTTGAATTGAACAGCATGGTCGGTGCAGGCTTGGAAGGCTGAAGGGCCTGTTCCTGTGCTGTCATTTTCTATGTTGTTTTTGTTCTTTGTCTGGTGTGTGGATAAACCTTCATTCAGCCAGCACTGTTCTGTCCTCCTTTTCAGTTTTTTTCACTGTATCTGCTTTAAAACAAAATTCCCTTTTGTTCCATCATCTTCATCTTTCACTTCCAGCTTGTTACTTTTTAAATTTTTCCTTACTAGTTTGCATTCATTGTTTTACATTTTTAATAATAAAACACTTTGAGGTGTGTCTTAATAAGCCATCAATGAGCTTTAAAGAACAATATGCTAATCAATGTTTGTTTCTGTTTGAAATTTCAGAGTTATTAATCTTTAAAAATTGGTCCCTTGAATTAAGTCGCAGTAATGTCATCATCCTGCTAAAATACCAACATGAAACTGCTCAGTGGACAGATTTAAGCCCTTTATTTGCTCAAAGGAGTGTTTTCCCAAAAGAAAATCTGTGTCAACATTACAAAATAACTGATCACCTCTTAAGAAAGTCATATATGGAATTCATATCAGTTCTCAAGAGATTGACTTTTGCTAAACCTATAAACACGGTCAAAAACAATGATGTGCAATTTGTTTTTGGGCAATAATTGAATGACAAACAGATTTGTTTGACTTTAAACATTTACCCACTGGGTTTATATTAGGCCAGAACTGTTAAAATTCCCCTCATATCAATCTGAATTAGGACTTATTCTCATCTGCCCATTATTCTGATGATTAACAAGGCAAAATTAACTGGAGATTTCTCTCTGCTACCAATAACTAACTTAACTTCCACTTCCTTACTATTGACCCTTCCATAGCCTCTCTAACAATAAAAGAAAGAAGATCATGAATGTCCTCTTTATCATTTGTGGAAAGATAGAAAAGAAAGGCTATTATAAGATTGGCAGATTCTGCTAGTGCTTTTGTTTAATCAACTTAGATACAAAATTCATTTGATCAATGGGCAGCATTGCTAGTAAATTGTAATGAGGTGTTTTAAACACTTTGTAGTTTTAAATGTACGTGTAATACCTTTAATTAGTCCTCACATGTAAATATGTCTTCTACACATATTTAGAAATTAAACAATTAAACTGAGATGCACAGTTAGAGGGCCCCTTTGATACCAAACATATGTTAGATACATTCCTTGAAAGCACCCAACTGTTAGAATCACAAGGCCATAAAGGAGATTTAATTGCCTCACCAGATACCTTATCAGAAATAACTGAGACAAGATTGAGCTTTAATGAAGCTTCCTTCATAGTTTCTAATCAAAACAAGAGTCAAAAAAAATTAATATTTTAGCTAATGAAAAAGTTATGCTGGGGAACTTAGTGGGGACTGGCAAGGATTAATAGTAACATAACGATATCCTTCAAACTGTAAGTAGTGATAAAAAGCTCAGTCATTGAATTGATAAAAAATGTATAATGTGTTTCATTACATTGGCAATAAACAAAACTTACCAGCGCTATAATCAGGAAATATCCCGAAGGAAAGATGAGTTGACCACATCCCTTAGAGATTGTAACAAGACCATAAAATACTAATTGCTTTTGTAGGCCCTCTTTATCAATTAAAGGATGCCCATGTGAGACAGTTTTAGTGAAGATACTTTGTGAGGTTGCTATCGAAATAGAGACATGAAATGTGACTAAGAGATTAGAGGACAGGCTTAGGGACGATATATTGGGATACCCACGAGGTCTTGTGATCTCATAGATCAGGGTGGTTCAGTGTTTTTTTCCATTGGATCAATACATAAAGCGTGTCACTTGTAACACTTATGATTGAATTGTGCTCAATTGACTATGAGCTGCAGAATTGTGTAAATCAGGATGAATTTCTTTGTCTGTTGGAGTGGTATCTCTGATCCATTGTGTCAAGAGACTACTTCCTTGCTAGCAAGTAAAATAAAGACAATCTGTTGGTAAAATATTGTGTGTTAATGCGTACTTGTGTTAAAGTCAAACTCAGAAGTCGAGATTTCGACACGTTGAAGACACCACGTGGGACTAAATTTTTACCTTTACCAAATGGCTGGTGATCTGATGGAATGTATCATATTTTTGGTATACAATCAAAATTAGACAGGTACCAACACTTTCATCTCCATTCCACAATATCGCTGGCAATCCCACTACCCTCTTCAATGTAATTATAAATAGTTGCCTCTTCTCAAGCACTGTTCTGCTATCTTTTACAACAGCTTTTATCTTGCTGCTCCACCCATTACCAACTAAAGCACTCTGACCCTCCTCTCCTCAAAAACTAACGTCCCATCTCCAACCTCCCTTTTCTTCAAGGTTATTGCTCCTTGGATTGATGCCTATTTTCAGGTCTGTTCCTGTGCCACGTCCAGATACTGAGTCGGAAAATGTTTAGGTATCTCTAGCTGACATCTGTTTCAGGATCCGTGCTAGAGAACATGTTCACGCTGAGTGGAGCACTGGAAACTGCCAACAAAATATTGGTTAAAATAAAACTTATCTTTATCTGGAGACAAAACGAGCTGAAGTGCTGCTCTTGACTTTACAATATCACTGTGAACCAATAAACATGTATGTTATCCTCTACTTGTTTTATCTGCTCCCACTTCACAATTATTAAGATGCCCAAGACACAATTTCAGGTGAACTTTAGGTCCCTGATTTCTGATGCTGTGAGTGGGCCAATAATTTCTTGCCCATTAAAAAAATGGGCCAAAACCAATTTCTAGGCCAATGGGATATGTTTGTCAAGATAGTTAGATTGCTATACAATGTTAAACAGTTATGTGCACATCTATCAAAACCTGACAGGCCTGTGAACCTAATGACATTTTCCTGTTTTTAGAATTCCCTCAGATCTTTACCGGATAAATCTCATTAGCACTTAGCTACTTTAAGCCTGTGGTTTAACGTATTGTGACAGATGCTGATAGCAGGAGGATGTCCAACACCTATGTCAATAGGAAGGTGACAATGGGATATCGTGTGATTTCTACCAGAAAAAAATCTTACATGTGACAGACAGTTCAATGATTTACCTGCTGGTATATCCAATATCTTCCACGATATTTGCACAACTAAAGTAGATAATTTATATTTCTAGTGACATTTGGAAAGTTAACTCAAGATACTGTCAACAGAGAAAGTCATGATGTAAAGATGCCGGCGTTGGATTGGGGTGGTAAGAACTCAGTAAGAATTTAGCAACACCAATTTTTAATCCAACCGATTTATTTGATAGTAAAATTGCGAGCTTTCGACACTGTCTTCCTCAGGCAAATGCAGTGTTCTGGTCTGCAATAGCACACATCAGCACAGACAGTCAGAGATTGCCGATTAGAATGCGAATCCTTACATCTAACCTGCTATTCAAGTGTTAAAGTGGCTAACAATGTGTGTGAAAGGAATCCTGAGCATTGATTAGAGAATTGTGTATTTTCTCCAGACAGCACAGTAAGTGAGGTTTTTTGCTAACCCAGGCAAGCTACGGGGGTTACAGATAGTGTGTCATGAAGCCAAGATCCCTATTAAGACCGTCCTCGTGTGCGGAACTTGGCTATCAGTCTCTGCTCAGCGACTCTGCGCTGTCGTGTGTCACGAAGGCCCCCTTGAAGAACATTTACCTGCAGGTCGGAGGCCAAATGCCCATGACTGCTGAAGTGTTCGCCCACAGGAAGGAAACTGTTTTGCCTGGTGATTGTTGAGCGATGCTCATTCATCCGCTGTCGTAGTGTCTGCATGGTCTCCCCAATGTACCATGCTTCGGGACATCCTTTTTTGCAACGTATTAGGTAGACAACGTTGGCCGAGTTGCAAGAGTATGTACCGTGTACCTGGTGAATGGTATCCTCACGTTTGATGATGTCGTCCATGTCTATGATCTGGCATGTCTTGCAGAGGTTGCTGTGGCAGGGTTGTGTGGTATTGTGGTAACTGTTCTCCTGAAGGTTGGGTAGTTTGCTGCGAACAATGATCTGTTTGAGGTTGTGCGGTTGTCTGAAAGCAAGAAGTGGGGGGGGGGGGATGGCCCTAGCGAGATGTTCATCGTCATCAATGATATGTTGAAGACTCCGGAGAAGATGTCATAGCTTCTCCGCTCCGGGGAAGTACTGGACAACAAAGGGTACTCTGTCCACCGTGTCCCGTGTTCGTCTTCTGAGGAGATCAGTGCGGTTTATCGTTGTGGCATGTTGGAACTGTCGATCGATGAGTCGAGCACCATATCCTGTTCTCACGAGGGCATCCTTCGGTGTCTGGAGGTGTCTGTCACGATCCTCCTCATCTGAGCAAATTCTGTGTATACGGAGGGCTTGTCCATAGGGACTGGCTTCTTTAACGTGTCTAGGGTGGAAGCTGGAGAAGTGGAGCATTGTGAGGTTGTCTGTCGGTTTGCGGTACAGTGAGGTGCTGAGTGACCGTCCTTGATGGAGATGTGTGTGTCCAAGAATGCAACTGATTCTGGAGAATAGTCCATGGTGAGTCTGATGGTGGGATGGAACTTGTTGATATCATCATACAGTTGTTTCAATGATTGTTCGCCATGAGTCCAAAGGAAAAAGATGTCACCAATGTATCTAGTATGTAACCTTGGTTGAAGATCTCGTGTAGTGAAGAAGTCTTGTTCGAACCTGTGCATGAAAATGTTGGCATACTGAGGTGCGAATTTGGTCCCCATGGCTGTTCCGTGTGTCTGGATGAAAAGCTGATTGTTGAAGGTGAAGACATTGTGGTCCAAGATGAAGCGGATGAGTTGTAAAATTGCACCCGGAAACTGGCAGTTGTTGGCATTGAGTACTGAGGCAGTTGCAGCAATACCATCGTCGTGGGGGCTGTTGGTGTAGAGCGCCGAGACATCCATTGTGACAAGGAGTGTCCCTGGTTCAACTGCTCCATGTGTGCTGAGTTTCTGTAGGAAGTCCATAGTGTCAAGACAAAAGCTGGGGGTTCTTTGTACGATGGGTTTCAGGATGCCCTCGATATAGCCGGAGAGGTTCTCACACAGGGTCCCATTGCCCGATATGATGGGACGGCCAGGTATGTTTGCCTTGTGTATCTTTGGGAGGCAGTAGAGATCTCCAATGCGGGGAGTACGTGGAATGAGAGCCCGGAGGGTGTTCTGAAGGTCCGGATCAAAGGTTTTGATCAGAGTGTTGCGTTGACGAGTGTGTTTTTTGGTCGGATCTGCTGGTAACTGTCTGTAGTGTTTCACATTGTTTAGTTGTCGGTACACTTCTTCACAGTAGTCCGTTCTGTTCAGTATGACGGTGGCGCCTCCTTTGTCTGCTGGTTTGATGACAATGTTGCGGTTGGTCTTGAGCGCACGGATGGCCTTGCGTTGTACTTGGGTGATGTTCGGGACTGTCTTGTAAGTGCGGTTGATAAATCTGGTGTTCACGCACCTCCTGATAGCTTGGGCATACATGTCCAGTCGGGGGCAGCGGCTTCCGGAGGAGTCCAATTGGATTCATTCCTCTTCGGTTGCTGCACTGCGGATCCCTCTGTCGGCTGTTCTGGTTCATTAGCTGTCTCATTGAGTCCACTATTGGCCTCTTGGGGTTTGTGGAAGAACTCACGCAGCCTCATTCGCCTGATGAATTCCTCTGTAACAGCCGACAGAGGGATCCGCAGTGCAGCAACCGAAGAGGAATGAATCCAATTGGACTCCTCCGGAAGGCCGCTGCCCCCGACTGGACATGTATGCCCAAGCCATCAGGAGGTGCGTGAACACCAGATTTATCAACCTCACTTACAAGACAGTCCCAAACATCACCCAAGCACAAAGCAAGGCCATCCGTGCTCTCAAGACCAACCGCAACATTGTCATCAAACCAACAGACAAAGGAGGCGCCACCGTCATACTGAACAGAACGGACTACTGTGAAGAAGTGTACCGACAACTAAACAATGAGAAACACTACAGACAGTTACCAGCAGATCCGACCAAAGAACACACTCGTCAACTCAACACTCTCTGATCAAAACCTTTGATCCGGACCTTCAGAACACCCTCCGGGCTCTCATTCCACGTACTCCCCGCATTGGAGATCTCTACTGCCTCCCAAAGATACACAAGGCAAACATACCCGGCCGTCCCATCGTATCTGGCAATGGGACCCTGTGTGAGAACCTCTCCAGCTATATCGAGGGCATCCTGAAACCCATCGTACAAAGAACCCCCAGCTTTTGTCTTGACACTACGGACTTCCTGCAGAAACTCAGCACACACGGAGCAGTTGAACCAGGGACACTCCTTGTCACAATGGATGTCTCGGCGCTCTACACCAACATCCCCCACGACAATGGTATTGCTGCAACTGCCTCAGTACTCAATGCCAACGACTGCCAGTTTCCGGATGCAATTTTACAACTCATCCGCTTCATCTTGGACCACAATGTCTTCACCTTCAACAATCAGCTTTTCATCCAGACACACGGAACAGCCATGGGGACCAAATTCGCACATCAGTATGCCAACATCTTCATGCACAGGTTCGAACAAGACTTCTTCACCACACGAGATCTCCAACCAAGGTTATATACTAGATATATTGATGACATCTTTTTCCTTTGGACTCATGGTGAACAATCATTGAAACAACTGTATGATGATATCAACAAGTTCCATCCCACCATCAGACTTCACCATGGACTATTCTCCAGAATCAGTTGCATTCTTGGACACACGCATCTCCATCAAGGACGGTCACCTCAGCACCTCACTGTACCGCAAACCGACAGACAACCTCACAATGCTCCACTTCTCCAGCTTCCACCTAGACACGTTAAAGAAGCCATTCCCTATGGACAAGCCCTCCGTATACACAGAATTTGCTCAGATGAGGAGGATCGTGACAGACACCTCCAGACACTGAAGGATGCCCTCGTGAGAACAGGATATGGTGCTCGACTCATCGATCGACAGTTCCAACGTGCCACAACGATAAACCACACTGATCTCCTCAGAAGACGAACACGGGACACGGTGGACAGAGTACCCTTTGTTGTCCAGTACCTCCCCGGAGCGGAGAAGCTACGACATCTTCTCCGGAGTCTTCAACATATCATTGATGACGATGAACATCTCGCTAGGGCCATCCCCACCACCCCACTTCTTGCTTTCAGACAACCGCACAACCTCAAACAGATCATTGTTCGCAGCAAACTACCCAACCTTCAGGAGACCAGTGACCACAATACCACACAACCCTGCCACAGCAACCTCTGCAAGACATGCCGGATCATAGACATGGACGACATCGTCAAACGTGAGGATACCATTCACCAGGTACACGGTACATACACTTGCAACTCGGCCAACGTTGTCTACCTAATACGTTGCAAGAAAGGATGTCCCGAAGCATGGTATATTGGGGAGATCATGCAGACACTACGACAGCGGATGAATGAGCATCGCTCAGCAATCACCAGGCAAAACAGTTCCCTTCCTGTGGGCGAACACTTCAGCAGTCATGGGCATTCGGCCTCCGACCTGCGGGTAAACGTTCTTCAAGGGGGCTTTCGTGATACATGACAGCGCAGAGTCGCTGAGCAGAGACTGATAGCTAAGCTCCGCACACATGAGGACGGTCTTAACAGGGATCTTGGCTTCATGACACACTATCTGTAACCCCCGTAACTTGCCTGGGTTAGCAAAAAAAACCTCACTGTGCTGTCTGGAGAAAATACACAATTCTCTAACCAATGCTCAGGATTCCCTTCACACACATTGTTAGCCACTTTAACACTTGAATAGCAGGGTAGATGTAAGGATTCGCATTCTAATCAGCAATCTCTGACTGTCTGTGCTGATGTGTGCTATTGCAGACCAGAACACTGCATTTGCCTGAGGAAGACACAGTGTCGAAAGCTTGCAATTTTACTATCAAATAAATCAGTTGTATTAAAAATTGGTGTTGCTAAATTCTTACTGAGTTCTTAACAGAGAAAGTGTCAGGCTTTGATTTGAAGTGCTCACAATGATTAAATCTTAGGTAATCATATTTTCATTATAAACTTTTCAAATTTCTGTCATATATGGGCATAGGTTACTGCCTGCAGTTCCACTCTGAATGAAGTTGTCTAGCTAGCCACTAATTCTGTTTAAAAGTGTTCTACTTTTGAGAAGTGTTTTCTTCCTTCGGGTTTCTTTAGTAATTTAGTAATTTGCATTTTACTAAACATTAAGTCTACCATGAATCAGCACAAATAGGCAATATTTTAGAATGCAATTTTAAAACAAAATCCTGTACCAAAAATATTTCTTGATATACTTCAGACTTGGTGCAGCTTTAGTAAAACAACTGAAAACAGGTTTACCACAAAAAAATAAGCATTTTAAAGAGCCTATCTGGACAACCAATTCTAAGTAACCAAATTTTCAATAACTGAAGGATCACGGTCTAACCCATTGGATGGAATTCTCCCATCCAGGACGAGGCCCAGTGGCAGGAGTGGTGATCTGGATTGTTTCACATTGTAAAGACCATCAGGAAATCATGCCAGATCTCCTGTCCCTGACATAGTTAATTATGGACCCGAGGGTTTGCTGTCTCTTCTGGGATTGGGTGCCATCATGTCTGGGTGCCATATTTAAAGGATGCCTGACATCACTGACACATCGATGAAGAAAAAAGATGGACATCCAGGAACACTGAGGCTGCAAGAGGGACCTCCTCAATGCCACTGAATCTGCAGGATCCACCTCTGTACGATGTGGGAAGCCATATTCACCCTCAGCTGCAAATGCTGCTTACAGCAACCTCAACGGGATGAGATATAAGCAAATGGAACCTGAAACCAAAAGAGAGAATGCTGGAAAATCTCAGAAGATCTGGCAGCATCTGTAAGGAGAGAAAAGAGCTGATGGTTCGAGTCCAAAGTATCATCTGGACTGGAAATATCAGCTCTCTTCTCTCCCTATTGATGTTGCCAGACCTGCTGAGATTTTTCAACATTTCCTCTCTCACAGCGATCATGAATACAAGGTGGGACCTCTACAAGAGAGATGGTCTACACCTGAACCAGAGGGGAACTAATATCTTGGGGGGAAAATTTGCTAAGGCTATGCAGGGGGCTTTAAACTGATTCAGGGTGGGGGTGGGATCCTAAGTAGTTGGGGTGCTAAGAGGGATGAGAGTAAGGGGGTCATAGAGGAAAGCTGTAAAACACAGCAGCGTACGGGTGGGGTAGGGCATGGTTTGAAATGCGTATACTTTAATGCAAGGAGTATTCGCAATAAGGGGGAGGAACTTGCAGCTTGGACCAGTACCTGGAACTTTGATGTTGTGGCCATTTCAGAGACTTGGGTAGAGCAGGGACAAGAATGGATGTTGCAGGTTCCAGGGTTCAAATGCTTTAGTCGGAGTAGAGAAGGAGGTAGAAGGGGGGGAGGAGTGGCATTATTAGTCAAAGACTGTATCACAGAGACAGAAAAGAAGTTTGATGAGGACTTGTCTGTTGAGGTAGTATGGGCTGAGATTAGAAACAGGAAAGGAGAGGTCACCCAGTTGGGAGTCTTTTATAGACCTCCTAATAAGTTCTAGAGAGGTTGAGGAAAGGATTGCAAAGTCAATTCTGGTCAGGAGTGAAAGTAATAGGGTAATTGTTATGGGGGACTTTAACTTTACTAATATTGATTGGAATAGCTATAGCTCTAGCTCGTTAGAGGGGTCAGTTTTACGTACAAAGTGTGCAGGAAGGTTTTTTGATAGTAATGTGGATAGGCCAACTAGAGGTGAGGCTACATTGGATTTGGTGCTGGGCTGAGCCAGACCAGGTGTTAGGACTTGGAAGTTAGTGAACATTTTGGTGATAGTGACCACAATTCGGTTACGTTCACCTTAGTGATGGATAGGGATAGGCATGAAGCTGGGGGCAGTAGTTATAGCTGGGGGAAGGGTAATTATGAGGCCATCAGGAGAGAATTAGGGTGCATAGATTGGACTAGGAAACTACAGGGACTGGGAACATCTGGAATGTGGTGCTTATTCAAGGAGCAGCTGCTGCGAGTCCTTGATAAGTATGTCCCTGTCAAGCAAGGAGGAAATGGTCGAGTAA